>LPNX010476282.1:3013-25016 GCA_001517045.1 Pseudotsuga menziesii | reverse complement strand
ATATATATATATATATATATATATATATATATATAGATATATATATATATACACAAATACAACTCTGAAACCAATTCTGGTTCATATCCAATAAACACTCAACAATCTCCTATAAATCATCAACTGTTATCTATTTTAAGTAACTTTCAATCCTAGTTCAATGACTCGCTACCACTAATTAGAGAGTTGTTGCATGACTCATTCATCCTCTTAGTGACTCACCTAATTGACTCACCATCTATCTAGAATCACTTATTTTACATATATTTATTTACAAAGTGATAGTTCGAAGACCATCAATTCAGAACTTAAGACCCCATCTAGGCCTAATCAGACTTTGAACTAGAATTTGGATGGAGAGCAGGATGATCCTGCATTAGACTCCCCATGAAGAAAGAAACATGACCTCCTGGTCATAACCTTCTATCTCAAGTATGCCTGGATCCCAAACTTTATTTTGTAAGTAATCATCCATCTCATCATGTTGTTCTGTATTTGTCATCTTCAGTTCTCTTAGTTTCCAAATTTTATGTTGCAATGCTCCACTAGCCTTGCTTCTGCAATCTTCTTCTGTCACTATTTTGTCTATTTGCTCTGTTGATGTAAATCTTCATTCTTTGTTCATGCCTTCTCTGAGACATCTTTACCACTTGCATCTTCTTCTCTTGAAATTGTTGTTGTCCCCTTAACTCTCTACTGCTATCCACTAAATTATAAAATAATTAAGTGCTTTTATTTGTTGTCTTCTCTTTTCCAATGCTTTCATCAAACATTAGACAATCATCTTTATCAATCTTTGGATTGATCAAATAGTCTTCTAACATTTCCAACTCTTCATCATAATTTCTGAAGTTAGAAAACTTTGCTTTGTCTTGATTAACCAACTCTGCAACAGTAATTTATTCGAGGTATGGATGATCCATTTGAGACATTATAGTCCCTTCATGTGCCATGCTAATTTTATTGCCCAGTCTGTCAGTAACACCACTATCCAAATATGTAAGTGTTCTCTCTGGTTTATCTCTACGAGGCCATGCCATCTCATTCTTCAATTCCAAAACAAACTTCTGGCTTTATTCCATGTCAAGAGTACATGGATACTCTCCTTCTTCTTCTTTTACCTCTGGGAAAACCTCACAAGGTTCATTACATGTTATTCCTGCAGATGCATACAATTCATTAATTTCAAAAAGATTGAAATTTTTATCTCCCATTGACTTTCTTATCAGCATATTCTCTTGCTAATTTGAGTTCTCCCAAAAGTTCATGAGACTTTCAGCTAGTCCCTCTTCTGCACCATCTTCTTCTAAGATGATTTTATGTTCTTCTTCAAAACAATGAACATATTCTTCTGTCAATGGTATCATTTTGATTTTTCCTTTTTTTCTCAAAGCATCCATCCTATGCTTCACAACATACATAGACACATATTTTAAGTGTTCTTCAATACCTATAATCATACACCAATAATCAGTTTAAAAAATATGAGACTTTGAAGTCCCCCTGTTGTGTTGGTTTGAACACAACATCAATCTGTCACCATCACCTATTTCTCCAATGGTTTGATACACAGGCTGTATACACTCCTCATATGGTATCCTTTCATTTTATATTACAACATAATCATGTTCTGCTGTCATGCTTTTGGAAATCACATCTTCTTCTTCAGACTTCGTGACAGTACAAGGTGACTCTTTACCTCTCTCCTTCATCAGAATGCAATTCTGATTCTTCCCTATAGAAATGTATTTGCACATTTCTTTTTCTGCCTTCATCTCCAGATAATATTCAATTGACTATGTTCCTCCATCAAGAAACTCATCAATGAGTTCCTTTTGTTGCAATACTTCATACCTTTGTTCATTTGAGAGACTATCTTCACCATATTTGACTTCATTAAATTTTAAGACAGTTTCAAAAGACTGCCTATCATCTGCAACAAAACCTGAAATCACAAACAAATCATCAGTCTCAAAAACATAAGACCTTTTGGTCTCATACGGCCTCACAGTCATATCTTCCATAATTTTATATGTACTCTTTATAGAATTCATGAGACTCTCAATTAGTCTCTCCTTTTCTGCTTCATCATCCTCTCCCAACAAAGGACCCTGTTCAGGTTCACAATATGAAACCTCCATCTCAGATTCAGCTTCTCTGAGTTCTTTCTTCAATTCAACAAACATAATTTGTTGTAGCTTCACCTGTAGTGAATGCCATCTTACCTTATTTTTCATGACCCAATCATACCTCTGGTTTCTTCTTTAGCAGCTTCTTGCATATGCTTCTCAAAGTACAAAATGTCGCTTTCTAACTCTAGCAACTCCCTGTTCCATTCTTCTATTGTGGCTTTCCTTTGAACCTGTACAATGACCTTCAGTAGTCATTGTTTCTATCTCCTTCTCCTCTTTTGTGAACTTCATCCTGTCCACTTGTGGAATTCTTCCCTAATCCTCCCTCAGCAAGTATCCACACTTGTTTATTATACCTCAACAAGCTATCTCTCCTTAAGCTTGTCCTTTTGGTATCTCTGGTTCTTCTCCTCTAGAACCTTTTGAGCATCTCCTTTTCTCTTGTTGGCTTCTACAATTCCACTCCGCTTTTGACAACATACACTAGTCCTCTCTTATCCAAATTTTGTTGGATTTTTGGGTTCTTCCACTACTTCCTCTTTTCTCTTCTCAAGAACTTCTCTATTCTTTACTGCTATAAATTCACAAAACCAGAGTCAAAATATAAACATCAATCAGACCATACCTTTATACTTTTCCACTTGTATAGTTGGTTGTAATATCTCCACTGCAATATTCAAAAGATATTCCTCTTCATCAAGAACATAATTGTCCTTGAGCACAAATACCCCAGTTGTTATTGCTACAACCTGTAATATTTCATCAATCCACAAGACTGTCAAATAATTTCAAGGATTCTTCTGCATTCCTATGTGGCTAATCATTAACTTTAACCACACATCTTCTATCTACAGTCAATACTGAATACCTTCTTACCTGACTAAACTTCTCACACAATCGTTAGTATTCAACTTCAAAATGAATTGAAATTAGAAATTTATTTACCTCTTACATAGAATCCTTGTTCTTCCCTCCTCGTGCATCACTGAGCTTCTCCTTATGCTCAGGAAGTGAGCTGCATCCAAGATTTCGTAGCAAGTCTCCTTCTTTCCATTAATACCACATCAAGCATTTTCTAGAGCTTGATCCTATGGTATTATAAGTTCTCTCCTATAGAAATTTCTTCACAGGATCAACTGATCAACTGAGCTACCTTGCAGAATCTTTGTCTTGATTTGATACCAAATGATGCCAACCCAAACCAGAGTACTAAATTCAAACACCCAAATTGAACTAGTAAACCATTTCGAATTAGCCTTCTCAGGAACAGTTAGGTTCTAAGTTAGTAGAACCTATAAAATTAGCTATCCGACTAAGTCCTTCCTTAATTCTATCTCTGCAAGTTCAATTCCGCAAAAAAATTTCCGCAAGTTCCTTCCCCGCAATAGAATTTCCGCAAATTTGTTCCCGCAACTCTGTTTCTGCAATAGAGTCTCTGCAACTCTGTTTCCACAATTGTGGATTGCGTGTTCAAATTTCCCAGAAGTTGAACTTCCACAATTTCCCTCCTGCAATTATGTGCCCGCAACGCCCTTTCTGCATGTGGGTTGCGGGTTACAGATCCAACTTTTCCAAAAGTTGAACTTCCGCAATTTCACTCCCGCAATTCCTTTTCCGCAACTTCTATCCAAACCATTGATTTTCTGCGGGGCGGATCTGGACCGTTGATCTATTTTCTTTTGCGGATCTAATTTCTAACCGTTAGATATTTGTGGATCCAATCTCCATCATCAATCTAAATTTTCTTTTGATCATCCAAGTCATGCACATGCTTAACTCCTCTTCATCGACCCTTATGGTGATCGATCTCTACAGACCCCAAATTTTCAACAACTTTGCATACGCATTAGTAATTCATGAAATCCAAAGCAGATTATTCATATAACTCTCCTCTTTGATTGATTAGAGACTCGATCAATCAATCTCTGTTTCCTCTCTCTCAAAATCGATCTTTTACATACGACTTATCATCTGTTAACATGAAATAAATCGAAAACTCATTTCATGAAACCACACATTCAAACAGAGATGAATTTAGACACATACATTTATCCGAAATAGGCTTTTTCATTCACATACTGAAACTGTATATACAAATTTGTTTCAGAACCTGCGTTCTGATCTCCTTAGGCCTGATATATCTTTAAGTGGCCTTACTTGATTCCCAGAGGCCCTACTGACCTTCCTATCTGTCTATCTATGTCTTCTATCCACTGTTTATCATCTCTACTCTATCTATGCCTCATAGGTTTACACACATATATATATACAAACAGAACTCTGAAACCAATTATGGCTCAGATCCAATAAACACTCAACAATCTCCTACAATTCATCAACTGTTATCTATTTTAAGTAACTTTCAATCCTATCTCAATGAATCGCTACCACTAATTAGGGAGTTGTTGCATGACTCTTTCATCCTCTTAGTGACTCACCTGATTGACTCACCATCTATCTAGAATCACATATTTTACATAGATTTAGTTACAAAGTGATAGTTCGAAGACCATCAATTCAGAACATAAGACCTCTTCTAGGCCTAATCAGACTTTGAACTTGAATTTGGATGGAGAGCAGGATGCTCCTGCATTAGGGTGTCTCTGTTATGCTTCTCCATGATTTGTGCTAACGGTCGACTCAATTCCTCAGGAAACTGATGGATAGGACGAGCATTAAAGGCGATCACGTGAAGAAGGTCTCCACTTGTCCATGGTGGTTGACACGTAACGATGAGGTTCGTATAGTCACCGGAGGAAGGTGGCTTGTAGGAGGGCCATGAAAAAATGCCTCCCAACCTTACCCTATAGTAAAAAGACCAACTATGGAACATGCTTATGATAGTTTGATTGATCGTTGAGTGAGACCATTCTAGGTTTATTCCTGGCCCCTTGATTAGCGAGATTGTCGATCGATCTATTGCTTCCCATGAGTATATGAAGATAGATTACTTGTGGAATATGTTTTAGTTGGCGGATTCAATCATAAAGTCTTCTAAAATTGGTGGAGCCATGGTTATATCCCGATCTTATTTTATGAATGACCTGCCTTAAATATTCAAAGACCATGAGCTTTGAAATTTTAGACTGCCCTGCCAATTCCAAGGAAAGGAAAACTGAGCCATTCTGCTTCGTTGTTAGATCGATGTACTAGTCCCCAAGCATAAGTATTTACTATATTTCCTCCGGGATCAAAGCTAATCCCCCCCACCCGCACTTGCCTCCCCTTCCTATGCTTTTTCTTTTTACGATCCACCTTGTTTGTTAATTTAAGCACTAACCTTGTTGTCACTATAGTAGGAATAGATCTGTTTTAGAAAATTTTGATATTACGAGCCAACTAGATGCAGTAAATAAAAAGACAAAAAATCCTCATAACATCAAAGTGTGTTATCCTACCTTCAATCCAGAACATATTCTTCCAATGAAGGTCTGTTCCATTCATAACTTAGATGAAGAGAAATCTTAACTTGTGTCCAAACTTGAACTGCATAAACACAATGTACAAAAATATGAGAGACCAATTCCACATTAACCTTACAAATAGCACACCACCTAGGGCCAATCCAACCCCTTTTTAAACCATTTTCCAAAGGGACTAGTTTGTTGTTTAGGCCCAAGCTTTGGAAATTGTTGCACTTCAACGGACCATGAAGCTTCCAAAAATATTTCCACCACCATTTTAAATCTCCCTGAAAACAAAATTCCACAAAATTCGAATAACCCAATTTTGCAGAAAAGACTGTTGAAGGGATTTTGGACCAACATAGAGAGTCTTATTCCTCATCATTAAGCTTATAAAAATTGGAACAAAGATTGTTTATATAATCATTCGACCACTCTCTAGCCTCAATCCATTGAATACCAAGGTTCTCAATTGACTTCCAACCAATTCTACCCCACAATTGAGCAAATTGAGCTTTTGCGTATACCAATTTATAAATATTTGCAGCTCGTAGAATACATTTTGTTATCTCCCAAAATAAATTTATTTTGACAGTATGAAGAATTTGATTTATGTAATGAAAGATCTGAGGATGACTAACAAGTTGAAGGTCTTTGTTTTTGATGTGGTTGAAAAAATTGGAAGTTATAGCTTTCAGTGGCTTAAGTGAGGTTCTTAATAGCTCATTAGCCACCGAAAAGCTATGTTTCGGTAGCTAAACGGTTTAACACGGGACAAAGGTAAACCATCGAAAGCGGCCCGAGCGAGTAAAATGCAAAAAACACTTTCGGTGGCTTAGGCGAGATTGCAAATGACTCATTAGCCACCAAAAAGTGTTGCTTTCGGTAGCTTAGGGAGAAGACCAAGAAGGGTGTTAATTGCCGAAAGCAGACATAAAGCGACATTGGTAAAGGCGCTTTTGGTGGCTTAGGCGAGAATTAGAATAGCTCATTAGCCACCAAAAAGCTATGCTTTCGGTAGCTTATCAAACAATTCAAAGCATATTTTAACCGCTGAAAGCATGAAGATAAGCGTCGGGGAAAAAGCGCTTCCAGTGGCTTAGGTGAAAGCTCGGGAATTTCATTAGCCACCAAAAGTATGGGTTTTTGGTGGTTAAAAGGGTTTTTCAGTAAGGCCACTATCTGCTGAAAGCTGGGTTTCACCATGATGATGGGATGATGGTTTCGGTGGCTTAGGCGAAAGGGATATCACTTCATTAGCCATCGAAAGCCATATTTTTGATGGCTAGCAGACAAACTTTCGAAGGCTATTAACCACCGAAAAGGAAAAATGAGGAAACAGTTAGAAAACAGTCAAATCAAACCCTGTCAGCAAGATAAACAATCAGTGTAGGGCGTGAAAAACCACCGAAATGACTTGAGCCCGCATAATCGTGTGTGGAAATAAGTGAGGGAGGTCGTTATAGAACTGATAAAGGACTGATAGGATTGGAAACCCTCAGTTTTCTTCCACCTGTCCAAAAGAACAACAGAAAGCTCACTGAGTACCTAAGATGATTTGTAAAATGATTGTTGGGGAAAGGAAATCGAGAGGATCAACTGCTGCCATCACCTTATGATCTCAGCATCCATCATGACAGCACAAACCCTCATAATCAGTGCCAAAAGAATCCAACACATTTCACTTTCGATCTTAGCATTCCTCTCCACTAGGAAAACCATCTATGAGAAAGAAACCTGCTAACACACTGTCATACAGAGCTTAGAATTATTTTTGCAAGTACCTAGGAGTGGCATTCATCAAGATGAAGAAGGGAGGACCTGCTCTCAGGCAGGAGTCGGGAGATATCAGCTATTTGGAAGCACATCCAGAGGTCTGTAAACTCTTCCAAGATGTTGGCTGCTACAGGTTTTGTGAGAAGATACAAGGTTCCCATCAGCAAGTGGATGAGGCATTTTCCCTCTCATTTGATGGTTCAAAGGCAGTCATAGGCAAAGAGGAATTTCACATAGATGAAACCCTAATAATTGAGGTGACTGAACTCTCTGGCATACGATAAAAATGGTTCAAGACCACCATACCAAAAGATGTAGAGTTTAGGTCTTACCTAAATCCTGAGCATAGAGGAGTGGTGTGGAAGAAGAGTGTGCCATCATCCTGGTTGGAAGAGAGGTGGAAACAATTGTTGAAGGCCATTTTGGTTTACCTAACATGTGAAGGAAGATATAACAGAGCTATGATCTACCATTTCAAGTTAATGAACCACTTCACAGGTAAAATCACACTAAACTTTCCCTTTTACTTACACAGAAGTCTGGGAAAGATGGCACACCAAGTGAAAACCCAACCAACCAAGATTGCTGGAAGACTGTCCCACCATGGACTTATCCATCTGTTGATCTAAGAGTTGCTGAAAAGAAGGAATATGGCATGGTCTTATTTTTTGTTTTGGAATGGATTTGAGACATGCCTTTAGCTAGAAGAGAAGGGGAAGTCTCTTGCCAAAAAGTCTAGCACACCAAGGAGTGGGAGAAGAAAGAGGAGGGCTATATCCCCAGCAGCAACAGAACAACCTCCCTCCTCTTCCAAGGCCAAGAAGGTAAAAATGAACTTGGACTTCAGTGAGAAGGGCCAGGAGGTTCAAACACATAATGAAAATATTTTGAATCTACCCTACTTAGATTCTGACGAGGAGAAAGAGGAAGGTGGATACCTAGCTCTGTAGATTCTAACAATGACTAAAGAACTACCATCCCCCACACCAAAGGAACAAGAGGAACCAGTAGAGAAGGCTTCCTCCAGAAGGCCCAAAACCCAAAAGATAAATCAATTACTGGGGAAAATTTATGAGATGGATATTTTGGAAAGGGAAATAAAGAAGAATAATGTTGCATTGACTAGCAAGAACAAACTGCTACATAAGTCTTACCTAGAGCAGAGAGAAAGATATATTTTCTTAAAAGGACTGAATACACGGTACCTCAAAGACAATACTAGATTTTACAAGATGATTAGGGTCCAAAGACTACAGCTGAAGGAGGCCAAGGCAAACCCTAGAAACACCCTACGTTGGAAACCCTAGCTGAAGCTGCAGTTAGCCTCCAGCCTCCAGAAACTAGCCAGGTTGTTGTTAACCCACCTAACACAGAGCCCGTTGAAGAAGAAAGCTGAGCATATAGACCTAAAATAACTTTTTTGTAAAAACCTTAATAATTTTTGGAAAACAGGGCTTTCGGTGGCTTAGGTGGACGCTGGGGCAGTTCATTAGCCAGCGAAAGTGCCACTTTTGGCCGCTAACGGTTCCGATAGTCTGGCCTCTTAACCACCAAAAGCAGACAAAGGCTTAAATTTGAATTTTGGCTCAGGTAACCAGTTTTGGGCGAATATAGATGGCTCAAGGACAAAGTATGAAGATGAAAGACGTAGAAGAAAGCATCAGGAAATGTCTATTTCAGTTTTACTATGACATAACAAGGGGAAAAGGTCACCAACACCTAGCTCTCAAAAGAAAATAGTGACTTAACCAGTAGAGGACCAGTAGTAGTGATTTCCAACAGTTATCTCAGTTAGCTGAAGGTTCATACAGTGAACTAATTCTTCAGTTAGTTAGACAAATAGTTAATTAGGTTTTTTTAACCTAATTTGCAAAAAACTATTATTTTTCTTATTTTTGTAAAAACAGATCCAAGTTTTCAGGATCTGTACATTTTGTAAAGGTTATAAAGCCTAAGACTTATTTTATGGAAAATGTTCGACTTCGGGGATTTATAGACCTATACTAGTGTCAGCTTCTCATTTTGCTCATGATTTAATATAAGCTCTTTTGTTATCATTTGTTCAGCTTTCATTTTTGTCTATACTGTGCTTATGCTTGAATGTGTATTCAGGTTAAATTCAAGTTAATTAATGACTGATAGTTGTCATCCTCTTGGCATGTTAATGTGATTTGATTATAAGTACCATCCTTATCATGATTTAGCCATTTATATGCATCTGTTTTGTGTGTAAATCTGCGAGCCCGATGAGTTCTCCATCCCTACACCTTATTGTCAACCTCTGAACAGTGGTAATTAAAAGCCTTGTAACTGATTGAGTTTCATGCATGTCTTAAGAGTGGAAGGGCATATAGGTCACCTGACTTGTTCCATATTAAAAAACCCCCAAAACATTGTAATTTACCAGGCATCCTCGAGCTGCAACCTAGAGGAGTTTCCTGGAGTGATAACAAATTGGTGCCATTGTCGGGGAGAGAATACCGAAGCTTAGTTTCCCTGGGAGGCGACATAGACCCTGGATTTGATGATAGACAAATTTTGGGCATTATTCTAGTTGTAAATCATCTATCTAGTGACTCCATTGAAATAAGGTGGCTTCAAGAAGATCGAGTACCAGAGCAAACCCTCAGGGGCCATCAGCAACACCGGTTTAAGATCCAGAAGAGATTCTGAGAAGAGCTAGGGATTCACTAGGGCAGACCAACAGTGCTGCAAAGGAGGATACATCAGGTATTTCAATAAATATTTCTACTATTATTCCTTTTGCTGAAACACTTAATTCTCAAGAATTTATAAATACATTAGAAAATTCTAGGATTTGGGCATCTTCAAGCACTACTGCTTGGGAAGATCCAATCCCTGGTGACTCCACTGGGATAAGTTTACCACCACCACATTCTCAGTTACTAGATATATCAGTACTGCCTTCCTCCACCCTTCCCATACCCATTTCCAATATGGCTGCCCCTCAATTGACCAAAATGGAAAGGATCCTGGTAGCTAGGTATGCCCCCCTAAATTTTCCAAATCCCCTCTCGGCCATGCCTAATGGAGATTACCTCAAGTACATGCCTAAGTTCATAGGAGAAGGATATTTCACAACTGAAGAACATCTAGAGGCATTTTACAGCTATGCTGAGAACATTAACATAGAACAAGAAGATGTATGGACTAGGGTTTTTGTGCAAAGCCTAGATGGTTAGGCTAGGAAATGGTTTAAAGAGATGCCTGCTGGGTCAGTGGCAAGCATTGAAGCCCGAGATGGCATATTTCTAAAACAATGGGGAGAAAGGAGAGACCACCTCTATTATATAACAGAGTTCAGCAACCTGAAAAGAGAAAATGGGGAGTCTGTCTGCAACTTCACCAAGAGGTTCAACAATATGTACAGCAAGATCCCCACTGAAATCAAGTCCACTGATACCTTTGACTCTAATTTCTGCCTACTTCTCAGAGAAAGGAGGTCTTCCTCCTTATCACTCATGCAGGATGCTTCCCTAGAGGTAGAATCAAACATTGTGGCATCTCAGAAGGTCAAAGGAAAGATAGACAAGAAGAAGCATCTAACAGACCCTATTGGGGCTTCTTCATTAGAGAACAAGATTGAAAAAATGACCAAACTGTTAGATAATATGACTGCTGAAATGTCTAAGTTGAAGGGCCAAGGAAAGATACCTATGAGGGGTAAAGGGCCAAGTGATTTTGCTCCCCAAAACCCTAATTTTGTCCCTTATAGAAGAGGGAACCCCCCAGTTCAGATTCTCAGAAGGGAAAGGAATCAAGGGGAAGATCAAAGAATAAGAGCTCCATTTCAGAATGTTGTATTAGAAGAAGAGCCAGAATTCATTGAATAAGAAGGAGAAGCTAAAGATAACATCCACTGCATGGAGGATGAGGTAGACTATTCTTTTCTGACACAGGCAGAATATGAGGAAGCCCTAATTGATGAACAGATCAGTGAGGGAACTATATATCAGGATGATGGTCAGGGAGGGTACAATTTGAGGTCCAGGTTGGATGCTCTACTTAAAAATAATGTTGTACCTGTCAAACAACCTGCTGCACCAGCTAAAAAGGCTCCTATTTTACCAAAGAAAATGGCCATCATTTCAAAACCATTGCAAAAACCAGCACCTTCATCAAGCCTTGACCATGTCCAACTCAAAGCTCCAGTACATGAGGTAAGGTTTCTTGATAGGTTGCATTATTCTTTCAACCTTGAATCAGAGATTCAAAAATTGAAGATCCCTTTCCCATTAATTGAGCTAATTAAAAATGATGCATTCAAGTCTTCCATTCTGAATTCTCTTCAGCCAAAGGTGCATATCGATACTGAATTTGTATATCTGCAAGATTACAAACCTGTTGTAACCCTAGGCCCCATGATCAAAGACCTAAAGGAATCATGCCCACCTTTCTATGTATCCTTGAATACCCATGATAAAGTCCTTCATAACTGTCTGCTGGATTCAGGAGCTTATCATAACCTAATGCCAAAGGTTGTGATGGATGAGCTTGGTCTCAGCATCACAAATCCCTACCATGCTTTATTCTCCTTTGACTCTAGAAAGGTCAAGTGCTTGGGCCTCATCAAAGACCTTGTTGTGAACCTAACTCAGCTACCTTCAAAAAGCATCACGATGGACATTGTAGTGGTTGATATCCCTCCAAAATTTGGTCTCTTGCTATCTCGATCATGGAGAAAAAGGCTAGGGGGCACCCTTCAGATGGATCTTACATATGCCACCATCCCAATGTTTGGAGGGGAGACCAAGAGGCTTTACAGGGAAAATCAGCTGGCTTACATCATAAGCAATGAGAGCAATTCAGTGAATCACCCCATCTATGCAGTGGAAATTGATTTTGGGTCATGCATTCTACAAATAGAGGATTCTCAACAAACATAAGTCCAGCTCACTAAGTCCACCTGTCAGCAGCCTGAAGAAGTGACCATAGTAGTCTGGAACATGTATTTTGATGGAGCTAGCACCAAAGCTTAGTAGGTGTAGGTGTAGTATTGATCTCCCCATCCAAGGAAAACATTCATCTATATTATAAGCTTGATTTTAAAACCACTAACAATATAGCAGAATATGAAGCCTTGCTGCTAGGAGTTAAAGCTACCAAGGAGATGGGGATCATGTGCATGAGGATTTTTGGAGATGCAGACCTTATTATACAACAGGTCAACAACACTTTTCAGGCAAAAAATGTCAGACTAAAGGCCTACAGGGATGAGGTATGGAAACTCAGAGATTCCTTTATGTTTTTTGAACTGTCATATATACCTAGGGCTTTGAATCACTTGGCTGATTCCCTGGCTGTCTCTATAAGTCTGTTTGTTCCTCCTTTACCTCCTAAGCTCAACTATGATGTTCAGGTTAAGTACAGACCTTCCCGGCCAGATAATGTCAAATTTTGGAAGGTGTTTGAGAATGATGATGAGCTTAGTAAATTCCTTCAGCTAGTAGATGAATTATCTGATATACATATAGATCAGGAAAACCTAAACATGGAGGAATCCAAACAGCCCAAGTTGAAAGATAAAGAGGCTAGTACCTCTGGAAGAGTTGTTTGATCATAATGACATCCCTTTCAAACCTGCCAAAAGGGAGCAATACCCTGCTGTCCAAGAGCAAAACATAGGTATCCAAAGCCATCCAAAACTGATAAATCTGTCCACTGAGTTGACTGCTGATCAGAGGTCAAATTTTTGCAGCCTGATAATAGAGTTTACTGATGTCTTTTCCTAGGAGTACAGTGACCTGAAAACCTATGACACTAATATCATCCAGCACAGGATTCCTTTGGAGAAGGACACCATCCCTTTCAAGCAGAAGCTGAGATCCATTAGTCCCCTCCTATTACCAGTAATTGAAAAAGAAATCCATAAGCTCCTCAAAGCCAAGATCATAATCCCCCTCAAGCATTGCAAGTGGATTGCAAACCTATTCGTGGTAAGAAAGAAGAATGGGGAAATCAGGTTGTGTGTGGATTTTAGAAACCTGAACAAATGTTCCAAGAAATACAACTATCCACTGCCCAAGATGGAACACCTATTGTAGAAAGTCTTAGGGGATAGTGTCATGTCATTCCTGGATGGCTTCTCTGAATACAACCAAGTTGTGATGCACCCTGATGACCAAGAGAAGTCTGCCTTTACCACCCCCTGGGGCACTTTAATGTATGCTAAAATGCCATCTGGGATAATGAATGCTGGGGATACTTTTCAGAGAGCCATGGACCTAGCTTTTGTAGGGTTGAAAGATAAATTTGTGCTCATATACTTGGATGACCTAACTATTTACTCTCACAACCATGATGACCATTTGCAACATTTGAGGAAGGTGTTTATGAAGTACAGAAGGTATGGGATATCACTCGATCTTAAGAAGTCCCAGTTTGGACTCAGTGAAGGGAAACTCCTAGGTCACATAGTCTCGGTTGAAGGTGTAAAGATTGATCCGGTAAGGGTGGAAGCAATCCAGAAGCTGTCCATACCGAGATCAAAAAGGGACATTCAATCCTTTTTAGGTAAGATAAAATTTGTCAGGAGGTTCATCCCTAATTTCTCTGAGCTGGTGAAGCACATAATAGCCATGCTGAAAAAGGATGTAGAAATAAAATGGACTGACCAGGAAAGAAGCTCTTTCGAAGACATCAAGAAGGTTATCATGGAGGCCCCAACCCTGATTAGTCCTGACTATACCAAGAGTTTTTACATCTTCTCTTTTGCATCCTATGACATAGTGGCAACTGTACTGTTACAAAAAGATAATGAGGGTCTTGATCATCCAATTGCATTCTTCAGCAAAACCTTGAGAGATTCTGAGTTGAAGTATGATCCAATTGAGAAACAGGCTTATGCTCTCATAAAATCTTTGAAGACTTTCAGAATTTACATTCTCCATGAAAAAGTCCTTGCATATGTCCCTTCAGCTGCTGTGAAGGATGTTTTGACCCAGCCTAACATTGATGTGAAGAGAGCTAAGTGGATTTCCAAGCTCATTGAGTTTGATATAGAGGTGAAACCCACCAAGCTAGTAAAGGGACTAGGTCTGGCCAAACTCATGGCTAAAGAAAACTGTGAACTAAAGGGGATAAACTTCACCGGTGTCAAATCAGCAAAAGTGCAGACTGTGGTAGCAGCAGAAGTAGATCAAGATCAGAATGAAATTCCACTAGTAGCTGAAAACCTGTCTTCATGTGAGTGGTACTCAGGTATTATTCAATTTTTGCAGAAATTAGAAGTTCCTCCTGATCTCACTCCTCATCAAGCATGAGCTCTTAAGTTAAAATCTATTAAGTTTTGCATAATTGAAAAACTACTGTACTAGAAAGATCAGTCTGGAATTTTGTTGAGATGTCTAGATAAAGAAGAAGTAGAGCAAGTCATGCATCAATTTCATTCCAGCACATGTGGGAGCCACCATTATTGGAAAACCATCACCCACAAGATCCTAAGAGCAGGATACTATTGGCCAGTCCCTTTGCTGATGTATGTATTTTGTAAGGGCCTGTGACCAGTGCCAAAGATTTATAGGGAAGCAACAACTCAAATCCTTGCCCCTTAGGCCTATTGTGGTGAATGGGCCTTTCCAGCAATGGGGTCTGGATTTCATAGGTGAAATAAGTCCATCTTCCAGTGGGCAGAATAAATGGATCCTAGTAGCCACAAACTAATTTACCAAATGGATAGAGGCAATACCCACCAGGAATGCCAGTCATCAGGTCATCATGAGATTTTTATATGAGAATATCTTTAGCAGGTTTGGCTGCCCAGTAAGGTTAGTAACTGATAATGCACCAGATTTCAAAGATGGGGTATTAGTTAAAATGTGTGAGTCAATGGGCATTCAACTAGTGCATTCCACATCCTATTATCCTCAAGGAAATGGCCTGGCTAAGTCATCCAACAAAAGCCTAGTTAGGATAATCAGAAAACTACTGGAGACAAATCAGAAAAGCTGGGATTCTAAGCTTAAGTTTGCTTTATGGGCTGATAGGGTAACAGACAAAAGATCTAGAGGGACTTCTCCATTCAATTAGTTTATGGTACTGAGGCCATTTTTCCTATTCATCTCATTCTGCTAGTGGCAAAATTCTTTCAGGAAGAGGAAGATGAACCAAATGATATGGTGAGGAGGATGATGGGCTTGGTGGAGTTGCAACAAATCAGAGAGCAAGTGATAGGAAAAGTAGAAGCCCATCAACAAAGGATAAAGGGCATGTTTGACAAAAGGGAAAAAGTAGACAACTTTCAGGTTGGAGATTGGGTCCTAAAGTGGGATGCTGTTAGATAGGACAAGGGAAAACATGGAAACTTTGATTGTTTGTGGATTGGGCCTTTTGTGATAGCTCAGGTACATAAGAATAACACCTTCAAATTGCAGAATTTGGAAGGGGAAGAGGTGTTTGATGGCCCAGTGAATGGGCGGTTTCTGAAACTTTACTTTATTTGAGGCTCTGAGTCCTTGTTATTGTAAATTAGTAGTTAGTAGGTTGTTTTGGCTTACAAAATAAACTCCATGCCCAATGGAACAGTAAATGATAGTGTTAAGTTTTTAGTTGTTTTTAGGGAAAGGAATTTTGGTCTGGGATTCTTGGGACCTCACTGGGAGGTTCCCATCTGCAAGTAGGAGCCAGATTTTATCTCCCAAAATAAATTTATTTTGATAGTATGAAGAATTTGATTTATGTAATGAAAGATCTGAGGATGACTAACAAGTTGAAGGTCTCTGTTTTTGATGTGGTTGAAAAATTTGAAAGTTATAGCTTTTAGTGGCTTAGGCGAGGTTCTTAATAGCTCATTAGCCACTGAAAATCTATGTTTTGGCAGCTAAATGGTTTAGTTCAGGATAAAGGTAAACCAACGAAAGTGGCCCGAGCAAGTAAAATGAAAAAAACACTTTCGGTGGCTTAGGTGAGATTGCAAATGACTCATTAGCCACCGAAAAGTGTTGATTTTGGAAGCTTAGGGAGAAGACCAAGAAGGGTGTTAAACGCTGAAAGCAGATAGAAAGCTACATTCGTAAAGGCGCTTTTGGTGGCTTAGGCGAGACTCGAAATAACTCATTAGCCACCGAAAAGCTATGCTTTCGATAGCTTATCGAACAATTCAAAGCATATTTTAACTGCCGAAAGAAAGAAGATAAGTGTTGGGGAAAAATCGCTTTCGATGGCTTAGGTGAAAGCTCAGGCATTTCATTAGCCACTGGAAGGACAGGTTTTTGGTGGTTAAAAGGGTTTTTCGGCAAGGCCACTATTCGTCGAAAGCTGGGTTTCACCGCGATGATGGGATGTTGGTTTCGGTGGCTTAGGAGAAAGAGATATCACTTCATTAGCCATTGAAAGCCATCTTTTCAACGTCTAGCAGACAAAATTCCGAAGGCTATTAACCACTGAAAAGGCAAAATGAGGAAATGGTTAGAAAACAGTCAAATCGAAGCCCGTCAGCAAGATAAACAATCAGTGTAGGGTGTGACAAACCATCAAAATGACTTGAACTTGCATAATCGCGTGTGGAAATAAGTGAAGGAGGTTGTTATAGAACTGATAAAGGATTGATAGGATTGGAAACCCTCAGTTTTCTTCCACCTGTCCAAAAGAACAACATAAATATCACTAAGTACCCATGATGATTTGTAAAATGATTGTTGGGAAAAGGAAATCGAGAGGATCAACTACTGCCATCACCTTATGATCTCAACATCCATCATTACAGCACAAACCCTCATAATCAGTGCCAAAAGACTCCAGTACATTTCACTTTCGATCTTAGCATTCCTCTCCACCAGGAAAACCATCTTTGAGAAATTAGCCTGCTAACACACTTTCATACATAGCTTAGAATTATTTTTGTAGGTACCTAGGAGTGGCATTCATCAAGATGGAGAAGGGAGGACCTGCTCTCAGGCAGGAGTTGGGAGCTATCAGCTATTTGGAAGCACATCCAGAGGTCTGTAAACTCTTCCAAGATGTTGGCTGCTACAGGTTTTGTGAGGAGATACAAGGTTCCCATCAACAAGTGGATGAGGCATTTTCCATCTCATTTGATGGTTCAAAGGCAGTCATAGGAAAAGAGGAATTCACATAGATGAAACCCTAATCACTGAGGTGACTGAACTCCCTAGAACAGGAGAAAAATGGTTCAAGACCACCATACCAAAAGATGTAGAGTTCAGGTCTTACCTAAATCTTGAGCATAGAGGAGTGGTGTGGAAGAAGAGTATGCCATCATCCTGGTTGGAAGAGAGGTGGCAACAATTGCTGAAGGCCATTGTGGTTTACCTAACATGTGAAGGAAGATATAACAAAGCTATGATCTACCATTTCAAGTTAATGAACCACTTCACAGGTAAAATCCCACTAAACTTTCCCTTTTACTTACACAAAAGTATGGGAAAGATGGCACACCAAGTGAAAACCTTGCCAACCAAGATTCCTGGTAAACTGTCCCACCATGGAATTATCCAACTATTGATCCAAGAGTTGCTGAAAAGAAGGAATATGGCATGGCCTTATTTACTGTTTTGGAATGGATTTGAGACAGGCGTTCAACCAGAAGAGAAGAGGAAGTCTCCTGCCAAAAATTCTAGCACACCAAGGAGTGGGAGAAGAAAGAGGAGGGCTATATCCCTAACAGTATTAGAACAACCTCCCTCCTCTTCCAAGGCCAAGAAGGTAAAAAGGAACTTGGACTTCAGTGAAAAGGGCTAGGAGGTTGAAACACATAATGAAAATATTTTGAATCTACCCTACTCAGATTCTAAAGAGGAGGAAGAGGAAGGTACATACCTATCTCTACAGATTGTAGCAGTGAAAGAAGAACTACGATCCCCCACACCAAAGGAGCAAGAGGAACCAGCAGAGAAGGCTTCCTCCAGCATGCCCAAAACTCAAAAGATAAATCAATTACTGAGGAAAATTTATGAGATGGAGATTTTGGAAAGGGAAATAAAGAAGAATAATGTTGCATTGACCAGTAGGAACAAGCCGCTACATAAGTCTTACCTAGAGTAGAGAGAAAGATATATTTTCTTAAAAAGACTGAATACAAGGCACCTCAAAGACAATACTAGATTGTACGGGATGATTAGGCTCCAAAGAATACAGCTGAAGGAGGCCAAGGAAAACCCTAGCAGCCACCCCAGGTTGGAAACCCTTGTTGAAGCTGTAGTTAGCCTCCAGCCTCCAGAAACTAGCCAGGTTACTATTAACCTACCTAGCATAGAGCCTGCTGAAGAAGAAAGTTGAGCAGACAGACCTAAAAGAACATTTTTTGGAAAAACCCTAATAATTTTTGGAAAATAGGGCTTTCGATGGCTTAGGCAGATGCTGGGGCAGTTTATTAGCCATCGAAAGCGCCACTTTCGGTAGCTAATAGTTTCGATAGTCTGGCCTCTTAACCACCGAAAGAAGACAGAGGCTTAAATTTGAATTTTGGCTCGCAGAACCAATTTTGGGTGAATATAGATGGATTAGGGACAAAGTATGAAGATGAAAGACGCAGAAGAAAGCATTAGGAAAGGCCTTTTTTAGTTTTACTATGACATAACAAGGGGAAAAGGTCACCAACACCTAGCTGTCAAAAGAAAACAATGACTTAACCAGCAGAGGGCCAATAGCAGTGATTTCTAGCAGTTACCTCAGTTATCTGAAGGTTCATATAGTGAACTAATTCTTCAGTTAGTTAGACAAGTAGTTAATTAGGGTTTTTTAACCTAATTTGCAAAAAACTATTATTTTTCTTATTTTTGTAAAAATAGATCCAAGTTTTCAGGATCTGTACATTTTGTAAAGGCTATAAAGCCTAAGACTTATTTTATGGAAAAGGTTAAAATTCGGGGATTTATAGACCTATACTATTGTTAGCTTCTCATTTTGCTCATGATTTAATATAAGCTCTTTTGTTATCATTTATTTAGCTTCCATTTCTGTCTTTACTGTGCTTATGCTTGAATTTGTATTCAGGTTAAATTCAAGTTAATTAATGACTGATAGCTGTCAACCTATTGGCATGTTAATGTGATTTGAATTATAAGTACCATCCTTATCATGATTTAGCCATTTATATGCATCTGTTTTGTGTGTAAATATGCCAGCCTGATGAGTTCTCCATCCCTGCACCTTATTGTCAACCTCTGAATAGTGGTAACTAAAATCCTTGTAACTGATTGAGTTTCATGCATGTCTTGAGAGTGGAAGGTCATATAGGTCACCTGACTTGATCCATATTAGAAAAACCCCAAAAAATTGTAAGTTACCAGGCATCCTCGAGCTGCAACCTAGAGGAGTTTCCTATAGTGATAACACATTTCATATTATATTAAATCTTGAATTTTTCTCCAATGCCCATCCAGGATCCTCATCGATTTTAACCTTATCTCCATTCCCAATCTTCAAGCCCATCCAATTTTCGATTTGTTCAAAGTGCCTTCGAACAAGAAGATTATTTTTAGTATTTTTTTATTAGAAGATGATAGTAATCATCCATTGATATTCCATCTAGGTATTTTAAATGCAATACTCTTCCATAGAGCAAACAATTGTGTGTTAATCTCCATGAGATTTTCTCCGCAAGTGATTGACCAAAAAGAAATATGTTTTTGAAACGCAATTGCTCGGATGTTTGGGAATGGCAATTTGCTTCCTGTTGACAAGTGGGATACCCTCTGAATGACAAACTCTAAAACACCAAATTTTTTTTAAAACACTCTTTCCTTATTTTAGTCAAAAATTCCTTTTGGAACATTCACAAGGATGTCCAATAAACTGGAATGTTTTTAAGAACCACTTTGATGATGATCACTAACCGCCCTTCTTTAGAAAGCAATATACCCTTTTTCAATACATAGTGTATCTAATGTCAGAGATCATCATGTCAAGGTGGTCGTGGGTATTGATTCAGGGTGGAGAAGGCCACAACCAACCACCCCAACCACCCTACCTCCATGAGGAACCTAGTCTAGAAAGAAATATGTTCACCCATAACAAGATGCATGCTTCTATTTTATTATATAGCCATAACCGTCTACAAAGTGGTAACTATCTCATCCATTTTATAGTGGAAAACATGTTATAAATAGATTTTGAACTTAAATGAAAACGATAATAAATTCTTATCTAAAATACTTAAGCTAAATCCAATTGACAAAAACTATTAAAAAACATTTCATCTCACAGATGAACAAAAATTAAATTGGCAATACCTTTATAACCCCTTCATTTACAAGGAACAAACATATCAAAAACTTTTACATTTCATTAACATTAATACAAATTTCAATTCAATTAAAAAAAAAATTATTTAGTTCAATAATATTATAATAATAAAATTTCAATTTAGTGTACATGTTTATTTATTTGTTTTAATATGTTTTTCAAATGTTGTTGATAACTTTGGCAGAATGATCATGCACAGCTTTCCCTACGAAGAGCTCGAGAAATTGAAAACGAGTATAATACAACTGTCGATAAGCTGGCTGTTGAATTAAGCCAGAGACAAAGTATTATCGCAGAGCTTGAGTGGTATAAAGAGCTTTGTGAGAAGAACGGTGGCATTGGATATTATGATACCTTCAAGAACCTAGATCTGAAGGATATCCGTGCTGATCGGCATAGGTTAAATCTTGGGATGTTTTGGGATGACATTATTGAAAAGTGGGAGAATCATGAGTTGCCAAGTGATTTCCAATCCCAAAATAAGTGGATAAATGCTGGCAACACATATAGAAGATTTGTAGAGCCTCTGGATATTGCATATTATTATCGCACCAACAGTAAGGTTAATTATCTTTTAGATGGAAGACCTAATCGTTATAAAGTTCTTCAGAAATGGACGGAAGAGAAAGAAAAAACTCGCAGTTCAAGATCTCAAAGGCCCCGCACAAAGCCTGCATCCCTCACTCTGGACTCATGTTTTTGGGTATATGTAGAAGAGGCATGGAAAGACCTGGAAAATCTGACACAAGGCCAATAGCAGAGCCTAACAAATCTTGAGATTTTTGAAAAGTATGTGAGAGATATGGAAAACACTAAGAGCATTTCTTCATATGTTTTCATAGAAGGAAGCAGGTTCATGATGTGGTGCGAAGAATGGAAAGAATATAAGAAAAACAATCCCTGAATGGAGCTCTCCTTTTACGTAAAAAGTTGGAAACCCTAAATTTATTGGAGTGAAAAAGCTGTTTTCTAATAAAATGTTCCAGAAAATGTTGCTTGTTTAGTTTTTGAGATGCAATTTATGTTTCTAATTTTAAGGAAAAGTATCATTTTCCAAGTAGGTTACTTCTTTGAAGAAGAGCACCTTCTTTCAAGTATGCTGTTTGTTTTGATTCTAAGCTGTAATTTCTTTGATGGTAAAACTTACTTTGTTCTTTGAAGAAAAGCACCTTTTTTCAAGTATGTCATTTGTTTTGATTCTGAGCTGTAATTTTTTTATGGCAAAACTTACTTTGTTGAGATCTTCCGAAGTAAGGGAAAGTATGCAGTTTGTTTTGATTCCGAGATGTAATTTCTTTGATGGTAAAACTTACTTTGTTGATATCTTCCAAAGGAATGGATTTATGATAAATTGGACCTTTTTTATTTGTAATATAAGTTTTTAATGAATAGGTCTTATGTTCACAGTTTTAGATAGTCCTCCGAAGCATCCAACACACTTTTTTCCATTTCCCATCATTTTAGGCC
>LPNX010476280.1:264010-316899 GCA_001517045.1 Pseudotsuga menziesii | reverse complement strand
TCAAAACTAAAGAGACATGCCTAAGATCCACAACTTTAAATAGTTAACTGCTAAACAGTAACTATTCTTGAGGCATGTTTCTCCTGCTACCACCCCTTGCATCTTTAAGACCCACCTATCTAACAATGCTATTCTCATTTAATTGTAACTAGGGGGTTGAAATGATGGGCCAACAACAATGAATTTCATCATCATCTCTCTATATTGGGGAGAATGGGTGACATTAAATGATATTCCATTGGCAAAGGAGATTTCAGCCACTACATCCTCTACCACACTCTTCTGTTGTGCATTCAACATCTCTATCACAGCAGCTTTGCTTGTAGTTTTTTCCCTTGAAATAGATTTACTACATCCTCAAGTGAATCAGCTAAGACCTTTGTCATTGATTTCTCTTTGTACTCTTCTTTTGAGCTTGAAACTCTTGGCTTTTTAAAGATGGTAGAACTGTTTTTGAAGAAAATATCATTTTTGAATCATTTATAAATACATTTTTCCTAGTTTTTTGCTATAATAAAGGATGCATTTATGAGTTAAACTTATTATATGTTTTCTTGATATCTGATACATCCCTGTTCACATGTTATTTATTAGTGTTAGGAAAGTTTTTAATTATAGTTTATATCCACTAAAAATGGCAATTCATGGTATGAGCTATGTCTTTTTAATAGGAGGAATGTGAAGCTGAGGAGATTTTAGTTACTCTAGAATTTGTTTTTTATGGAAGGAATACTTTCTTGTTGCCTCAGATAACCTTTTCAGCATACTGGGTCAATTTTGAGATACTCAAACATAACATGCTTATTGCAGGATGAGCCAGAACTTCGAAAATGGATTCGGAATACTAGAACTATCTTTGCCTAAACGCTGCTTATCGATCGCTTCCAAGTTTATCCATATTGATCTTTGGATAAATAATTTTTCCCAAAAAGCAATAAGCTTCTTAATCGACTCCACTCACAAAGAAAGGTTTCTGAAGCCTGATCAAGTTGACAAGCCTTTTGAATATTTGGAGAAAACATAGTCATGATTATAAAAGTCAATGCCCTTGAGTTGACCTGAGATTGCAAAAGAAAGTTCAACACACTAGCCACATAGATTGCAATGACTGTCCATTGATCTAACTTCAAACTTTTGGAGCTTAATTCAACAACTTGAAGGCACTTTTCAAAGATACAAATCACAAGAGGGATAAAATGTGGAGGTGCAAGATCTTCCTTTGAAATATGCTTAGAGAGACAGGAAAGTAGCTCATCCAGGTACTTGTATAGATTCTTTCCCACTGTAGATACCACATCACATAAGAAAGCAATAAAAGTTAATGCTATGACCCATTTAGGGTAGAGTGAGACAAATACAGTCCACAAGGTCACGGATCAATACTGTCAACCTCAAAATATATATAAAAAAACAAAAAAATCTATTTGCATTTGCAGTAGCTGTCAACCCAACTTTCGACCCAACAACTGTCCACCCACAAAACTCAAAATCTCAAAGAAAGACAGAAAAAGCATTACCATAGGGAGAACAGAGTGAGCCCAAACAGCTTATCCAGGAGGCCTCTTAGGTGGAACAAACACACCCCTGGGGAATAAAAACAAGAATGTATCTTCAGCTAACACAATACGATAGGATAAAGAGTCTCATACTTGAAAAGGGAAAAACATGAGCATGCCACAAATACTAAAAAAAACTCTTAAAAGAGTTGTATCAATCCTTCCTCAATAATTTCTCCTTCCCAGAGTTCTAATAAGGAGAGAAGACCAACCTTCATATTAAGTGCTTCCTTGGATAAGCGGTATGCACCATGTGGGTACTTAATATGTATTTGATTTAAAAGTTACATGTTGGTAGCCCACACCCTAATTTTAATTGTAAGTGTTGTTAAGTGGACCCACATGTAAAGTTGGCATGTAAGTTAAGTTAGAGGTCTAATATAAATAAGAGACCATTCTTGTCATTTGTATCATCACTTCATCACTTGTTCATGCAACTCGCTAATCATAACGAACTTGGAGAAGGAGGTGCCAAGATTAGGGTTTCCTCATGAAGCTTGATATTAGGGTTTGCTCATGAGGATTTAAGGAGGCACTACTCGAACGATAATGATTTAATAATTGTGGCTGAGATATGGGGTACCAAGGATATATGTTCTTGTGTTGATGTTTACAAAGACAAGGAAATCACAATTTATTAATTAATAATAATTGATACTGGAGCAATTTCTTAGAGTATGTTTGAATTCCATGATATCTTTGGTACTAGAGTACTGGATCTAGTTTAGACTATTTCTATTCGATGAATTTGTTCAATTGTATCATATTGTTGATTATGATTCTACCTTCTACCTATGGTGTTAGGGTGATGAGCTGCAAGTGAAATCAAACAAGCTAACCTCCACCAAGACACAACTACCTTATGAATTCTATTATTTGGATTACTGCAAGCCAACTGAAATTGTCAACAATGCTGAAAACCTAGGGGAAGTTCTTTGTGGTGACCGCATTGAAAACTCTCCATATGCTTTGAGTATTTTTATGGGCTACATGTTTTTTTCTTTTCCTTTCAATTTGGCACTTGTTTGTCTTGTGATATTTTTGTATGGTTCAAAATCGATCTCTGCATGTGTCTCAGTTTCAAATGAGAGAAAACAAGTTGTGCAACTATTCTTTGCACTAAGAAACTGGACTCAAAGTTTGCAAATAAGTTCAAGGATAAAATAGATGATGAATATCATGTCAACATGTAAGTTTGGACAGACTTCAAAATAGCCTCAGAGATTATCTTTTTCCTCTATTTTACTCTGAAGCTTCAAATGACTTGCCCTTTTTTCCTGCCCTATTTAGTCCTCTCATTTCATTGCAGGAATTTGTTTTGTACAATAGAGATTGCAAAATTAGTCACAATTTATTCACTCACCTGTTCTAGCTTTCTACTAAATCAGGATACTGGATAATCTTCCTCTGGTTATAGCCAAGAAAAGGGCAGATGGAAGCCAAGCTACCTCCTATGAACATGGTTTCCAGGTGGGGTTCAAAGCTAGTTATGCAAGGGTAAGTATTTCAAATAAGAGCGTGGATGGTTAAGCATTGATCTAAGCATTGATTAAGCATTGAAGTTCTTATTTAATATTCTTTTGATTGGTGCAGAGTTCAGAAGAGAGATATTTTATCAACAATCATCTATCTTTCACTGTAAAGTTTCATAGGGACACTGAAACTGATACTACAGGCATTGTTGGTTTTGAAGTTGTACCTTACAGGTATTGTGTCAACTTTCTTCTCTATTTACTTTGAAACTATGTTGTACTGGCCTTCAGGACGGGGAATGGGGAAAACTATGTTGCACTGGCCTCCGGGACGAGGGAAATGGGAATGGAGGGACAAGTTTATGAGATGGCTAGAGCACACCCCAAATTTTGCAGGGAATGACAATTATATATATGTGTGTGTGTTAAACTAGAAATGAACATTAATAATAAATATTCCAAAATTAAAAATATTGAAATATAAATTAGAACTAATTATGAAATTAAAATTACAAAAGAAAATTTTGTTCAATCGTCATTGCCAACACTAAAGAGACATGCCTAAGATCCACAACTTTAAATAGTTAACTAGTAAACAGTAACTATTCTTGAGGCATGTTTCTTTTGCTACCACCCCTTGCATTTTTGAGACCCACCCATCTAACAATGCTGTTCTCATTTTATTGTAACTAGGGGGTTGAAATGATGGGCCAGCAACAATGATTTTCATCATCATCTCTCTATACTAGGGAGAATGGGTGACATTAAATGATATTCCATTGGCAAAGGATTTCAGCCACTACATCCTTTGCCACACACTTTTGTTGTGCATTCAACATCTCTATCACAACAACTTTGCTTCTATTTTTTCCCCTTGAAAAAGATTTACTACAACCTTGGGTGAATCAGCTAAGACCTTTGTCATTGATTGCTCTTTGTACTCTTCTTTTGAGCTTGAAAATCTTGGATTTTTAAATATCATAGAACTGTTTTTGAAGAAAATATCATTTTTGAATCATTTATAAGAAAATATCATTTTTGAATCATTTATAAATACGTTTTTCCTGGTTTTTTGCTATAATAAAGGATGCATTGATGAGTTAAACTTATTATATGTTTTCTTGATATCTGACACAACCCTGTTCACATGTTATTTATCAGTGTTAGGAAAGTTTTTAATTATAGTTTATATCCACTAAAAATGGAAATTCATGGTATGAGCTGTGTATTTTTAATAGGAGGAATGCGAAGAAGAGGAGATTTCAGTTACTCCAGAATTTGGTCTTTATGGAAATAATACTTTCTTGTTGCCTCAGCTAACCTTTTCAGCAGATTGGGTCAAGTTTGAGATACTCAAACATAACTAATGTATTGACGAGGGTCATACTTTTCAGTGGAGCTTATCTGACATAGAATACTTAAAGATATTCTAGCTTTCCCAAGTGAGTAAAATTTTGGTCATTTTGTTGTCTTTAGGTACCAATTATTGGCATCTTTAGGTACCAATTATTGGCATCTTCATATCTTGTGCTTCTGTGTGTTCATTGATATGAAGTTCCTCAGCAAAATAAGTATATGTTTGAAATTTGAATGCCTCGACTTGGAATGGGATTTTCTTTTACTGATATTTAATTCTGCTTTAAACAACTTACCAATTTACAGACTTGTAGTAGCCAAGAGGGAAAGTTTTGTTTTTGACTCTTTGTTTTTGATGCAATGATGGCATTGGGCTTCAAAATTATTTCAGGAAGGACTCTTCTTTGGACTATGAGAATGATAGTGATGAAGAATGGGAAGAGGTACTCATCACAAAATCTCTTTGGTAAGAGTATTTGTAGTATTTTTATTAATTTTCTTACTTTGTTAAAAATTTGAGGAAGATTCTGGGGAAAGCCTTTCTGACTGTGACAAGGATGATGAGGAAGAAAATAATGAGGTTGACACATATAAGTTTAAATATGAGGAAGATGATGAAAGTGATGGGTTTTTTGTACCTAATGGATATCTTTTTGAAGATGAAGTAAATTCTACAGAAAAAAGTTGTTTGATGGGGTTCTTTATGGAGTACATAAAAAGCGTTTGCTATTATTTTAGTGTTTCCTATTGCAATGTCCAGGTTTTATTTGAGTGTAATTGAAGGTTCATTCCCTTGTATTGTTGTTGGAATTTACCTCAAAAGCAGGGTTATTATAGAAGTATATAAGTTGAAAGCAATCATTTAATTACTTAGGGGATGTATATAGTTGAAGATATTTATTGGCCCTGATGACTATTAGTAATCTGTTGAACCGCGCATCTAATGGAGTTACAGGAAGCGATCATGATGGGGCAGTTGCTATAAATGGTTGTTATATTAACCTTTTTATTATTATCTTCTACAACCTCGCTATGGGCTATAACCTCTTCTTCTTTTACCACACTTACATCATTGCCCTCTCCTTCAAAACTTTCTTTAAAATCTAGAGAAATCTTAATGTTGTTCTCCTTTTACTTATAGCCTCAATGGGGTTGCTTCTTCCCTCCCCTAATCCACACATTCATAAACAAGAAAAGTGTTCATTAAACTCTTGTCCTCATGGGTATGTCCTCTAGGGACTCTACATACTTGGATGCACAATAGATGATTGCTGCATTATCATCCTTTTCCAACTCTAGTAGAACATCAAATACCTACTACTCATCATTTTCTCTCATCTCCCTTGCATGGATATTTAGATTCACCTCCTCTTCGTAGAAGGTTTCCTCAATATATTCTCTTTTGACACATCAATGTTGTAATATGTAGAACATTCAATGTACATAGATCCAACTTTAGGATATGCATCAAACACTTTAAAATGCATTTAACATGTATTTTGATGATGATGATCCACTTGATGGACAACCTATAATTTTTTTCTAGTTTGCATATTCCATTGGAATTCCTATGCATAATCTTATTTATGTAAAATGTTTTAATCACATTGAATGATAAAACTACATTTCATGGTATTATATGTATAATTTGTATTCATTTTTTTGTATTTTTAATATAGTACTATGTTATAGTTGTAAAAAAAACTCTCTTTTTATTCGTATTGTATTTATGTGATTGTTATATTTTTAATTATATATAAGTTTACAAGAGTTCCTTAAAATGTTTAAAGCACATGCTTCTCTTTATTTCATTATTTCAATAAGCTAAAATACATGTTTATCTTTATTTCATTGTTTCAATAATTTACACAATACAATGAAAAAACATTACAATTTTTCTTGTGCTAATTTTATTTATTTCATTGTTTAAATAGTTTACACAATACAATGAAAAGCATTACATTTTTCCTTATGCTAATTTTAGTTACAGGAAAAATTGTACATAGCTCTCAGGAATTAGTTTATCATAAATACTAGTTACTGGTAAGTTGTAATAGTAATAATTATGTAGTTTGTAGATTGCTATCTATCATAAATTTGTTTGAATAACATCATTGTCAAGCAATAAAAACTTCTTAAATGGTGCTAGCTCAATGGTAGAGCGCCTGCCTAATTATAGGCAGGAGGTTGGTGGTTCGATTCCTCTGTGCCCTATCATAAATTTGTGACTACAAAAATGACTAAATTCACATATATACGACTATTAGTAGCTAATTTCCCGTATCTTAGTCGTATTTATCTTAGTCATTAATATGTTAACATCTAGTAGCTTATTTATTTGTATATTTGGTCATTAATTATTGCAATCAATGACTAAATCAATGACTAAATCCGTGACTAAATCTGTGACTAAATCAATGACTAAATCATTAACTATCTTTGACTAAAACAATGACTAAATCATTGACTATCAATGACCAAATAATTGTCTATCAATGACTATATCAATGACTACTAAGTCAAGCTATTAATGACTAGTGAAATACGACTAACTATAAGATAGTGGAAATTAGCTACTATTAGTCACCTACTAAAAAATAGTCATTTATAGCCTGATTTTAGTCATTTTTTTAGTCATTAATTTCTCATTTTGTACTAGTGTATTAAAGGAAATGGAAGAAATTGTAAAGTAGGTACAAGGTAATCTGAAAGTTGCGCAGGCTCGACAGAAAAGTCAAGCAGACCTTAAAAGAACTCCAAAGGAGTTTCAGGTAGGTGAACATGTGTTCATCAAGGTGAGGCCCAAAAAGAGCTCTCTATGATTGGGAAGTTGTGCAAAATTAGCACCTAGTTACTGTGTTCCATTTGAAATACTATCCAGGATTGGACAAGTAGCCTATCAATTAGCATTACCACCAATTTTAAAAGTACATAATGTTTTTCACATTTCTGTATTAAAGAAATATGTTCATGATACTACTCATGTTGTTAACTGGAATGATGTACAAGTGGAACCAGAAGGATATTTTCTAGTGGAACTGGACTGTATCCTCGGGCGAAGGGAGATCACACTTCGGAACCACACCATTGGTCAGGTGAAGGTGCAATGGAAGCACCTTAGTCCAGAGGAAGCCACCTGGGAATTGGAAAGTAAAATTCCATATGCATATCCAATTCTAGGACAAGGAAGAAGTGTCAAATCCATACCATACCTGAGGCCACAACATACCTTCAACTTTGCGTACATATCCGGTATCATAGGTAATACCTAAAAGTGTATCAAAGTGTTTCTTGTCAAATCAAAGTAATAGTAATAGTTGAGATAATGGTAAAAAAGTTCCTACTAGTGCTCCATCTAATTTAGGTTTTTCAGTACCCTGAAGGAACAAAATGGATGGAGATGACATGAAGTTACCTATATTTAATGACAATGGGTTGGAATTCCTTGAAAACACTTTTTTTGTGTAAGGTTGTCTAGACTGTTCGACGGGTCCAGGATGAGGTGGTAAAAAGGGCACATATGGTTATGACCTTCATCGGTAGTGCTGTTGATTGATATATGAAATTGTTTGTGTTTCCTATGGGAAGTTCTTAGAAGTCATTATGTCAAATCCTAGCTAGGTTAATAGATGAATTTAAGAAACCAAAATCTGATTCCCAGTGCATCACAAAGATAAAGGAGATTAAGCAGTCGCCGAGCAGATATGTCTAGGATTTTGACCAGAGATTCCAGACCCTGATGGCTAAGGTAAGTTTTCAAAGGTCTGATGTTCAAATTAAGGAGTGATTTATTGTTGCGCTACTTCCCCATATCCATGTTCCTTTAATGCAACATGTTATGATATTTAGACACTTAAGAGTTAGTTAAGATCAACTTGTTATAATATATCTGTTAGGAAAAGTGTGTTTCTTTAGTATGCATTTGTAAATATCTGTGCCGAGGGTCACGATGTGTTCTAGACATAGAGTGATCTAATGGTTCATCTTATATTAGATAATAACTACCTTTGATCAGTGGCTTAACACCCATTGGTCCATGATACCTATTCAGAGAGCATGAAGGGTCATTGGCTAGTTGATTGATTATGATAAGCTCATTTGTAACTTTATTTATTTTGCATAATAAACTTCCTCAAGCAGCTATTTAGATGGGGCCATGGAGTGTTTCCCTTTCGAGGGTTTAAACCATGTGAACACATTAGTGTGTTGGTCTGTGATATGTTTGTGTGAGTTCCTTCTCTAGGTGTTTGGTCTTTTGGAAGTACCATGTGTACTCAAACATGGTATCAGAGTGAAGATATGCTTCCGTTAATGATCTAGATCTTGAACTTGTGTTGCTGAAGATTTGAAAGGGTTTCTTCTTCTGAATTTTTGTAAATTTCTAGGACGTGTGAGTGTTGTAATTCATCCAGATCACTATTTCCATTGGAAAATAGTTTTCGTTTAATCGAAATTTTTTTTCGTTCGAACCAGATATGGTCATTTCATCAGATCTGAAGGTATAATGTTATAGTGACATTTTTTTAAAATAATTTCTCATAGTTTATCATGTCTAGTTTTTTTTTTTTTTTTTGTTTCGAATTTTTTCCTTCCTTTCCTATGTATTCTCTTTGTTGTGTGTTATTATTATGATTAATCCTCCCTTGAACAAATAGTCTATTTGTTTATTTCCCTAGCTTAGGAGGTCTCCATCACTTCACTAGTGCATGGGGGACACATATAGTGGACACCTACCACCATCTGGGAATGTCTACATGAGTTTTGGTGCTCTAGGGATCAATCCTTATATCTTAGAAACCCACTCTGAGTGCCACTGGTAGTTTCCAACAGTTGACTCCAATAGGTATTCAGTTGTATCATGTTATGCTACGATTCACATTAGTTAGTTCATTCTCAGTCTCTCTAGAGCTAGTTTGCATAATTTTAGGAAGGTAGGGTGAATTTACTCACCTACCCTCTTCAGTTAACTGGTTGTGAACTCTTTTAGTGATCCATAGTTGCATTAGTTATCTATAGTGGTCATTTTCCCGCACCGAGTTAGCTCACGAGTTAGTCTAGGTTGGTATATTCAACTTCCTCTTTAGGTATTCAAATTATTCCTTGATGTTGTATTATATATTCACCCATAATGATGAATAATATTTTATGGAAGATTTCTCATATTATTCTTCAACTCATTGTGTAATAGCAATTATTATTCTTCCCTATATTTCTCTTGTGCAATCTAAGTGAAGACTATTTATGTCCCAAGATCTACCTGTCAGAATCTAATATGGTATTCAGAGCCTAGTCAAGCTATTCTAATCTCCCTCAAATACTTCCATTGATACACCAAAAGCAGCTAGGTTCCACCTAATTCTTGGAATAATTGCATTTCTCCCTTTAGATTATGTCTAGAGAAGTCTATCCAGTTGTGTTGCACCAAGAGAATGTGCTCATTGTCGAAGTAGAGGTTGATTTATCTTACACAAATTTTCTTTCTAGTTTTGTGCAGGTATTCAGGTCTCTCACCAATAGCGCAACAATAGAGCATGGATCTATCTAAGATAATAACCTTAGCTTCCTTCAACTACCATGAATGGAAAACCAAGATTGAGATATTGTTCCATAACAGATCTCTCTACAGAGTAACTATGGCCTTAGAAATTGAGCCAAATGTAGTTGTTGAAAAAACAAAGTGGAATAACAAAAACGATGAAGCTTGAGGCTTGATTTGACTCTCTCTCTCTCTAGAAGCTATTTTCCATATTGATGTCTTAACATGCCCTAATGAAGTGTTGTTGTACAGGACAATAAACCCTTGTAACCTAGGGTCTGGGGTTACCAACTTACTATTAGACTTGAAAACAATCAACTTTTACAGAAATTGAAATGAGAATAAGAAGATAGTTTGGCTTACCAGGTTTATTACGCTTGATCCAAACTTGGTATTCTCTCACTTCAACCTTTTCCAAAGCTTCTAGGGTTGCTTCTCTTCACCTACAAAGAGCCAATTCTTCAAGCAATATCTCATACATATATATTACAGAGGTTAGATGGAAAACATATTAATAATATAAATGACATTATTCATTAACCAATATACATTAGAAAAGCACAATACACAGATTGGAAGAAGAATTATCTTTAATAACAAATAGTGAATAGGTGAGAATACAACCCAGCTTCTGACATAAGGACTCCTCTGCAACTGAGGACTTTGGGTTCTACTGCTCCAAGACTCTGAAGATATACCACCAACATAACGTTTCTCTTCCAAAATTGATTGATTAGGCCCATCCCAAGGCCTCTATTTATACATTGGGAAATAGAGAGGTTTTGAAGGTTAAGATGGTTGAGACAGTTGGGATAGTTATGGATTAAGGCCCAATTAATCTCATCTAATCACTATTTATATTTTTTAATGTTGAATTAAGGTACACAAGAGTATTGATATAGGCAAGGTGCATATGACATGATTTTTTCTCAAAGGGAACTCACGTATGCAAGGTACATGTGGGTTTTAAAGCACATAGTCATGTGTGACATGCGAGTTGCAATGCACATAGTTGCGTGTGCAACCCAAAGCTTAGAATAAAAATATATCAAGTTGGTCTGGAGATCATGCATAAAAGGTCATGCACATCTATAGTGTTTTGGACACTTCAATCCTAATTGTCGTTTTGTGTTCCAACATAATTAATGTCAGCACTCAGATAGAGAAGTGCCATTTTGGTTGATAACAGATTCTCCCTAATGTGTGAGGTCAGAGGGAAGCGATGTTCAAAATACATTACAATCTTAATCTTGGAGAACTCAGAAGTCCAAGGAAGCAGAGGAAGTACCTAAAACAAATACATATCAATGTCATATACAAAATCATATCTGAGGATGCCATGTTCAATATACTGGAACATTAGATCCTTTACAATATTTGATTACATCATATGATACAAGTACAAGACCACGTATATTAAAAAGGTGGATCGAAGCCACAATACAAAATGATGAGTCTTCAAAATTTGGAAGCTATGTAACTGATCATATCATAGTCTTGTGCAACTTAGGTTATAAATGTGAACCTAAGGTCTTTATCGAAATCCAAAGGAACTAGTACAATCCTTACCATGTGAATAGATGTGTTGAATTTGAACATGGAAAGAAATCAACAGATTGTCAACCAATAAGTGAAACTGACAAATTGAAGAAAAGGAGTTCACCAATAATGATAGTGAAACCTAAGTTACCATTGTAAAAAATCTAGGTCTTTGTCTTCAGGAAGTGCTGATGAGAAACCATACTGTGATGAGGAAGGCAATAAATCCTCCAACGGATCACAAGAGTGACTAGGAACTGGATATGGGAAGGTAGACACAAATGATACTCAGATAGGATAATGATGGAATAAGAATAATAATCAGAAGCATGGATAAATCCTTGAATAGTGAGCACGACACAGAGATGACCCAATAGAGCTTTTAACTCTGCAGATAGGACAACTAAACTTATCTTTCATGTAGGAGACATGAACAAATTCCCCATGTATAAAGGACAAGTGGAGTGGTAAGGAAATCGAACTAATAGCTGAGCTAAAAGTGTACACTGAGACATGAGTATCAAAAAGTTCAGAGAGTGTTATGTTCAAGGAGGACATACTGCCTCCATTTGTAACCCAAAAAGAATACTTCTTTCTTATCTTTCGTGCTAAATTTTAACGAATCCAGGAAATTCAAATTAAGTCTCTCTTCATTTTTGACAAGCTTGAAGAGGGGAGAGAATAATGCTTGATAATGTCACTGATTCATGGATTTTACGAGACCAAACTAGTACATTCTCATTGGTATTTTCATGTTTAGAGATTCTGAAAACTCTGAAAAAGACTCCAAGGGGGTGATTTTTCGTCCAATTTAGTCTCTTGAGGCAGAAAAAGTATAAAACATACCACCGAAGAAATCCCTTAGCTTCCAAAGAAGTAAGGCGTACCTTTTTCGTACTTAGTCAGGGAGGTCCGAAAAAGGTTAAATTACCACCTACCCAATGCTCCTTCAAAAGAAGCTTATAGCTTGAGTATTACGAGTGTGAAGGAAAGCAAGATCACTCAGAAAGATCCATTTGATTACGAGAAATGGGGCTTACAATAATAAACTCGATGCTTTGTTCTTTAGTGTTTAATGAGCATGACAAAGGCATAAAGTACACTCGAAATATTTTTCATGTTTAGGTCTAGAGCACAAAAAAGAGAAAACTAAGCTCATACCAGGTGCTCCTTTTATGTAAGTTTAGTCCCTCAGGTTTGGAAAAGTGATAAATCTATGCCTGAGAATACTCTTCTCAATTCCATAGAAAAGAGAGTGCTCCTTTTTCGTGTTATTCCACATGGTCCAAGAAAGTGGTAACCTACCACCAATGTGGATTCCCATTCACATATTCTTAAACATCTTGAATGAACAAGTTTACTTGGCAGTCAAGTCTATTTTGAGGAGTTAGACCTAAGCCTAAAGAAACTCCATAAGGGCAGGGATACTTATAAAGGGGATAGCTTGTAAAAAGAGACCAAAATGAGGCTCAATTTGGCGTGAAAAATAGCTAAGAAGGCTCCCCTAAACCTATGACAAATGTGGCATGAGTACCAAAAGACAATCAACGTGTTCTAATCTAGGGTACTCATGGAGGGAAGGCCCTATCCACCAAAGAAAAATGGTATAGACAAGGTAATAATGGTTAAAAACCATAGTCCGTGGTCAAAGTAGTGATCTTAGGGTTAAAATGGATTAGGTATAGATGAAAAAACGCATATAAATGACCAAAATCCTCTCCTATATGAGTGATTAATCACTTTAAGTAACCTTGGACCTGTTGCATTAGGAAAACATGACATGGCATTAGTTTGATTATAATAGAATTTAAAAACTATAGGTTAAAAAACCCACAATTTGAAATTATTTCTATATATAGTCTAAAAATAGAAATAAAAAATACCATTTCATATTTTTACCGAATTAGGCAATTTTTACCTCTGACTTCAATTGCTCGGTGTGGAAAAACCAGTGGACGATTTTTGAATCTGCAAGTGCTAGGTAAGACAGCTCTTCATTCTCTTCCATTTTAACTGTTTACATTTTCAATTTTATGAAAATTTAGATGTTTTAACCATGTCTTAATGGGGTTGCGTTGTACATGTCAGTAGGTGAATTACATAGTCCCATACTCATGTTTTACACGCAAATTTCTCAAAATAAACCCGTGTGTCATACGTGACCTGTCTAAAAGACAGTTGCATGTACTGCATGACATAGGAAAAATAAAGTTAGGGCCAAAATCAAATTGTTTGGATAAATTTTAATGTTTGATAATGACTTCATGGGTAGGTTAAAACATGGTATTGGAGTGGAGGGAATGAGAACATGAAGATATGGACTGAGAGGCAATCTAAAGTACCCCCACTATGTAAGATTTATGACAAAGTGGGTTTTTAAAGTTATTTTGCAGTTCACCTGTGCGGGCCAATGTCCGTTTTCTAGAGTTTTTTATTGGCTACTGGGATCATGACCTTGGGACCTTTGAAATTGAAGGTGAAATTATTGAGGTGGTACTCGAAGACATATACTTCATAATGGGTTGGTATAGACAGGGAACACATGTCAACCTCAAGGGTACTGGCAGGGGTGGTTACCCCATGAGTGTTCAGGATTACATAAACACTTACTGCATACCCGACAGTCTGAAAAAGATATCATGCATCCCTATTGTACATATTAGTAACTTCCCGCTGTATGTGCTGGTAAGTACTATAGTGAGGGTTGCAGGATCATCATCTCTCCATCTTTCTACTCAAAACTAGATGAGGATTGTTGTAGAGTGTCTACATGGGACTGTGTTTGACTGGTGCTCAGGAATAATCCCGATAATGAAAAAACAACTCTCTAACTCCAAGAGAGGCCGACGGAAGAACTTTGGGTAGTCTAGTGTATTGGTGGCCTTCTTTTTCGAGAGAGTTCCTGAAATTAGCCCTACAGTACCACTTCCATCCTTCTCTCCTTGTTAGCCTAAACTGACTAGGTGGGGAGATATTTTCCTTTGTCAGGACGGTGGTGGTTCAGTTCAGAGTGTGTATGACAATGAATTCTACCTATGGTGGGGGCGACATCTACCAGCACTAGAGCAGTTTCCATATGTTGGTTTGGACTTTCAAGGTGACAATGACCTTGTCCTCCCTCCTAGAGGAGTATGGGGAGCATTAGGTATTTTTTTTTTCAATTTTTCAAATTTTAATGATTTTTTATCATAAAGATATATACATATGTATAAGAGTTTTTTTAATCCATTTAATGTTTGGAAATGCAGATATTGGACCTATCCTCCCTAAAGGACATCCTAGGATGTATGTATGACCGATGGCAGGAGAAGATCAGGGTTTGATGAGGGTACTTGACAGGAAGCTGTTCAGGATTACCCACAATGGTCCCAACCATTCATATTGAGCAGGTCCTTGCCATCATGCAGGAACTTGTTGTCGGGATTCCACCCATATGTATACTCCTTATGAGAAGGGTAGCCAGGGCTATACTTGTCTACATAGAGGTCGCTGAGGCTGTTGCAACTAAAGAAGCTGAGGAGGCTCGTGATCAGGGTGACCAAGGAGATCCGGATGACGATGGTGGTCAACATTAGGTCTAGGGTCATTTCATGGATTGTGATCCATTTTTTTGTATATTTTTGTATATTTATATAGTTATGACTGGATCTGAGGATCAAGAACTTGACCTATCTATATTGATAGATATTCACACACACACACACACACACACACACACACACACACACATATATATTGTCAGTTTACTTACATGTGTTTACAATGTATCTGTTATGTATTTTTATGAAATGTGTGTTAAGTGCCAATATTAGATATAATTCGCATATGCATCAGTTAATGAATTTTGATTTCTTGGAATATGATTAAATGTAATAAAATCAAAATTTCTTCCCAATAATCTAACTTGCAAAAACTAACGTAATAAAATAGGGTTTCACACTTGATAAGCTCGATTGAGCTGGGAAACCACCAGTTGAGAGTCAAGTCTAACTTCCAATTGGGTGATGCCATGTGACAAGGAATCCCATAAAAGCTCAATGATGGCCCTGTATTCGGCCACATTATTGGTAGTAGGACCTAGACAAGTGCCTACAGAGGAAATTAGCTATCCCGAGGGTGAGTAAATAACCCATACAGTTGAAGCCAGGTTGCAAGTGTGATGACTAGCGCTATCTGCAAAACCTACAAACCACTCGGAAGACATCTATAACAACCAACAGATGATATAAGAGCACAAATCGACTATATATTGTACGTAAAGTTACATACAATAAAAATACAAGAAAAAGCGCTAAGCCTAAGCATAGTATTTCTTCAGGTAGAGCCCATTTCTAGGCTTAGGCAGCTTATTCCCTTCAAAATCAGTTAATTCATATGACCCTTTCTTTAAGAATTTTGACATGATATAGGGTCCTAACCACATAGAACTGAATTTCCCTACCCCCAGGGGTTCTTTGTCCTGGTCCCAGAGCAAGACAATTCCCCCTTCAGAAAAAATCCTAGGTTTGACCAATTTATCATATTGATTTTTCACTCTATTTTTATGAGCCTCGTTTGTAGTCAACACATCTTTACACTGTTCATCTAGATGTTCTAAATGTAGCAAACTTTATTCCAGTTCAGTCATGTCAGGTAACACATAAATGGCGATTTTTAAAGATGGGATTTCACATTCAACTGGGGTTACTGCTTCCACTTCGTGAATGAGTTGGAAAGGTGAGAACCCCATGGAAATTTTCACATTGGTTCAATAAGCCCAAAGTGTAGGATACAACATGATGTGCCTATTTGACTGGGATGAGTTTATAGTGTGCTTGAGAATAGTCTTATTGACTACCTCTACTTGACCACTCGCTTGTGGGTAAAAAGAAGATGAATGTTCTTGTTTAAACCCTAGCATAGTAGCCAATTCAGTCATCATGTTATTTTTTAAATGACTTCCATGGTCAGTGACAATATCTTTAGGAATACCGAAACGCATGATAATCTGGTTGAAAACAAAAAAAGCTGCAGTTTCTCTGTCAGCTTTGAAGGTGGGCATTTCCTTTTCCCACTTTGTAAAGTAATCCACAGCGATAATGATGTATTTGTGCCCCCCAACCGAAACTGGATTGCACGTCATGTAATCTATCTCCCACTTGGTGAAGGGGTCCACTGTGATAATGGGAAATAGTGGAGCAGGTTGCCACCACATATTTCTGGTATAAAGCTAACAAGGATGACAATGCTTCATGGCTTCCACACAATATTTAAATATCGTGGACCAAAAATAACCGACATGCAAAATATTCTGGGCTGTTGCTAACCCAGATAAATGACCCCCACATGCTTCGCTATGGGCATCATTTAGGACACTCTCAGCCTCTCCATGGGTGAGGCACTGATACAAAATAGATTCTACCCCTCTACTATATAAAGTATCCCCGATGATGAGGTAGTTTTTTTGCATGTAAGCGTAATTTGCGTCGTTCTTCCTGTGAAAAGGTTGCAGGACAATTATAAGTCTACAGATAGACAAGTATATCTCAATACCAAGGGTCAGAGGTGGAAATCAAGAAAATGTGCTCATCTGGGAATGAGTCTTCTTCAATTGCTACATCTTCTTCAGCTGGAAATTCTGCAATAAGCTCTGCAAAAACTAAGGATTTTTTCGATTTGGCGAATTGAAAATATAAGTCAAAATTTTGGAGAACGACTATCCATTTGTTAAATTTTCCTCCAACTATGCGTTGAGACAAGACATATTGGAAACTATTAACATCCACTACTACTATCGTAGTCCTCAGTAAGATGTAGTGACGTAACCTCTGAATAGCATACACAGTTGCTAAAGCCAACTTTTCAACGTGGGAGTACCTAAGTTCAGGGCCAGCTAAAGCATGACTAAGATAATAGATGACATGCTCTTGGAGCTTATCATCTTCTTGGACTAGCACTACTCCAATGGTCGACTCAGATGTAGCCATATACAATATAAAATCACAAGAGTAATCTAGCGGATGCAATAAAGGGGCCAACAACAAAGCTTTCTTTAATGCCTCGAACACAAGTTGTGCAGTTTCATCCCATACAAATGGGGTGTCCCGCTTCAATAGGTGCATGAAACCTTTGGTGATCTTGGCATAATTCATGATAAAAAGTCGAAGAAAGTTAGACTTTCCTTGTAGGCTCTCAATTTTCCTGATGGAACGAGGAGGAGGAAGATTTACAATGGCCTCAATTTTCAAAGGATCTAGCTGAATACCTTTGTTATAAACTATGAACCCAAGCAGCCTACCTGATTAGACACAGAAAACACACTTGTGGGGATTCAAGCGTATGTTGTAATGCCTGCATTATTCAAAAGTTAAATGCAAGTGATCTGGATGATCGTTCCTCTTACGAGACTGCACCAGCAAATCATCTAGGTAGGGTTCAACAATAGAATTGATGTTATGGAAGGAAAAATTCATTGCCCACCGAAAGGTAGCCCCTGTATTTTTCAATCCAAAAGGAATTTTCTTGTATGCAAATGTACCCCAAGTGTTGATGTATTTGTAACTTCAGAATGTATTCATCTATGTATCTTATGTATTGTAACCTGATGTTTATTCCGGGATGTATCTATAATGTAATTGAGTCATGTTGTCATACCTCGATGTTCCAATCGGGAGAATCAATAATGTAAACAAGTCATGTCAAGTCATAGTGAGTAACTTTCTGATTGTCTAAGGGTTAAAGTCCCCGCAGTTTCGGGGCACTAGGGTTATTAGACTCTCCTAGTAGAGGTCGGCCCTGGTAGGGTTTTAGTCATGTCAGGATTAGTATAAATAGAGAACTAAAGTCTCTATTTATCACACAACTCATACACACTCAAGTGTAGTGCATAGTTGAGGAAGGAGAAGACACTAGAGCTAGATGAGAAGAAGGTTACTGCTGTCAAGAGATCACTTACTATTTTGGGGATTTTCTATTTTGGTGTTGATTCTATCTCTGAGGAAGTTGCGGGGTTTTCACCATTTATGGTTTCCCCGAGGATAAACACTGTGTTCATTGTCTCTTGTGTTTGATTGATGTGCTTGTTATTCTCTCAGTAAAGATCCTAATATAATGCTAGTTTAATGATGAAATTCTAACATGGTATCAGAGCTAACCTGAGAAGAATACACTGTGCAGCTGTGGGAACTAGGGATTCCTAGTTTGTGGATATTCCTCCACATATTTTCAACAAAAGTAAGGTGGAATAACTCTCCTCCTTAGGGCGCATCTTTCTGTCGAAGCAAAATCCAATTCTGAGGTTTTTCAGTTTTGGACCCAACACTACTGCCGAAAATTAGGGCTTTTCACAGAAGAGGAATTTTTCAGTGATCCCAGGCCTGGATTGATCTCCTCCCCAAAATTGAAGTTACGGATAAATTTCAAGGCATTTGGGTGGACAGATCTCCGGAAAAGCAAAACCCTAATTTGCTACTGAACCAACACTGCAGGATTTCAGCTCAAGTTTCAATTCCAACATCTTGAACCTGGTAAGATCTAAATCTTTTGTATTTCCATTTGAGGTTCTCAGTTTAAGATTTCTCATCATACCAAGCTTGATGAAAATCTTGAGGGAGCTGATAACTTCCGAGCTTGGAAGTATAGGATCTCCCTAGTCCTGGAAGAGAATGAGTTGGACTCCTATATCAATGAGGAGGTTCCTATTCCAGAGGTAGATGAGGCTAAGGCATTGCATAAGAATAAGTTGGTTATGGCAAAGAGAATCATTGTTGATTCTATCAAGTATCATCTCATACCACAGGTGTCCTCCCTCAAGACACCTAAAGCTATGTTTGATGCCCTAACCAAATTGTTTGAAGGGAATAACATAAACGGGAAGATGACTTTGAGAAATCAATTGAAGAATGTGAAGATCCAGATTGCTGAGACTATTCAATCTTACTTTACAAGGGTTTCTCAGATCAAGGAGTAGCTAGAAGCAGTAGATGAATAAGTGGAAAATGCAGAGATTGTGATGACCACCTTGAATGGTCTCCCTAGATCATGGGACTCTTTCATTCAAGGAATCTGTGCCAGAAAGAAGTTAGTCAAGTTCAGCAGGCTATGGGAAGAATGCTCTCAAGAAGAAGATAAGATAGCAGCTCGATAAGAGAAGATGGGTAGTGAAGATCAAGCTCTCATAGTTCACTCCAAGAAAAACAGGAGGAGCAATTATCACTCCAAAGGTAAGATCTCACACTCTAGAAAAAATCTAAATACTATTAGATGTTACACATGTGATGATAAAGGTCACATATCCAAATTCTGCCCTAACAAAAGAAATCTAAGGAAGAAGAACAAGAGAAGACATCATTCCCATGCTATAGAGGATGATGAACCTTCCACAAAGAGAATCAGACAAGAGAGTGATGACTCTTCAAGTGAGGATGAATATGTACTGATCTCCGCTCTCACGGGAACTATTTCACATGGAAGCAATGATTGGCTTATAGACAGTGGTGCTTCCAAGCACATGACGGGATTCAAAGAATCATTTGTAAAGCTATCTAAACATGAGTCACCTCACAAGGTGAAAATTGGGGATGACTACCAGTATCCAATAAAAGGTAGTGGTGAATCCTTCTATAAGCTATAATCTGGAAAGTCTTTGAAGATGAAGAATGTATTATTTTTTCTAGGACTAAAGAAGAACCTCCTCTCCATATCTGCATTGGATGCAAAAGGAATGAGGGTTGATTTTGTATATGGCCAAGTTCTTATGTGGCCAAAAGGAAAGACTTTTTACGATGCAATTGTGATCGGAGAACAATAAGGAGGTCTATACAAGTTGAAGGGCCAACCAGATCAAGCTTTGGTTCATGACACAGTAGAACCAAATGAACTTTGGCATAGAAGGCTTGCACATGTGCATTACAGAGCACTACCACTTGCAAGCAAAGCTGTTGAAGGTCTTCCAGAAATACAAGAAAAACATGAAGGGGTCTGCAAAGGATGTGCGAAAGGACAGAATACAAAGAAGAAATTTCCAAGTAGTGAGAGCAAAGCAAAAGGAATCTTGGAAATCATCCACTCCGATGTATGCGGACCAATGTCATCAAGCTCACTAAGCTGGTATGTGTACTATGTTTCTTTTATTGATGACTTTTCTAGGAAGACATGGATTTACTTCATGAAGAATAAAGATGGAGTGTTTAGCAAGTTCAAGGAATTCAAAGCCTTGATCGAGAACCAGACTAAAAAGAAGATCAAGAATTTTCAATCAGACAATGGCAGAGAATTCACTTCAAATGAGTTCAAGGAACTATGTAAGGACTCAGGGATTAAGAGGGAGTTTTCCACTCCTTACAATCCACAACAGAATGTGGTTGCAGAGAGGAAGAATAGAATCATCATGGAAGCTACAAGAGATATGCTTCATGATCAAGATCTTCCCATGCATCTTTGGCCAGAAGCATCCAGAACAACAGTGTATGTACAGAACCGTAGTCCACACAAAGTACTCGAGAATAAGATTCCTGAAGAAGTCTTCTCCAGAAAGAAACCAAAAGTCATCCATCTCAGAATATTCGGCTGTCCTGTGTACATACACATTCCAAAAGAGAAGAGAACAAAATTAGATCCTTCAAGAAAGAAGGGTATATTTGTGGGATACTCTGAAAGCTCGAAGGCTTGCAGAATATACTTCCCAGGAATCAAAAAGATTGACATCAGCAGGGATGTAACATTTGATGAAGATTCAGCATACATCAAATCTAGAAAGAAACCTGGTGAAGAACCTGAAGAAGTAGAAGCTCTTAGAATTCATGATACAATCATGAACGAAGAAACTCAAGAATAAGATCGAGAATTTGAAGAACCATAAAGACCTGTAGATCCACCACAGGAGAAGAATCCTCACAAGAGTAAACCTGCTTGGGTACGAGAGATTATCCAAGGTGCGGAAAGATATGGGGTTCCAGAAGAGAATCTCAGAGAAAGAAAGAGGACCAGATCTTGTTCCAGTTATGTAGCTTTACTATGTGACTTTATTGATAAAGAACCTTCCGAGTATGAAGAAGCAGTAGAATGGAAAGAATTGAAGGATGCGATGATCGAAGAGTATTAATTGATCATGAAGAATGATGTTTGGAAGTCAGTAGTAAATTCCAAATGGATCTACAAGATCAAGCATGCTGCACACGGTAGCATTGAAAAGTATAAGGCAAGATTTGTGGCTCAGGGTTTTTCTCAGAAAGAAGGAATAGACTATGAAGAAACCTTTGCACTTGTAGCCAAATACACTTCCATCAGATCAGTACTTGCTCTGGCTGTAGTGATGAAATGGTAGATACACCAAATGGATGTCAAGACTGCTTTCTTGAATGGTGTAGTAGAAGAGGAAGTATATGTGGAGCAGCCACTCAGTTTTGAGACACATGACAGGGAATCTCATGTGTGTAGACTGAAGAAAGCCCTGTACGGTTTGAAACAGGAACCTAGGACATGGTACGACAGAATTGACAACTTTCTATCTAGTTTGAGCTTTACCAAGAGTAAAGTAGATTCCAACCTTTACTACAAGGTGGAAGGTGGAAACCCAGTGATACTTCTAATATATGTAGATGATATGTTTGTGACAGGTATGTATGGGTTGATTTTTGATATGAAGAGAAAGCTTGCTGCTAAGTTCGAGATGAAGGTCTTGGGAATGATGCATTATTTCCTAGGTATGGAGGTGTGGCAGACTACAGATGGAATCTTTCTTGGACAAGGGAAGTATGCAGTAGAGATCCTGAAGAGATTTGGGATGATGGACTACAAGGCATTAACCACACCTATGGCATCAAACCTGAAGCTATTGAGTGATGCTTCATCAAAGACAGTTGATGTCATGATGTATTGTCAGATGATTGGGTCCTTGATGTACTTGATGAACACGAGACCAGATATTTTCTTTGATGTGAACACCTTGAGCCAATACTTGACAAATCCGAGACATGTTCACTTGACTACTGCAAAGCATATTCTGAGGTACCTGAAGGGTACGGTTGATTATGGGCTCAAGTATAAGGCTGATCAAAGGATTAACCTGGAGGGTTATGTTGATTCAGATTGGGCAGGCAGTGCCATCGATAGGAAAAGAAATTCAAGGTGTTGCTTCAGTATGGGATTAGGTGTGATCTCATGGTTTAGTAGTAAGCAATCCTGTGTGGCATTGAGTACAGCTGAAGCAGAGTATGTTGCAGCTTGTTTAGCTAGTTGTGAGGTAGTATGGATGAGGAAGCTACTGTCTGATTTGTTTGATCTCCAGTTAGATTCCACTTGTATATACAGTGACAACTAGAGCTATGTAAAGTTGTCAGAGAATCCAATATTCCATGACAAGTCGAATCATATTGAGATCAAGTATCACTATATCAGGGATATGGTGTAGAGAGGAGCAGTGAAGCTCCAGTATGTTGCGATGGATGAACAGATAACTGATGTGTTGACTAAGCCATTGGCTAGGGTGAAGTTTGAGTACTTCAGGGAGAATCTTGGTGTTCTCCAGATCGAGGTTCCTCCCAAGAGGAAGTGATGTGTTCATGCTATGCCATTCTGACATGGTGAGAGGATTGGTTCCTTCCATGATCAGATGTAAGTGCTGTGCCATTCTGACATGGTGAGAGGATTGGTTCCTTCCATGATCAGATGTAAGTGCTTTGCCATTCCGACATGGTGAGAGGATTGGTTCCTTCCATTGTCAGGTATATGTGGATGCCACATCCAGCATGAAAAAGGGATGGCTCTATGAAGACACATATAGCATGAAAAAGGACTAGCTCTGTGTAGATGGCACATCCAGCATGAAAAAGGGTTGGCTCTGTGGAGGCTCATCTAGTATGAAAAAGGACTAGCTCTGAGTAGCTGCCACATCTGGTATGAAAAAGGACTAGCTCTATGATGCCTCATATGGTATGAAAAAGGACCAGATCTGTGATTCCTTACCTAGTATGAAAAAGGACTAGCTCTGAGAAGGCTCATCTAGCATGAAAAAGGACTAGCTCTGAGTAGCTGCCACATCTGGTATGAAAAAGGACCAGCTCTGTGATGCCTCATCTGGTATGAAAAAGGACCAACTCTATGATGCCTTACCTAGTATGAAAAAGGACTAGCCCTGAGAAGGCTCATCTAGTATGAAAAAGGACTAGCTCTGAGTAGCTACCACATCTAGTATGAAAAAGGACCAGCTCTGTGATGCCTCATCTAGTATGAAAAAGGACCAGCTCTGTGATGCCTTACCTAGTATGAAAAAGGACTAGCTCTGAGAAGGCTCATCTAGTATGAAAAAGGACTAGCTTTGAGTAGCTACCACATCTGGTATGAAAAAGGACCAACTCTGTGATGCCTCATCTGGTATGAAAAAGGACCAGCTCTGTGATGCCTCATCTGGTATGAAAAAGGACCAGCTCTGTGATGCCTCATCTAGTATGAAAAAGGACTAGCTCTAAGATGATACATCCAGTATGAAAAAGGATTGGCTCTATAGAGGTTCCTATGATGAGAAGAATCAAGAGATAGCACATGTGATGATTCCCAAGTGATGATCCAGATCGAGTGATGATGATCCAGATCCAGTGATGATGACCTAGCAGTGATGATCCAGATCCAGTGATGATAGCCAGTGATGATCCAGATCCAGTGATTATGTCCCATGATGATCCAAATCCGATGACTTGAAGATGAAGATGACTTGAAGACAAATATGACTTGAAGACTCAGAGGAACTGAGATGCAGATGACGAGATGATCCAGTTGATACAGAGAAGAAGACCAGTGCTGAAAATTGTGTCGAAAGAATACCTTCCTAGTTAAGAGGGAGTGTTGATGTATTTGTAACTTTGGAATGTATTCATCTATGTATCTTATGTATTGTAACCTGATTTTTATTTCGGGATGTATCTATAATGTAATTGATTCATGTTGTCATACCCCGATCTTCCAATCGGGAGAATCAATAATGTAAACAAGTCATGTCAAGTCATAGTGAGTAACCCTCCGATTGTCTAAGGGTTAAAGTCCCCGCAGTTTTGGGGCAGTAGGGTTATTAGACTCTCCTAGTAGAGGTCGGCCTTGGTAGGGTTTTAGTCATGTCGATATTAGTATAAATAGAGAACTGGAGTCTCTATTTATCACACAACTCATACACACTCAAGTGTAGCGCATAGTTGAGGAAGGAGAAGACACTGGGGATAGATAAGAAGAAGGTTACTGCTGTCAGGAGATCACTTACTATTTTGGGGCTTTTCTATTTTGGTGCTGATTCTATCTCTGAGGAAGGTGTAGCGTTTTCACCATTTATGGTTTCCCCGAGGATAACCACTGTGTTCATTGTCTCTTGTGTTTGATTGCTTTGCTTGTTATTCTCTTAGTAAAGATCCTAATATAATGCTAGCTTAATGATGAAATTCTAACACCAAGGAAATATGAAAGCTGTTTTATGTTGGTCTTCCGGTTTGATTTGAATCTTATTATACCCCGAAGAAACCATCCATAAACAAAAAAACCTCACTCCCCACACAAGCATCAATGATTTGATCTATGAATGGTGTGGGGTAGTTATCCTTAGGACAATATTTGCTTAAATCATGAAATTTAGTACCTACACGTATCGTCCCTTTCTTTTTATCGACAGGAACAAGATTGGATACCCATTCCGTCAAAGTGATTGGGTAAATAAAACCAACGTTCAATAACTTTTCAACTTCAGCCTTAACGGCTGCCGCTTTACGTGGATTGATAGGTCTAAGTTTTTGTTGAACTAGTTTGGCATCAGGATAGGTTCGTATTTCATGTTTGACTATCGATGAATCTATGCCTGGCATCTCCTCATATGACCAGGAAAACACGTCATGAAACTCCTTAAATAAGGTTGTATAGATAGAAATCTCCTCTGGAGAGCAATTTGCACCAATATATACATTTTCCACAATGTTGGGGTTTGCAGAGATGTTGATAGGGATAATAACAGAATTTTTTTCCATATTGCCCTCAGCAAAAATTCCCTCCCTTGGTAAGGGATTGATCGTAATATCAACATCACCTTCCAGTCTCACATGGAACTCTTGATTTTCAAACCTACTTAGCTCTAAAAGAAAGTAGGATCTATGATTAATATCTTCGTAGATCTTATCTCACCCACTCATAGCTTCCAAAATGGCTTCGTCTGAAGGAAAAACCATGTCTAAGCAATCGTCACTATACAAAGAGTTCTCTGCCCAAGCAGACAGATAGGTTTCTTCTGGCTCCTCCGAGACTGTAGGAGGAACAAAAATGGGATCAACAATGGTGTTAAGGATAGCTTGATAAGCTACTTCCACTGTCGATAAGGGCACTTCATGTTTGTAATAGGAAGGAAGAACCCAAGGATCCGTTCTATTGACAACCATTGTGATAGACTTCCCTACACTAGTAGAACCTAAGTAATTGATCAGGGCTAGGATATTGAATGTGCCCATTAACGATGAATACATTCCAGCCCTGAAGTAGGTTTGACCTAATCAACCAATGCAATGGTGGACTAATTAGTTTCCATACGGCCCTTCCGAGTGAAACTGAGTTGGTCTACAGTAACCAACTTCCCTTCCTGCAGAAACACTACCACTTGAAGAACGACCGAGGCAATTGCACACATAGCCTAAGTCCAACTTATCCCTAGAAGTAACATTAGAGGAAATTTCAACTCAAAATGGGCCTCCTAAAATGAATTAATAACATAATAGTTAAAATAATAAAATAATATTTATTAATTTTGGAGGAAGATAAGAAAAAAACTACTTCTTTGTTTGTATTTTTGACATATCTCTCTGTGTTTTTACTCAAATTTCGATCGGGAGAGCTCGTTGGATGCGGAATTAAATTCCTCATCCAACGAGTACCCACCCATCATACTTTTGACAGACCCCGCTACACCAAAAACAAGAAATACCTGAAAAAATGAAATGATGATGTCATCATTCCATTTTTTCAGGTATTTCTTTTTTTTGGCGTAGCGAGGTCCATCAAAAGTATGCCGGGTGGGTACTTGTTGGATGCGGAATTTAATTGCGCATCCAACGAGCTCTCCTGATCGAAATTTGAGTAAAAACATAGGGAGATATGTCAAAAATACAAACAAAAAAAGTAGTTTTTTTTATGATACATATCCCTAAATTTATATTAAAAATGTGTTTAAGACCTATATGGTATTTCAAATTTAAAGCAATTTCATTGGCTAACATATGATTACATGGAATTTGAATAAAAGTTAAAAGGCCCATTTTGAGTTGAAATTTCCTCTAATGGTTATAATCCAATGGGGCATCAATCACCTCTACTTCAACAAACTTTTCCTTCCCTACCAACTTAATCTCAAAATCTGGTAGGATACCATGTGGACGAAATGACCTTCCGTCGAAAGTAGTAATTAGGGTGTTCGATGGAACTAGCTCTGGAGATCCAAGATCCTTCCAGCAAGACAAGGACATGACACATGTCGAAGCACCTTCATCAACAACTGACTTTCCAGTTTTTTTCCACCATGGATGACATCTATCGACAAAGACACATGATATGATAGGCGAATTTTGACATCAGACAAATTAAACTTCGCCACAAGGATCAATGAATCCAAACTACCTAAGGATGCTAAGAGTGCATCTCGCTAGGTGGGACAATTCTATAGAACCTCCAAAGCTGGCATCGCACAAGGGGTTTGAGATAAATCTTCAACTACAAATTAATTGGATGCATCCCTAGCGTTAGGATTGTGCAATGCTTTCTTGAAGACACCTTTTGGTATCTTAGGCATAGGTTCGATAGGTTTCTCAATTGTGAGAGGGTTAGAAGTTTCACCTATAGAATTACCCTTCTCAAGAGCCTCCGTATCATAGTTCTTGTTTCTAGTATGGAGTAATGTCTCGGATCAAATGATGTTGATATAGTTTTGGTCAGGGGAAATGGATCCTTTAGGACAACCGATTGTTGATTTTTGAGTAGCTTTTGAGCTTGATCTATAAGAGGGCATTGATGGGTCAGGTGATCTTCCTGGCACAACTTGTAGGGAAATTTCACCTTATTCTTATATTCCCCCCCCCCCCTCATCAACATTATTTGTGGGTTTTGTCTTGTTTTTGTTTCCCTCACCTTTCTTCCCCTTTTTCTTTTTCCCACCGGGTTGCTTATTTCCCTTTTGGGAGGATTGAGCAAAAACATTTGCATTTTGGGATGAGGGGGAAACCTTTGATTCCTCCACTGTAGACTATTTAACATACAACTCATAGATTTGTTTTTCCAAAGATTCTACAGTGGGAGATTTAACTGAACCAACCATGTCAACAACATGGGGTCTAGGCTTAGGTTTCTCGACACTATGTGTTGGCCGCGGTGCATCAGGGATAATTTCATATAGAATCTTAGACTGAGAGTATATAAAATCTAACTGTTGGGCCCTGAGAATAGCCTCTTCCTCATTAGTTACTCCCGAAGTGGATACATCCTTAGATATATACAGCAATAAGGATTTAAGTAACTATTCTAACAAAAACTCGGGAGCGATAGTGGCCTTAATGAGCCTCTTCTACCTTCGCCACTCTTGGATATGATCTGAAATGTGAGTGGCTTTGTCCTACTGAAAGGTGGATAATAAGTTTGTGTCAGCATCATACCAAATAGGAAGTTGGAAATGGTTAAGGAACACATTAGCTAATTCCCAAAAAATATCAAACGCAGCAGAGGGAAATTCGATATACCACTTTGCTGTGGCACTAATCAGATTTCTTTGGAACAATCTCAACCAAACGATGTCATCATTCAGGGAGTTGGAAGAGAACCACAAGTGAAAAGTGGTGATATGAGCCCCTGGGTCTTCACCAACTTTTCCTTTGAATTTTGGAATATCCAAGGGTAACTTGGTAGGGACAGGTGGCCATGTGGCATCATGTTTCACCAGGTCATTCATTAACTTGGACAAATATGGAAAGTTTAAAGTTTCCAAGAAAGGAATTTTGGGCCTAACCAGAGCCTGAAAATTATGAGCTTGGGAAGTAGAAGGACTTTCCCTCTAGTTCCCAAATGCAAGGGAGGGTTTCCCCCAGCTACCGGTTACGAGGTAGTCAGACTACTTTGGAAAGGATTCCACCCATAAGTGAGTGGATTATTCATATGTGGTGCAGTGTATGTGGAGATTATTGGTTGTGGAGCCTAATCTTCCAGATCCAAAGATATTATTTAGTTGTGTTTGTACCCCAGGTGTACTATACACTCATTCCCCCTGCCTTGGGGTTCGGGGTTAGCGCTCTCGAGAAATGGGGGTTTGGGGGCGGAGCCCCTGAGAAATTTTTTTTTGGGATGTGTGTTGGCCAACAGTATTGCGAACCCATGGTATTGGGTTAACCCTAGAATTTTCCCATTGTATTTCCCCTATAAAAGAAAGCATTGTAAAATGACTGAGTATTGTATTGGAAGAGAGACCATGACAACGTGAAGAGGAAGTGCAACGGTTTTGCTGCAGGGTGTATCCCTTCATCTTTCTGGACTGTAATAAAAAGACTGGAAATTTCTTTGTGGACGTAGCCCATCGTTTGGGTGAACCACATTATATCTATGTCTCTCTGTAATGTTTTAATGTGTTTTGCATCTTGTTTATTGATTTAACTATATATCGGTTATTGCTTTGCAGTCCTATTTTCTAACAGTTTCATCCACTCCAGTTGAAACTGGAGTTTGGAAAATAGGAGCAGGTATCCCTTTGCTAAAAATTGAGAATGGAAAGCTTGTGAATGGAGCCGAAATTGGCTTTTGGAAACCTTGACCATAAGAGTTAGTATTTCCAAACTGCACCACAACATATGCAGGTGTAGGGTCTACATATCGAGTGGATGGGAGAATGTGACCCCCATTCCATGGGAAACCCTGGACAAATGAAGAGGATCCAACATGACCACTTTGAGTAGTGTATGCAAAAAAAAGGTGAAGCAGAAGGAGCACTGGGAATCCCAGTGACCACCCCACCAGAAGTTCCTACTACATTTGTGGAAGCCGGTGGTTGAACCACCCAACTAGCTGGAGTTAAGGGACTAGTAGGTATATTTCTTCTAGGAGTACCAACCAAGGGGGGTGGCACTCCTTCAACCATAATAGTTGAGATGGGGGTAGATGGAATATCTCCTGCACTAGCCATAAGTATGCTCATAGGAACACCAATCATAGGTGAATTAAATGGACGAACTTGGATGATGATAGGATCGTTTAAGTTAGTAAGAGGTGAAGTAAATTTTATTGAAAACTCGTCAGCCTGCAAGTCTTCTATCTCTACTATGGTTGTATCAACTTGGTTTGTCCTAAGTTCTAGTTCACCTGGAACTTCACTAATTCCTACCGGTTCAAAAGAACTATTTGTGTCTAATATTCACCTTTGAGGGGGCGGTGGAGGCTCCCCTGTAGTAAATGGAGGAAGGTTTTGCAACCTTCTTGACCTTCTGAGAGGTTGGTCCTCCATGATTGAAAATTGACTCTTCACCCACCCTAAGATTTTCTAAACACAAAAAAACCATACAACAATCACTACAAAATTTCCTAAAGCCAAAACATACACAAAGGGTATAAGATATGATTTCCAAAAGAAAGCTGAGAGATAGTTACTTGGTGTCCCTATAGATGTTCTTAGGCACAAGTGGAGGAATCACCCACTGCCCTCCCACACCTTCTACCGGGGTTACCTTCCAAGATCGTCCAAGGTCAACTAGAAATAGCCTTCTAGTGTACCTGTGTATGAACCTTAGATGTCAAAGAGACTAAAGGCTACCACAACTATACTGACAGTATGGGGGGACAGTCGCAAGCTTGGTTCGTATGCATGGGCATGGTAGCAAAGCTGAAACCCTGTCAACACTGGCACCGCACGGGGCCTAAAGGGTGGTATTGAAAAAAGTCCCTAGATGGGAAAAAACCTTGGTTTATGCTTTGACAAGGAATCAGAGGGTTATCTCCTCAGTCCAAGCCTCCATGCAGCCTCATGCTTAACTCCTGTTTGAGAGGAGCTTCCTAGATACAATCAACATAGAAGAGGGTTTACCTATTGATTGACCAACTACGTCTGAATTTAAACACTTGTGGAGATTTGAAACTCTGTATTCCACAAGTCTAGCCTAAGCTAGTTGGTGTATGAGCCTATAAAATAAAACTGACTAATAATTTTTAAATTATATCGTTCATTTTAAAAGGTTGTTTTTATTCAGAGGTAAATGGTGTGAAAGACTGTGGTGTTATAGACTCGATAAGAAAAAGAAAAATGATGTATAAAGAAAATTCCAAAGTAAGTTTCAACTACTTAAACCAAATTTCTTTTCTTTTTGCAAATATAAGCTAATGAAATTGAAACTAAATGCAAGAAAACTAAGACTTCTTTTTATAATTTTTGAAATTTTATTTGAAAAATACTGAAAAGAAACAGCTAAATGCAACTAAATACAAAGGTATAAAATGTTTTTCTTCACTTTTTCAAAATCTTCAAAAACTATAATGAAACTAAATGTGAATTTTGAGCAAGTTTGAATAATCAAAGCATATAAAAAATCAAATGAGGTATAAAGGACCCAAAATGACTTGCTTCAACCAATCAAGAAGAAGACTCGGAGAAAACCTGACTTGGAGGAACTATTGAACCCAAAGAGTCCACTAGATTCCCAAAAGAACAAGTGACAAACTAAAACCACAAAATGCAGTACAGAGTATAAAGCATCTAAAGCCCTGATCATTGACCTAGACACAAGCGCTGAACTTATAAACCAAGCAAAAGGACCACCATCCCTTCACAAGATGAAAGAAATTCAAACAAAAGACTCAAAGGCTTGAAAAACAAGAAAATGGTGTGATGCACAAGACTTCAGACTCATAGAGTCATGCCAACAATAGAAGACTTCAAAACAACTAAAAATCCAAAGAGACATGGACAATCAACCCGTACCCAAGTTTTAGGCTGCTACAGGAAAGACACGAATGTGTATGTCGGAAANGAAGACTTCAAAACAACTAAAAATCCAAAGAGACATGGACAATCAACCCGTACCCAAGTTTTAGGCTGCTACAGGAAAGACACGAATGTGTATGTCGGAACCCCGTGTACGACATGCCACTATTTTATAGAGAAACCCGTGTATACAAGGTCATACATGCAACTACATATAACAACAACCCACGTGTACTGCAAATTATTTTTTAAGAAAAGTGACTAGCAGAGACTTTTGGGCACACTACACTGTAAATCAAAATCAAGATGAAAAGGACCACACTCAGAATTAGAATCAGAACAAAGAATAGTAAAGGGAACCTATAGGATGAACCCACAACAGGTTGGAATCCCAAGCAGAGTCACTAGTTCTGTTGTACAGGACAATACACCCTTGTAACCTAGGGTCTAGGGTTACCAGTTCTTACTATTAGACTTGTAGAAAATCAACTTTTACAGAAATTGAAATGAGAATAGAAATATAGTTTGGCTTACTCGGTTTATGATGGTTGATCCAAGCTTGGCCTTCTCTTGTTTCAACCTTCTCCAAAGCTTCTAGGGCTGCTTCTCTTCACCTGCAGAGAGCCAATTCTTCAAGAAATATCTCATGCATATATATAACCGAGGTTAGATGAAAAACATATTAATAATATAAATGACATTATTCATTAACCAATATACATGAGAAAAAGACAATACACAGATTGGAAGAAGAATTCTCTGTATTACCAAATAGTGAATATGTGAGAATACAACCCAGCTTCTGACACAAGGACTCCTCTACAACCGAGGAATCTAAGTTCTGTTGCTCCAAGACTCTGAAGATATACCACCAGCATAACTTTGCTCTTCCAAAATTTATTGATGAGCCCCATCCCAAGGCCTCTATTTATACATTGGGAAATAGAGAGGTTTCAGAGATTAGGATGGCTGCGACAGTTGGTATAGTTATGGATTAAGGCCCAACTAATCTCATCTAATCACGATCTATATTTTTTAGTGTCGAATTAAGGTACACGCGAGTATTGATATAGGAAAGGCATGTATGACACGCTTGTTTCTCAAAGAGAACTCATTTATGCAAGGTACATGCAGGTTGCAATGCACATAGTTGCGTGTGACACGTGAGTTGTAATGCACATAGTCACGTGTGCAACCCAAAAATTAGAATAAAAATATATTAGGTTGGTCTGGATGTCATGCATCAAAGGTCATGCACATCTATAGTGTTTTGGCCACTTCAATCCTAATTGTCCTTTTGTGTACCGACATAATGAATGTCAGCACTCGGACGAAAAAGTGTCGTTTTGGTTGATAACAAGTGTGGATAAAACTTGATCCCTCTTCGAAAAACAATATGATCTTAGGGGACACCAATTGGAGAATGAGTTGATCTCATTAAGAGCAAGTGAATTCGAAACCATTGAGGAATTCATCACCAAGTTAAGTCACTAGTTATTTTTCTCGAGCAGTTTCAGATTGAGAAGAAAGAAGACCAATTAATCTTCTCTATCCTATCGAAGCAGGGTCCAGAATACTCAACATTTGTGTCAACGTTCCATGCTACTAATCTTGTAGTTTGAAATTGGAGGATGTCATCCCTAGATGCATTCATAGATTCTATCACTCAAGAGAAATTCAAGTTGATTCAAATGCGGACTATCAAAACCACAAAGAATCATGCACTTGTGGCTCTTGAAAACAAGAATTTCAATTGCAAAGGATGTCTAAAAGTGAAGGAGAAGAAGCCAAATTCAGACTTCGAAGATGAAGGTTCTTACTCTACTAATGAAGGCTCAAATTCCAAGAAGAAGGGAAACAAGAAAGGAAGATCAAAGTGTAACTATTGAAACAAACCTTCTCACAATAGAAAATATTGTTTTAAAAATAACATGGACATCATGACTCAATTTCTCAAAAAGAACAACATTGATGTTCCATATTTTGGAAGAAAGGAATGAAGGGGAATTTTTATTCATCCCCAAGAGTACTGCAACATTGTGCAATTCAAAGGTAATGATTGTCATGCTTTGGTTGCAAGAATTAAATTGTTTCCTGATGTATCTGATTTTGATACTCATTCTGATATATTAGAATCATAAATCTCTTTCCCTCCCTTGGAAAAGACACCTATCAGTTCCCCAGAGCCATCCCCTCTCAATACTAGTTTTTGGCTTACCTTCATCCAACTCTTTAAAAATCCATTTAGATTCTTATTTATATGATTTATAATATGATTTTCAGGCTGATAAGAAGGTTATATCACCCTTATCCCATCCATTTTATGCTCAAAAGACCCTACAACTCCCAAATACTCCAGTTGGTAAACTAGACAATTTCATGGTTTCCTATACCGTATCATTGGTGCAAATTGTTAGTATGTCTTTATTTTCTATCATTGGTTGTTTTTACATATCATTAGCTATATGTGGTTTGTTTTTAACTACATTTAGATATTATATAACCTTTGTTAGGTTTAATTTTAGATCTTTATACTCTCCAAGTTTTCCCAATTGTTAATGTAGACTAGTTGCACCTAGTTTTCCTACTGTGACTCAACCTAATTTTGGAGCCACTATGGTCCACATAAATTATTTTATGATATTTCAAAGCCTCATAGTTTATACTAGAGAATTATAAAGGTTTCACATCAGTTTGTAAAGAAGGATTATGATTAGGTTCATCATTATGCAACTACACGAGAAATTGAGCCTTACGATTTCATTGATGTTCTTTGGCTAGGAGATGATTGCATAGATCTCTTTTCCATATCTGATTTTATGTTCAATTATGATATTTTATGTTGTCACATCAAGAAGCATTCATATGATTCTTCTTCATCACCAAAAGATGAGCTTCAAGGGGTATCTTCTTATGTTTTTTGTCTGCACAACATTGGAAAATTGATACATGAGCAAGGCCTCTACAACAATTCTACCAAGTTTTTTACCAAGAAGAAATACATTAAACTTATTCAAGTGAAGAACAAGACAGAGTGGATATATTCATTTAAATTATGTGCCATGTCTATTTTTTAGGAAGGATTTTTCCCATGCGGTTTGTCTTTTTCCTTAGTTTACATGGACACATAATTGTTTACATTTAGATTGTATGGGTGACCTTTTGTCCTTAGTTCCCATGTCCCAAGTTGTCCAAATTTAGGATTAAAGGGGGGTGTTAGGATTATTATTAATCCTCCCTTTGACCACATAGTCTATTTTTTTATTTCCTTATGTTGAGCCGCAAAAAAACCACATATTATTCATCTTTCCTATACCATTTGTCACCTTATTCCTATATTATCCTTCCATCAAACCATTAATATTCACCACTTTCATAATAAATATGGGTTTATATTACCATTTTCCAAATCATTTATTTTTAGTATTTTGAGTGAATTTGTGGTTAATTATTGAGAAAAATAACATATTTTCATTATACTTTAAAGTTGGGTGAGTTTGGTAATGTTTATAGGTGTATTTGAAGACTTTAACAAGCTCAAAAGTGACCACCTAGCCTCAGATTCCAATTTCATTTTCTAGATGTGAGTTAATTTCAAGGAGAAGATCATGGGAATGTGGAGAGAATATCTCATCCAATATTTGTTGATAATTTGAAGGGATGAGTTGTAGATTTGTTGAGAATTTTGGGGGATAAGTTGAGAAAATAGTGGATATGTAATTATGATCAGTTATCTTGAATTCGTGTATAAATAGGAGGGCTCTCTCCTCATTTTGGTTAGAGGCCTTTCTAGTGGTTTGGAAGTAGAGAATAGTTCAAAGTTAGTCATAGAATAGATTTTGAGTGTTATGTAATGGCGATGATGCTTAATGCACATACCTTGACTCTCTTATGTTAATATAGATTTTCATAATTTCTTTCTCATGAGTTGTTAATGTAGAATTCCAGTTATTTCTTTTTATGCATTTTCAGTATTGATTTTTTGTGAGCTCACTAGTTAATGTCAATTGCTTTATACCTGTTTATTTCATGCAATTTCAGTGTTTCTTTATCAAGCCAATTTATGTAATTTCATGTTTTCTGCAAGTATATTTATTTCCATATGATTTCCTGTTTTCATAAGATTCAATTTTAATTGTATATTAGGTTCAGTGACACTTTGCCCCTGCATATATTTTGTTTGTGTCTCATAAGTTTATCCTCTCTCCGGGTTGACAATTAAATCGTTGGATATCTGTTATAATTTGTTTAATATTTTTCCCAACATTTTGGCGCTGTTACGAGGGAGGGGCTAAAAGGGATAAGAGTATAGATAGGGATATAGTCTGTTTTATTAGATAGAAAAGGGGAGGGGAAACTTTAAGACACAAATACAACTTCACCACAGAATTTTCGTGGTGTAACATCCAGACGCATCCACTTTAGTGGGTTGCCCCAAAGCCTTCATTGTTTTCTGCAAAGTGTTTATTTTCCTGCAATTTCTTTCTTTCTCTGTAAATGCAAGTTTTCATTTTTCATTTATAGTTTTGTAGTTTAAAGTTTGGATTGATTTCATTTTTGGGCGCATTTATTTCATAGTAACTTGCTTCTAACTTTGTAACTGTTCATTTTCTTTGTTTTGTACAATTTTTTTTGTGCACCTTTTTATTTCTGTTTTTGCACTTGTTTTGTGCTACTATTTTTGTGCTTGTTATGCACTTGTTTTTTCTAGTACTTGATTTGATTTCGATCAAATGATTTTGAGCATAAGTCTATATCAACTCTCACAACTCCTAGCGGAAGCACGGATCTCCTCTTCCCAAGAAAAGGAGGTCTTGATAGCAACTAAAAGATTTACTACTCCTCCTAAAGCGAATGAAGAATCGACATTTGAAGAATCATTCATATCAGAGGAGGAGCACCTGTTCGAACTAGATATTGAAAGGGAGGAAGAAGGAATCTCAGGTGATCAACAGCCTGAAGAATATCCTGCAAACATAAGATGCATCGAACAATGGATCCAAGTAAGTACTAGTTTAAATTAGTTTTGTTTTGTTTTTTTAACTTACATCTCCAGCGTTTAGTTTCACATGTTTTTATAGATCTTAGACTTCACTTTGTAAAATTAGATTTGAATTTCTGTTTTGTTTTTGCTTTTTTAACTTACATCTCAAGCATTTAGTTTCACATGTTTTTATAGATCTTAGACTTCATTTTGTAAAATGAGATTTGAATTTCTATTTAGTTTATGTTAAATAGATGGTTGCATTGGAGATTTCATTTTATGTAAATAATTTTTAATTTCCAATTAGAGTAGGTAGGTTTAGTTTTTATTTTCTCAGTTTAAAAACTAGCTTTGTTTTAATTTACTTTAATGTTTTTATTTGTTAAAATTTTATTTCTAAATAGTCTTAATTACTATTGTTTTTATATTTGTTAGAAATTTAAAAAATAATTTTAAATCTTGTTTTTAAATCTTTTTATTCTCAATATTGTTTTAAATCTTTTTTTATTTTTCATTTAATAATTCTTTATTTATTCTAGAAATAAAAATACATTAAGAATTAGTTTTCTTTTAACAATTGAAAATAAAATTAATTAATTAATAAACAAAAAATAAATAAACATATATATCACTTTGCATTGAATCTAAAAGCAATGTTTATTCGTTTTAAATGTTAGTTTTCAATTTTTCAAAAAAATTGAACTTAACCTATAAACATTAAAACATTTTAAAATTTAAACATTAAAATATTAAAATTAATATATATAATGAACTTATATAGGTATATTTAATCAACACCTACCAATTTTAATATATAACAGATATAATAATAAAAAATCAAAAAATCTAAATAGCAGATCAAACAGCCTATTCTTTCAACCTATCCTTTAGTCAATTCTTTCAGCCTATCTTTCACCAATTATTTCAGTCTATCTTTTGATTTGTACAGGTTGAAACCTGCAAAGAGAGAAAAATTTAGAAAAAAAAATTAATAAATTAAAAATAAAATAAATTAAAACCTAAAAAATACTTCCTAAAACCCTAGCTTCTGTATGTTTTTAGTCCTTCCACCAATCCCTATAAAAACACTTAGATCTGAAACAATTCGATCTTGAGGTTCACCATTTGGCTCAGGCTAAGAAAAAGTAAAACAAAAACTCGCCGCCATTTCCCAGCCGTCTTCATATCACAATTGCTCATCAACCATCGCAGGCACATATGATTTAATAGATAATCCATGAGAGATGGAGGCCGTTACTTACGATGACCTGCTCTTTGTAGCGATCATAGCTCGTGCAAATCAGCACGCGAGGTTCTTGGGATGCCAATTCCACGAAATCACCGGACGTTGATCTTGCTCTCATAGGAATTTAAACAAAGTAATTTTGAAGTAAACATCACAATGGTGTTTACAAAAAGTGTTTAATGGCGAATAGAAATGTGCCCAAACAATAGATCTGCCACTAAAAAATCTGGGGGAAATTGTTTGAGCTCAAGATAGATCACCCTTGGTCACAGATCTGCTAAGCTGCGGTAGCGGTAGGCGTCTTTAAGAAAAGGTCCGCGTCCAAGCCATTGTTTGATATAAGATATATCTGACTCTATAATCAAAACCCAGAAACGGTTGTCCAAAATAGACTTTACAAATTCCATAACCATCTGAGTCTGCTTTCTCCTGGATGCTCAGGATATGAATTGTGATGGAAGCATAATCTGATTTGGAATTTGGAGATCACTTGTGTCGCAAACATTTTTGAGAAAATCAGAAGGGATTTATCAGGGTTTGCTATGATATCATGTAAAGGTTAAGAATAACATCATATAAATGTAAGAACCCTTAAAAATATAATGTATAAATCCATGGTAATGTCACGCTCTCCACAAAACTTGCAAAATAATGCATGATTTCAAAACAATTCGGTATACTTATGATTAAATCTTGCAGCGTGGCATACTGAGCACATGGAGGCGGATTTGTTTATCGCAATTGTAGCAACTAACAAGTTTTGGAACTTAATAGTAACATACTTCGCGGGATTTTGGCAACTTTCAACGGTAGTAAACTGGCACGCAGCATAACCGAATTCAATTCCTTAATTCGTAAGCGTAATCTCTTCGCCATTTGTGACATCTCTTTGGGATGATAATAAGGCGTTAATAATGATCTGGAAGAAACATATAATGTAACTGCCCCCTTTTTTCAATGATTTGGTTGAACAATATATGGAGTAGATGCTATAGTTATGACAACTTTTAATTCTTACTGATTTGGAAAACATATCCAACGATCTTTGGCTCGGCGTGATTATCTCCAAGATCTAATGGATTCCTTAAAAGCCGCACAAACCACATCATAGGTATATCCCAACAAGAACCCTTTAACCCGATATCAGAGTGAAATGATGAACTGAAAATCCTGGGATCCGAGTCATGGCTGGATCACAACAGAGATATTCCTGAGTGAAATTCATGACAGGCGATGTGGACAAAGGAAACAAGGTAACCTTCTTCACCCATGAATTACCATGAATTATAGCAAGATTCTTTCAACGGTCTTGTGGAAGCGTAGGGATATGGCGATGTGGCAGGAACAATATTATCATTGATCTGACTAATTGTAGTTTCTACGTGGAAAACTGAGTGATGTCTCTTTTCATAGCTTTGGCATTTATTTCATTTAATGCAAACCAATATGTTGTTAAATGATATTATTTTTACACGTAGGACTTAACAATTATATCGACGTTTTGATTTTATTTTTAAACTTGGATAAATGGTGAACGAAATCTTCATGAATTCGTCACGTGATGCTTATCCTTATATAAAAGTTATTGGTCAGAATAAATTATTTATGCCAAGAAAAACAATAAAAGTATTACAAGCAATTAAAATCTCCCTTTTTGGAAAATATGGCAGGTAATCNTTATATAAAAGTTATTGGTCAGAATAAATTATTTATGCCAAGAAAAACAATAAAAGTATTACAAGCAATTAAAATCTCCCTTTTTGGAAAATATGGCAGGGAATCATTTAATGTAAGTCCAAAATCTTTTGTTTGACATGATGAGGAACAAACTCATCATAAAGGCGTCATGGCCATTGGCATGGTTCCTTCTGTTTGTGTATAGGTAGTTGAATAGTTTTAAACGAAGGAGAAAACTCCACGATTTAGTGAAATACTACCAACCTTCACTCTGAATGGATGTGCTTACTTCAATGCCCTTTTCCAAAATTGGCATGTAATTTCATAATCTTCGCAAAAATTTAATGTTAAAGTTATATGAAGGCAAGTATAAAATCATAGATAATGCAAGTTTATATAGATAATGAGTCACATGAATAAAAAATATTGGAGTCAAATACCTTTAAATTCACTTATTTGCAAATTTTTTAACACATGTTCTTAATGTTAAACATTTATTCTTTCATTCTGTATCCATGGAACAAGAAATCATATCTTATTCTCCATAATTCGTATTAAAAACAAATTTATTCAAACATCAATAATACATTATTACATTATTATTAAAGAAGAGTTCTTTTAATTATACAATAAAATCCATATATATTACAACTACCTTTTTTTCAAAGGCACCCAAATCTAATAACTTCCAAAATTAATAGTAGATAAAGAGTGTCCTCCCAAGAGGTAGGTAATTAAAATATGATTTAAATTATATATAAAGGGTTTTAAATAAAGAATTGTAATAATAATTTTTTTGGTGTTTATGTAAAGTTTAAAATATAGAGAAAATAAGATATAACTTTAGTATTCATAGTGTAATAATAATAATCAAAATGAAATACATACAGTGTCATTTTAATGATGTTATTGATTTAGCTAAATGAATATTTAGAAATCCAATTTTAATGTGAAAACTAGAAATTGATGAGACTGTGAGAGACACATATCACTCAGATGAAATTCAACCATGCCATCAATAAGGTCAACTAAAGGTATAAAAGCATTTCATTTATTTTCTTTGATTTGGTTTGTTAAGCACATATTTTCCTATGTTTTCAATGCTCTCACTAGTTGGTTGTAGGAAAAAGCTAATCTTTTTGTAGACTTATAGATGAATGAATGGCATGCAGAATTGATTTCCAGAATTATAGAAGATTTTCAGAAAAAAATGCTCCATTAAAAGCTTAAAGAAGCTGAGTTTCCACTGTTTATGTCATGACATTTGTTGTCACAAAGAATCCTTTCAGAGACCAATTGCGCCATGTCATGATTACTTACCATTCTTCTTTCCAAGCTTATTTGTCATCCATGTTAGAGTCTACTTTTTCTGCCTTATACATCATAACTTCTCGCATGTCAACCTTTTTGAGCTACACACATTTTTCCTCATTTTCAGTTTATCTTTTTCCTTTTGAATAAAACCATTCAGTTTTATTTTCATGACTACACTGCTTTGTTATCCCTATCATAAAAATTGTCTGACCATGAGACCTTTCATCTATAGTTCTACCACTCATTATGTACAACTCGTGTTGACTGATGTGGGATTCCTTAAGGCCCACCTTTCAACAAGTCTTGCCCCATCGACCTTAGCACATTATCTGGGATAAAGACTAGAGCTCATTTTTAGTACCTTGAGGCTTGCATGCCTTAATGGAAAGTTCTCTCATTGACAATCAGGGGAATACATCAATGTCCCTTGATCGTTAGATCTTGCAAGTGGCTCGACATCAACTCCTTTATTCACACTTTGCACGATGTACTTAGGTACCTTGGCACTCATTGACATCAATGGTGAGATTGCCTCGCATTGGTTAACGACATTCATCAATGGTCAGTAATCCAATGACTTCTTTCCATGTTCAACATTGACATATTTATTCGCATGGTAAGAATTGTACCATCGGGTTTTGTAGCAGGTGAAGACTATATATTTTGCATGAGTCCATCAACAATTTTACAGCAGCATACTTCCAGCCATATCAGAGTACCACAGTTCTACTTTCAGATTTCATCTATCACTTCATCCAACCAATCAACAGTTCAGATCCTTCACTTCACACTCTATGATTCAGCAATAGCAGCCATATTCCTATTGTATAAATTCATCAACTTTTTGGGTAAGTGGAGGTATGTTGTTTCTAATATTTAGCCATGTAATTCCTTAAATGCTATAAAATGAATGAATTTGGAAAATTCCCTTACTACATTTCCTTTCTCCTTTTCATAAAGCTAATACATCTTAAAGTTGGGGGGGAGGGGACTATTCATTACCATTTTACATATTTATCATCTCATTTACTCTTAATCAACATGTCTTTCCCAAACTATGCTATATATATATTGGCATGATTCATAATATGAAGAAAATGATTTCTAATATACATTGATGTTCTATCATTTCTAATGCATAAATTTTATGTATTGCAACAAGAAGGAGAAAAAATATATAAAAAATAAAATGAGCAAATGTTGTAAACACAAGAACCAACATTTGTTACACTTATGGTTGTCACATAAGAACCAACTATGAAAAAAATTGCTGCCACTCATGCATTTCGAAATCATGGAATGATTTACTGTTACATACCATCATTATGTAAATCCTCAGCTACAAATACAAAAGTTTTAAAGAGAATCAATGCATATTTGCATGAGGACATGCAACCAGTCAAGTTGGGGGGAATGTTGAGCCGCAAAAAGACCACATTTTATTCATCTTTCCTATACCATTTGTCACCTTACTTCTATCTTATCCTTCCATCAAACCATTAATATTCACCACTTTCATAATAAATATGGGTTTATATTACCATTTTCCAAATCATTTATTTTTTAGTATTTTGAGTGAATTTGTGGTTAATTATTGAGAAAAATAACATATTTTCATTATACTTTAAAGTTGGGTGAGTTTGGTAATGTTTACAGGTGTATTTGAAGACTTTAACAAGCTTAAAAGTGACCACCTAGCCTCAGATTCGAATTTCATCTTCTAGCCGTGAGCTAATTTCAAGGAGAAGATCCTGGGAATGTGGAGAGAATATCTCATCCAATATTTGTTGAGAATTTGAAGGGATGAGTTGTAGATTTGTTGAGGATTTTGGGGGATAAGTTGAGAGAATAGTGGATCTATAATTATGATCAGTTATCTCGAATTCATGAATAAGTAAAAGGGCTCTCTCCTCATTTTGGTTAGAGACCTCTCTAGTGGTTTCGAAGTAGAGAATAGTTCAGAGTTAGTCATAGAATAGATTTTGAGTGTTATGTAATGGAGATGATGCTTAATGCACATCCCTTGACTCTCTTATGTTAATATAGATTTTCATATTTCTTTCTCATGAGTTGTTAATGTAGAATTCAAGTTATTTCTTTTTATGCATTTTCAATATTGATTTTATGTGAGCTCACCAGTTAATGTCAATTTCTTTATACCTGTTTATTTCATGCAATTTCAGTCTTTCTTTATCAAGTTAATTTATGTAATTTCATGTTTTCTGCAAGTAGATATATTTCCATATGATTTCCTATTTTCATAACTTAGATTCAATTTTAATTGTAGATTAGGTTCAGCGACACTCTAACCCTGCATATATTTTGTTTGTGCCTCACAAGATTACACTCTCTCCAGGTTGACAATTAAATCGTTGGATATTCGTTAAATTTGTTTAATATTTTCCCCAACACCTTAGATTAGGAGGACTTCATCACTTCACTAGTCCTGGGGGACACATATAGTAGACACCTACCACTAAGTGTGTTTGTCTGCATGAGTTTTGGTGCTCCAGGGATCGATCCTTATATTTTAGGAACCCACTCTAAGTTCCTCCAACAGTTTCCAACAGTTGACTCCAGTAGGTATTTAATTATGTCCAGTCATGCTCTGATTCCCATCAGTTAGTTCACTCTCAGTCTCTCTAGCGCGAGTTTGTATGATATAAGGGAGGTAGGGAAAATTTACTCACCTACCCTCTTCAAGTAACTAGTTGTGAATTGTTTTTGTGATCCATAGTTGCACTAGTTAGCTATAGTGGTGATTTTACCACACTAAGTTAGCTCTCGAGTCAGTATAGGTTGGTAGATTCAATTTCCTCTTTAGGTATTTGAATTATTCCTTGATTTTGTATTATATATGCACCCATAATAATGAATAATATTGTATGGAATATTTCTCATATTATTCTTCAACTCATTGTGTAATATTTTTCTTCTCTATATTTCTCTTATGAAATCTAAGTGAAGGCTATTTCTCTCCCAAGTTCTTCCTGTCAGAATCTAATATTGTGCACCTCTTGTGACCACAACAAATCAGAAACATAAGGGCAATTGTTTTTCTCTACTGTGTATGCTCTTTTTTGTGCACCTTGTGCAATCACGGAAAATAAGAAACAGTGGGAAACATAGACATACCAAGCAAGCTACCGAGGACTAATCCAAAAAGTATGGCATACAACTTTTTTATTTTATTTTTTGTTTCAGTTTAGGTGAAGTGATTTGTAGGAAAAGAAGCAAGCCTGCACTTCGAGATGAAAGAGTTTAAAAAAAACCTTCCTCGCCATATTTTACGTACCTTTTAACATTGGCTCACTTGGTTAAATGTTTCTTTATTAATTAAAAGGTCTTGAGTTCAAGCCTTGATAGTTACTTTTCTAAAAGTGCATGTAATTTATATTTTTAAGTTACTTTATTGTAAAAATGCATCTCACTTGAATTATAAAAGCGAGTCACTTAAAGTATTTTTAGTTTTTACATGTAATATTTGAAGTAACATCATTGTAAAAGTGAATTTTACTTATTTTAAAAATGTGATTCACATAAAGCAACATTATTGTAAAGTGAGTTTAAAAGGTTAAGATTGGGAAGAGGAGGTGTTGTTTTTTTTCTAGTTGGTTCAATTCTCTATCTTCCACGTCTTTCTTGGGGTCATATTCAACGTTTTCTCAATCAAGCATAACTTCTTCTTCTAGAGTTAGTTTTCAGTGTCATTTTTTTTAAACAACCTATTTTTTGGAGATCTTTGAATCCAAACCACTGGTTTATGTTTTTACAGTATGGACACCCCTTGTGATATTCTACTTACAAGTTCTAGTTATTTCTCATTGAAATATCATATGGAGGATGTTCTATGAAGTAGGATACTTTACCGAATTACCTAAGGGAAAGAAATAGAACCCACTAATGATGATAATAAAATAAAATGGAAAAATAAATGTGATAAAGCTCGTGGATTGATTGGGATGTCAGTCTCTATTGATTTGCGATTCCACCTATCTAGAATTGATGAACCAAATAAAGCTTGACAAAAATTGGAAGCTGTTTTTGGTAAACAATATGAAATTTGAGGTCATCATCTTGAAAATAAGTTGATTTATTTAACTACAAGTGATTTTTCCTGCATTCAAGATTATTTATCCAAGTACAAAAATCCTAGACTCTTATGTGTAGAATGAAGAACTAAAAGGGAATATAAGAAATGCATTTATCATATTCTTTCCAAACTTGGACCTGCATATTCTGTTTTTGTATCTACATTTTACTCCATGAAAGAATCATTGGATCCAACTAGCTATATAGAGCCTAGTCTTGAATCCTTTTGTGAATCCTTGATTAGAGAGAAAGATAAGCTCATGCATCTTAGAATGATTAGCAATGTAGATACATCTGATAACGACTTATTGGTACAAGAGAAATAAAAGTACAATCCTCCCAAGAAGCAAAATCCTCGCAATAATAATCCAAACAAGGGCCCCAGACCCTCTCAGTCAGCTCATTCTTTAAAAGATGACAAATGCACCAAGCCAAAAGATAAAAAGACTGCACATCATTGCAACTATTGTGGGAAAGATAATCATGATGAATCTAAATGTTTCAAGAAGATGGAAGCCTTGGAAGCAGGAATGAAGAAGCATCACATCAGCCTTGATTCGTCTTCAGAATCTACCTCTCATGGACATGCACTTTGTGTTTCTAGTTTTTCTTGTAATGCAACTTCTTCTTCTACTTCAAATGAGTGGCTCACTGATTATGGAGCATCTTATCATATGGCTAAGGATCAAGCCAAATTTTCTACTATGCATGAATGTAACACCAAAAAAATATTTATTGGTGATGATAGATTTCTAAGTGTTATAGATATGGAACAGTTCCAGCAGATAATGGTCTTTTTAATGATGTACTATGTGTTCCAATAATTTTATTCAATTTTCTATCAGTCTATCAAATCACTCATTTTGGTGAAAGTAAAAAAAGTAACGTTTACAACTCACCAATTTTTAATCAAGGATTTCAAAGACCCTAAGCATGTCCTAACTACTGGAATTGATAATGATACTACCAGGTTGTACAAATTTAACAACTTTGGTTCATCATTTCTTCCTTCAATTTTTGTTACTCATAGTGATGACTTGAGAAAAATTTGGCATGAGCGATTTGGACACTTAAATTATCACTCATTGCAACAACTATGTAAAGAAAATATAGTGACAAGTATTCCTATGGTATCTTGTAGGAATGGTGTTTTTTCCAGTTGTGTACACATAAAACCTCATCGAGACATTTTTTACAAGCGTGCCTCTTGGCATGCCTTGACCCCCTTGGAGCTTATGCATAGTGACTTGTGTGGTCCTATTCCATCTACCTCCTTTTCCGGTTTCAAATATTTATTAAATTTCATTAATGATTACTCCAGATGCACTTGGGTTTATTTACTAAACTTAGAGAGAAGTATTTAACATGTTCTTGGCCTACAATGCCCTTGCTGGAAAAAAACTTGGTCATCAAATTCTTAAGTTAAGATCTGATAATGGAGGAAAATATGCTAATAGCAAGTTCAGTACTTTCTACAATGAAAAAGGAATCCAATAACAACACATTATTCCATATACACCACAACAAAATGGTGTAGTTGAACGAAAGAACCGCACTTTAAAATAAATGGCTACTTGTATGCTTCAAGCTAAGGGACTAAGTCTTAAATTCTGGGATGAAGCCCTAAATTGTGCAAATTACATAGTTAATCGTACCCCTACTAAATCTTTACAAGGTATCACACTAGAAGAAGCATGGAGTAAAATTAAACCAGATGTAAGTCACTTTTGTGTGTTTGGTAGTGAAGCATGGGATCATATTTTGGATGAAAAATGGAAATCATTGCAGCCTAAAAGTGAAAAGTGCATATTTGTTTAATCTTTTGAAAATGTAAAAGCTTATATACTTCTTCAGCCACATTCTCATGATATAATTATTAGAAGAGATGTAAAATTTGATGAAAATCTCTTGTCTTGCGATCCTAACTCGACGTTTGTGCCATATTTGTCCCGTGAGCTTAATTCATCTCTTGTGCCTTGTTATACTCCCAAATTCCTTGACAACATTCCAATTCTAGTTTTTTATCATGACAATGAGAATGAAAATCCACCTCTGCATGCTCATTTTCCTCTAGGTTCACCAACAAAACCGCTTCCTCTATGGGTATGTTCAACATGTGAAGCAACTGGTAATATTGCTTGTGATCCTAGAGATCCACATCAAACACACTCCCATTTCTAGCGAGACACTTCTCTTTTGGCTCAAGTTTTAGAAAATCACGACCCAATGACTTTTGCATAAGCTTCAGGGAATCTAGATTGGAATGCAACTATGGATGAAGAATATTGTTCTTTAATGGCAAATGATACTTGGGATCTTGTACCTCTTACAAAATAAAGAAAAATTGTCAGATGTAAATGGGTCTATAGAACTAAGTTGCAAAAATGAACTCCATCTTCCTTGTGCTTTCCCTTGTAGCCTTACATAAATGAGAGGTCCATCAAATGGATGTCAAGTCTTCATTATTTCATGGTCATTTGTAAGAGTAAATTTACATGGAACAACCTCCTGGATATGTTCAGAATAACTCTATCCTTGTATGTCTCCTTAAGAAATCCGTATATGGCCTTAAGCTAGCTCCCTGAGCTTGGTATGCCAAAATGGATAGCTTTCTATGTCACGTCCCCACCCCTCTTCTCGGTAGAGAGGACGTGGCCAAGATGCTATCAACCCGAGAATACTAAGCCCCATGAACATATATAAAATGCAATGAAACAAAATACATATGTAGACATCTAATTCATTAAACAACGAAAGCAAATACATGTCATTCACAACATCTAACATGTTCATTATTTTCATTAATCAACAAATACAAATTGCAAAGATGAGATAGACAAGAATACTTATCTTAATAGAAGCGTGTCCAACAACCTGCTATGTCGTTGCAACGTTCCACGCAACCATAGGCCAGTGCGCTCATCAATGTCTCAATAGCACTAGCACCCCTGAGCTGGGCATGCTTTCCATAAGGAATAGGGGAACACTGGCAGGTTCACATGTAACCAAGGATACACAAAAGTCAACCAAGCCAACACAGTTGGGTTTATCAGGATAAAAAGGAGCTGGAAAGGCTGGCTGCTATGCTAGTGAGATCAACTAAAGAGATATGGACACCTACACCAGATCTAGCCTGACTTCTAAAACACTTACACACCCAACATAAGGAAGCATCACCTTCTCTGCTACACAGTCCCGCGGGCTATGCCTTCCCTTCCAGTGCTATTCAGGGTGTGCAAAGAAGAAATCCATCCCTCTAGCTCTGACTGTGAGGTTCCTCCTTCCACTAGGTTTATCAAGCCATCCCAGACCCAATTTCCACTCCAAAAATAGTTCAAATCAAACAACTGAGGCATACACAGTAAAATACACAACTCTGGGTTGGGGAAAATAGTTTTGAAAGAAAAAAAAATGGGAAAGATGGGTCAACACAACCCCTTAACAATGGTTTGATTCCTAGGGACGTTTTGGCCCTAACGTGGCCAAAATGGACTCAACAACACCCAAGAAAACCAGCCCCTGGGCCAAAATGGATTTCACCCATTGAGCAGTAGCTTCACATGGATGTAAATGGCTCAGAACCCACTCAGAATTTATGGTCTCCTTCCTAATCTATTGTGCATTAACAGGGACGCTTCCCAACCATAGGAAATACTGAATAACACAACTCTCAACGTGAAGGAAAATCACACACAGACCAAAATCGTGAATGGAAAAATAGAACGTGAATACCTGAGGCCAAAATTCTATCTTTGTGAGTGTATAATTCCTTCTCTACTCCATGTGAGGGAACTGAAGGCGATCCACCTCTTTGGGAATGCATGTGTTCAACAACTCACAGCCCTGCCAGAACTGATGGTTGCCCATGCATGTGTTACTCAAGGAAATAATTGCCCAACCAACTCATGGGAATTAAATTGGCTGGTGAATAAGACAAGGAAAATAGTTTCCCATTCTCTTGGGTTCTTTTGCTGACATTTGGATTTTCCCCATTGGCCCCAAAGGTTGAATAAGCCCCCTCACCCTTATCCTTAGGAATCATGCCCCCATCTCATTATTGTTGCATTGACATAGATGGTTGTGGGTATTTTAATTAAATTGCATATGTACATGGTGTCCATAATTATAATGTGCCTGGCTAGCACAAAATACCATTGGCATCGATTTTAATTGCCGAAACATAAAATGATAAATCAATGGTGGGGATTTTTTCGTTAGCTCCACACCACTATTAATTACAATATATACATCACATACATTTAATGTAGTTGGGTTCAAAATCGAGGTGTTACATTCCCCTCCCCCTTTAATAGCACTGTCCTCAGTGCTTTACAAAATTGAACAAAAATGCTACACTGGCATCACCTCAGTGCTCCAAAGAATTGAACAAAAATGGATGTGTCAATCGCATGGCATCCTGCAACTCCCATGTAGCCTCTTCATGACCGTAGTGCTCCCATTACACCTTTACCTACCGTATGGCGCAGTTCTGAAGCATTGTGACATTCTTGTCGAGGATGTGCATTGGCTTGATTTGGAACTCTCCCTCGGGTTCCACCTGAATCACATCCCAATTTATCACATGGTTAGGATCATGTACATATTTCTTAAGCAAAGAAATATGAAAAAAATTATGAGCTCTAGTGCTAGCAGGAAATGCAATTCTATATGCAACCGACCCTATTATTTCGAGCACTTCAAATGACCCATAATATCTAGGTGACAGCTTGGCACAACTTCCGAGCTTCAAGGAACTGTTCTTTTTCCTCACTCTGAGGTAAACATGATCCCCAACACTGAAATCTCTATTTACCCTATGCTTATCTGCATAGCTTTTCTGTATGTCCTAGGATACTTTCAGAATCGGCTTGATCTTTACAACCTCTTGCTCCGTTTCCTTGAGCAATTCTGGCCCAAGCACAACCCTGTTCACTAGATTATCCCATGTCATTGGCGTTCTACACCTTCTTCCATATAAAGCTTCATATGGACTCATCCCCAAGGATTCTTGTTGTCCATTGTTATATGCAAATTCTACCAAGTGTAAATAATCTTCTCACTTGGTTGGTTTGTCCATCACATACATGCGAAGCATGTCTTCAAGAACTTAATTCACTCTCTCTGTCTTCCCATCAGTCTGAGGATGGTAGGCAGTGCTGAAGTTCAACTTTGTACCCAAATCTGCAAACAACCCCTTCCAAAAACTGGAAGTGAACTTGACATCCTTGTCAGAGATTATTGCCTTAAGCAATCCATGCAATTTGAAAATATACTTCATGAATATTTTTGTAATGTCATCAGTCTTATGCATAGACTTAACCAGTATAAAATATGCTTCCTTTTTCAACTTGTCGACCACAACCATGATGGAATCATGTTGCCTCCAAGTCATCGACAATCTTGTAATAAAATCCATGGAAATAACTTCCCACTTCCATTCTGGAACTGGAAAAGGCTGCAACAAACCTGCTGGGTGTTGATGCTCAACCTTTACCTCCTGACATTTCATGCAGCTTGAAATATATTCAGCCATGTCCTTTTTCATCCCTGGCCAAAAATACTGTTTTCTGGCTGTAGCAATTGTCTTCTGATATCCTAGGTGACCAGAATATGGAGCTTGATGGATCTCATCCATAACAGCTCTCCTCAAATATGCTACATTTGGAATATAAATTATGTCTTTATAAGTAAGAATTCCATTTTCTTTCAATTTATATCCCTCATACCTATTTTCAAGGCTTTGCTGCTGCAACTTGTCTTTTACCTGTACATACATTTCATCTTCAGTAGTACTAACAATCTGTTGCCGCAAATCTAACTGACAAATACTAAGAGATGCCACATGCATTTCCTGCACCTTCCTGCTGAGTGGATCAACTACCTTATTCTCTGTTCCTTTTATGTGTTTGATTTCAAAACCAAACTCACATAAAAAATCCAGCCATCTCGCTTGCCGAGCATTTAGAGTAGGAAAATCAAATAAATACTTCAGACCACAATGATCTGGCCTTAGCTCAAATCTTTTTCCCATCAAGTAATGCCTCCAGATATTGAGAGCGTGTACTATGGCTACAAGCTCTAGATTATGAGTGGCATATTTCTTCTCACGCTCCTTCAACTTTCTTGACTCATAACATATCACATGGTTTTCTTGCATAATAACTCCTCCAAGTCCTTGATCGCATGCATCAATACACACAACAAAATATTTCTCTGGGTCTGCAATATTCAAGACTAGTGCACTTGTGAGAAGATTCTTCAACTACTGGAAGCTTTCTCCACACCTCGATGTCCATTCGAACTTTATTCCCTTCTTTTGCAAATAAGTGACTAGATGTGAAACCTTGGAGAATCCTTCAATGAATATCCTGTAGTATCCTGCAAGTCCCATAAAATATAGTACATCTGTCATATTTCTTGGAGTAGGCCAATTCATAATGGTTTCAATCTTCTCAAGGTCTACAGATATGCCCTCATTTGAGATAATTTGACCCAAATAATGAATCCTATCTCTGTAAAAGTCACACTTACTCAACTTTTCTTACAACTGATTCTCCTTGAGCAATTTTAATGTAAATCTCAGATGCTCTTCATGATATTCCTCATTCTTAGAATAAATAAGAATGTCATCAAGGAAAACAAGAAAAAACTTGTCCAAATACCTACTAAAGACACTATTCATAAGGCAAATAAATGTAGCTGGCACATTTGTGAGACCAAATGGTACCACTACAAACTCATAATGTCCATACCTTGTTCTAAAGGATGTCTTATGAATGTCTTCATCCTTGATTCTTACCTGATGGTAACCAGACCTCAACTTCATCTTGGAAAATACATTTGCTCCTCTCATTTGATCAAAAAGGTCATCAATCCTAGGCAAAGGATATTTCTTCTTCATAGTGACTTTGTTCAACTTCCTATAATCAATACAAAACCTGAGTGTACCATCTTTCTTCTTCACAAACAGAACTGGTGCTCCCTAAGGAGGCACACTCACCCTTATGTACTTCTTCTCCAACAAATCTTGCAGTTACATCTTCAACTCTAGTATTTCTGGTGTACTCATCCTGTAGGGTGTCTTGGACACTGGTGCTGCTCCTGGCACAAGTTCAATTGTGAAATCAATGTCTCTCTTTGGACGAAGCCCTAGAATCTCATCCGAAAAAACATCCCTGAATTCTTGCAATACAATATAGTCCTCCAACCTAGGAGTTTCATTCTCTTTTTCCTCCACAATATGAGTTGCATACAACTGGAAACCTTTCCTACATAACTTCTTTAATTCCATTGTTGAAATCTGCCTCACAGAAATAACCTTTGGAATGCCTTTCACAACTCTTGGGTTCCCTTCTTCATCCATGCATTCAAAAGTCTTATTATAACAATCAATATTTACCCTGTGAACTTCTAACCAATCCATTCCAATGAGAACATCATAGGAACCAAGTGGTAGAACATTCATATCAACAAAAGTGATCAATCCATTCATGACCAACAAACACTTCTCTACCACTTCATTAACCTTTCTCTTAGTTCCAATGGCTAGTTGAACTAACCAAGGTTTTCTATGCTTTACTTTCTTAAAAGCACAAATCTACACTACTCTAGGAGTAATGTAACTGTGAGTAGAACCAAGGTCAATCAAAATAGAAACAAATTGCTTGACAATATTACCTGCAACTTCAACCACAATTGACTAGTGATCTTCCTGGCGGTCCTCCAGTGCTGCATAGATCCTAGGGACGGCTCTTGCTACTTGACCCACTATTTCTGCCTCTTGGATGTTGTAAGCTGGCCTTGCATTCATATTCTCAAGTGGACAATTCCTGCGCATGTGGGGTCCTCCACATTTCCAACATTGAGTGGTTCTTTGTTAACCACTTATACTATGAAACGAGAACTTTATACTAAGAACGAGAACTCTAACCATAAAAATGATGATTTTTGCATAAGAACACCAAAAACACTCCCCAAATAGAAAAATGTTGATACCAGTATACATGTTTTTTTTTTCGGGGTAAAAAATATAGCTATGGCCTAAACATCCCATACTGTTGTTTACAGAACTTTGAAATCAACCCCTAAATTGGATTTTTTTTTTCTTCAATAAATAAATTACAACTTTTTTGAAACTTGTATATCAAACCAAAAAAAATATTTCATAAATAGTTT
>LPNX010476280.1:0-260530 GCA_001517045.1 Pseudotsuga menziesii | reverse complement strand
AATCCAGGCTCCATAAAATTCCAATTTAGATGAAGAATTTGTCTTACATGATATTGTTGATTAGTTTCATTTCTTGAATAAAATGTTAAATTTGACAATTATTTTATAAGATATATTAGTAATGTTTTGACTTTCAAACTTTATTTTAGAAATAAAATTTCTATATATAATGTTTTTAATATGTCATTTACAAATATATGGTATAGTTTTTCTTGAATTTATGTGAATCTTCACATTTTGGAAAATAATATGAAATAGTATCATTTTTCTACAAAAAATCTTTGAAAATTAATTCAAAATGGTTTTAAATGTCTTTATTTTCTGGATTTTTTTACAATTTTGTCAATAAAATGATCTTATTTTGACCATAAAAATGTTTTATTTTAAAGAAAAGATTGCAAAATGTATATGTTTTTCATTATAACTTGCTTCTAAATCTATGTTATTTTCTTAAATTTCTAAAAAACACACTTGAAAATACAAATTTAAAATATTTTACCACAAAGATGATTCAACGACCCCAAAAAATGCCCCAAAATGAAAATGTGTGATACTGGTATCAACCCTTTTTGAAACGTATGTAAAAATAGCTACTAAAATTAGGAGAGAGAAAAATGAGAACTATGTCGAGTTCTCGTTTCATAGTATAAGTGATTTATTTTGTTGTGGATCTTTTGGCTTCTCTCTGATCACTCTAGTTGGATGCTTCTCAACTTGGAATGGTTGCTGACGCTGATTCCTAAAGTTAGAGTGCTTGAAACCTTTCTTCCTTTAGTCATATTTCTCATTCTTTTTTTCCTTCCATGTCTTATGATAATCAGGTTTTCCTTTGCTTTCATACTCATAGCAATACTTATCCTTCCTTATTGCTTCTTCAAGAGTTCTAGGTTCATAAAACTCAATTCTGCCTTTGTAAGACTGAGGAAATCCACTCAGGAAATGCTGGATCTTCACTTTTTCATCTTTGATGTACCTGACATACCTCAAAATTTCTAGGAACTTGTTTGCATACTCTTCCATGGTCTGTTGTCCTAATCTCAGCTCATGGAATTCCTTGATCTTATCATCATAGTACCTGTTAGAGAGGTACTTATGCTTGAAATACTTCTAGAACTGCTTCCATACAATCTTCCTTTCATTGATCTTCTTTACCTTCTTGAAGTGCTCCCACCATATGGATTCCCTTCTAGACAAATTGAATATGGCTACCCTAGCCTTCATATTTCCAGAGTATTCTTGGACTTGGAAATATTTTCTCATCCCAAGAAGTCAAGCTTCAGCTTCTTGACCATTCTCTATCTCACCATTAAAGGTAGGTGTCCTTGCCTTCTTAAATTCATCATGGGAACAATTCTGGTAATGCATCTTCCTCTCATTCTTGTGAGAAGAAGAACTTGAACCGATAGTGGATCCTTCAGAGTTAGATGACCCCCCAGGATATCTCTTCCTTCTTCTAGTACTGCTCTTACTACCTTCCGGTCTTACTGTCTGGTCCCCATAGTTCATCTGCCTCTAGATGTCTATCAAACTTTGCAGCATGGATACATTCATCTGATTCTGCTCCTCCTAAGCCTTAACCAATCTTTCATTATCTTCCTTGTAACTTTTCATCTCCACCCTTAGGCTTCTCATGGTGGCTGCAAAATCTGGGGGAGTCTCTTGAAATATTCTACCATTAGACTATGTCTTAGCATCTCCAACTCAAACATTTTCTCCCATAGCATCTTCCTCATACTCATTGGGGTTCGTTGCATCATCATACAAATGGTTGATGATTACTATGAAGGCATTGTGCATTTCTTGACTATAGGAAGAGCACCTGAAGGATTTAATGCAGGATAGAAGAAATAGATGGTTGTAAAATCTGCAGACTTTCAACTTATAGTTGGAAAACTATATAAGATGGGACCAGATGAGATACTACGTTGTTGTGTCTTGGAACATGAGAAACGAATGGTGTTATCTGAATCTCATGCTAGACTGGAAAGGGGCCACTATGCAGGAAACAAAATAACAAAAAATATTTTACAAGTAGCGTTGTGGTGGGTTACACTCCATCCATATGTGCATGACTACTTTTGGAGCTGTGGCATCTGCCAACACACAGGGAATCCATCTTGACGGGATGAAATGCAATTGGCACCACATATAACTATGCATGTGTTTGATAAGTGGGATGTTGATTTTGTGGGTCCTATTAAACCTCCAAGAATACGGATAGGTGTCCGATATATAATTACCATGACATATTGTTTATCCATATGAGCTAAGGAAACTCTAGTAAAGGACTTTACTACAACGACCTCTTCCAGACTTTTATTCAATCATGTGGTGACTAGGTTTGAATGCCCAAGAATCCTTGTAAGTGGTCGAGGTACACATTTTGTTAATAAAGTGATTGAGAAAATGACTAGAGAATTTCATATCCATCACAGGAAGACAACACCATATCACCCACATGAAAATGGACCCATTGAATCTTTTAATATGATTTTGGAGCAATCCCTTAATAAGATTTGTAATTTGAATTGTGACGATTGGGATTAAAAAATACCTACAGTATTATGGGATTATTGAACAACATGTAAGAAGCTCACAGGACAAACTCCATTTAAATTGTTTTATGGACAAATTTTTTTCATTCATATGGGATATATTGTACCTAACCTAAGAATAGATGTAATTACTACTATGATGGATGTTGGTGCAATTAAAGAAATATTTTCACAGTTATTAAATTTGGAAGAAGATTGGTTCCTTGCGAGATACCACAAACGAGTCGAGAAGGAGTGATAGAAGGCTTGTCATGATCAACATATTAAGTTCAATCAATTCCATCATGGTGAATTTGTCATTTTTACGACAGTAAGCTCTTAAAACATCTAGGTAAGCTTTGAACACGTTGCTTGGGACCATATATTGTCAATTGCTTTATAGATGGGGGTGCAGTTTAGTTTCAAAAGTTATATGGCACACTCCTATATGGTTTAGTAAATGGTAGTCGTCTAAAAACTTATAGTGATAGTCATACTTATCTCAACTAAGTTTGTAGATAGAGTTAAAAAAAATGGTTGTCGAAGTCTTGTACATAAGCCATGATTTGTTTGTTGAAGTCTTGCATATAAGTCGTGATTTGTCTATCGAAGTTTGGTATATATGTTGTAGTTTGGGTGCCATAATAAAATTTATCTATTTGTCAAAGTTAGCATTGTGTCATATCAGGATTTGGTGGCATGCTCTTCTATCATGTCTACAATTAATGTGTGGTAAGTAGATGTTTTTATGGAAAGCATAGTGGTGGTTTTAATGGAGCTTTGTCATAAATGACTGAAACAATTTCAGTGTGTTAATGGATTTTCCTCCACCTGTTCTAATTATTACTTATGATCAATTTAGAATAAATTCCCACATGATTGGACCAATTTTTTGCATGTGTAGATCTATTTCAACATCAAAAGAGGTTCAATTGTCTCATTGTGTTGAGCACAAAGAGTATTGAACAAGATAGCCATCTGCAACTCTAAAGCTAGCTACTCTATGTTGCAAGTTTTAGCTATGGATATCCATGTGTCAAGTTCTAGAATGGTTAGGGTCTATACTGCGAAAATATCTCTTGTTATACCTATTGTCGAGGAGACACTAGAGTTTGTGTTGTAGCTGCTCCCTGTAAATCCACCAAGGAAGAAACAAACAACTGACCAGGTAGTTTTTCCTGAGTAGATATTTAAAGCTTCCCATGATGTTGAAGCTTCAGGGTCTATTTCAGTGACAATAATTCCGAGATATATTCCACCTCAAAAATATGATTCTTCGTCTGTTGTAATTAGAAATAATGCCAAGTATCCACTAGTAAATTTGCCCATTCTGAAAGGAGTTCATGTCATGATGAACATCATGGCTAATATGAACAAATTTTCATTCTCTAACCACGAATTGAGGAAGTTCCCCAAACTTCACATGTCAAAGTATATCACATCGGTGCAACTTGTGAAAGGAGGGCCTATTTAGTTGGTGCCAATGGATTGGGCCTGTGGATTAAAGAAGTCTAGAATTATGTCGCTTCTGTATATGAACCATTTTAGTCAAATTACTGAAGTTAATACATGTGTAAAGTAGTTTTTGGTTTGTTTCCATGGGGGGTGTCTATGGTTGGATACTTAGATATCTATTTATGTCGACCTAATAGCTACTATTACAGGGTTACCTAATGCATGATTTGATCCAGCACCAATCTTTGCTGGAAAGGAGAAGGACAAAAGTATTTCGAATGAAGGAGAAGTATAATATTACGTGATATAAGAGGGGATTTGAAATGACCTCTATAAATTATCATGGAATTAGATTTTCAACCAAATTATTCTTTAGCAATTTAATACAGAATATGCAACTGAACCAGTGCACTATCAGTACTATCACTATAGCAGAGCAATGTGTTGTAGGAGTTCAAGTGAATTGGCCAGTGTTTTTGCTCAATGAGTTGTTCGTTGACACTATTGATGCACAAGAGAGAGTTATGCCTTTTAATTTTTCCTGGTTACTCATCTTAATTTCCTTTATTGCATGGGTAGAACCACCTAATTACTAGGGGATGGAAGTGAATGCGTCATATTGCGGGGCCTATTATCAAAATATGTTGTTTGATGATAATTGTCAACGACAATAGGAGAACAATATTGGATTCTATATGCATGCTGATGCAATGAGGAATCATATTGTGAACCAGCCGAGGATTGGTGCTGGAACTATACAACAATGTATGAAAAGCATAAAGTTTACTACAGGGGCTCACTACCTCTTTCTTCAGCCAAGACGAAATCCCCAACACGGGTGGTTAACTACTATGTTCTGACTATCAGAGGAAGAAATTGATACCGTTGAAATAAGTTATCATTGATGTCAAAAGGGGTCCAGTAATGAAAAAGGAATAAGTGTTGACACAATGGAAAGGAAAGCAATGGCATATGTGATAAGTTTTGAAAGAGACATGAGAGGATCCAACGAGGGGATCAAGTCTGATTAAACTAAATTTATTGATCAATCCTCTGATTAATAGATGCAGGTTCCGATCAAACTAAATTGATTGATCGATCCTCTGATTAATTGACGCAGGATCGTAGAGTTGCAATCATCATAATTAGCATAGGTTGGACGGCTCAGATTGTATCAAGAGAATAGATCGATGGAAGGAAAAGGATCCACAAACTAAATATGCATGGAAAATAAAATTCTAGAGTGCCAAAGTGAAGTTTTGTGTTTGATAATTGATCAACAAACAAAGAGTATTCTGCAAAGAGGTCGATGGTTCACAGGATTTGCGGAAGACTAATTGCGGAAGCAATTTTTGAGAAAAGTCAAAATGCATACTTGCAATCTGCAATCTGCAAGTATCCCAGGGAAGATATACTTCAGCTTCATCCCCAGCAATGGCACCAAATATGTTAATGTTATAAATTGTTCCTAGACTACCACAAGAACAAGCTAACACAATCTCAAAATGAAATAGAATAAAATTGGTTTTTAGGGTTTTGGTTTTAAAATTTTCATCAGCAAGGAGGAAATAAACATCCACAAGCTAAGACAGAAGTGAATCATGCAAGTTGGATAAATTGGGGATCAAACACATCCCAATAAGCCATAAACATTACACATGAAATACTAATTCCACCCACAGGCTACAAGCATTTACATGAATAAACCTTTAAACAAGAAATGAAATTGTAGACTTAGCAATAAACTAGATCATAAATGAAAAAGCATGACAAGTAAAAGGGCTTATCATTTTATATATAATCAATAACATTCATCCACTTACATAAGAGTTATAAATGCTAGCTTGAGAAATCAAAGCTCCCAAAGCCTCTCCTTAAGTGAAAAATCCAACCACAAAACTGTATGTTTGTCTTCATTTTATCATTACAAAGGTAAAATAGTTCCATAAATACCTTCTAGGTAAAAATTTGAAATAGTTACATCAATTAGTTACATGATAACTCAAAATATTTAAAGACAATTAACCAAAAAATAGCAAATCGGATTTGGGGAAATTTGGCGAATTTCTGAAAATTTTGGTCTCAAATACACCTTCATATATATTGATCCAGGATAGCTGTGAAAACAAGGACAGAGGTGTTTTTAAATGAGTTTGTTATGAACAAAAACCTCTCTTTTTTTTAAAAAATTCCCCTTCAATTGATCAAAATACGTGCTGGAAATTTGTGACTAAAACAGGAAATTATTAAATAATTCAAACCCTGAAAATAGGCCACAAAGATGAATTTGAATCTCTCAAATGATAACAGCTGTTCCAAAAATGAGAGAGGATTTTGTGAACGATTCCGTTGTGTGTGGAAATTGAACCCAAGTAATAGAACAATTGCACTCACAAAATTGCTAATCAAACATGCAAATTTACACACAAAGGATACTGAAATTGGAGCATAACACTAATTTGTATTAAATAAGTGTACAATAGCCAACCTTATGAAGTCATAGGTTGTTGAAATATATAATTACATGAGAGATTCGAATGCATAAGGATTCCATTTGAAATAGTCAAAAAGTAGGCTTACTAAATCTAGTTAAATCCCCCATAAGTGCATAAAGCAGTTTCCAAATCTACCTAGAGGCTCACGAATTGGCAAAGTCAAGTAGGCAAGATAATAAGTGATGGAAAGAAAACTCATACATTATTTTATTAGGATAAAAGAATGGAGGATGATGTAGGAAAAAAACAAGTCAACTACACCTAGTCTTACTTTCCCTTTTGCCGTAAATGTCAATAAAGCAGGCAACTTAGCAGAAAAAGCAGATATGCGCTAGGGAGGATTTGGAATAAAGAAGATATGCTAAATATGGATTCTAGGAGGCTTCCCAAGTGCTCCATGACTCATTTTTAGCAATTTTTAATTCTATGGCATGTGGAAGACAACTTGCATAAAGTGGACTATTGGAAACTAGGCAAATAAGACAAAACTGGATTAATTAATGTCTAAGGTATCTAACTATGGGTTGATTATTATAATACCTCCCCTTAAGTTTGATTTTATGAGTAAATATGATAAAACTATAGGGCCTAGAAACAAGGCTTAGTCACTCTTTACATACTGCATGTCCATTTAACCAAGGAAAGAGGCAAAAACCCAGTGGGAAAATCCTCCCTTAAACATGGACAATAAAACAAAATTTGAAAATATTGTCATCAATCATGCTTCATAGCATGATCAGCAATCCCCAGAAGTGCTTTGAGATTACTAAATGTCTTCTCACAAAAAACTTTGGTGAAGATGTCTGCTATTTGTTCTGAAGATGCACAGAAGAGTAGGTGAATGGTACCATCATGCACAAGCTGTCTGATGTAGTGCATATGGATCTCAATGTGTTTGGTTCTCTGTATATGAACTAAATCATTGCAGATTTGAATGGTGCTTTGATTATAACAATAGATAATAGTTGAAAACTCTGATTCAAAGCCACACTCACCAAGTATCCCCTGCAACCATAAACATTGAGTCGCTGCATTTACAACTCCTCTGTACTCTGCTTCTGTAGATGAGAGTGCTATGGCACTCTGTTTCTTACTTTACCAACTGATTGGTCCTTCAGCAAGCATGAACACATATCCTAATATTGACATTCGATTTGTGTTGTCACCTACCCAATCACTGTCAGTAAACCCAATCAAATCAAGATCAGATTTATCTTTGTAGAAGATCCCATGAGTTCTTGTTCCCTGAACAAAGTTAAGGATCCTTTTGACTTCTCTCCAATGGATCTCATGAGGTTGTTCCATGTATCTTGAAGCCACACTTACTTCATAATAAATATCAGGTCAAGTGTGTGTAAGGTAAAGAAAACACCCAGTCAACTGCCTATATAGTGTATTATTTACCATAGGAGAAGAACCTGCTTCTTCAAGCTTAACTCCTGAAAGGAAGGGAGTCTTGCTTGGCTTGCAATATTTCATGTTGAACTTGTTCAAAAAATCTAAAGCATAATTGGAATGATGTACTTTTATTCCATTTTGGGATTGAGCAATTTCAAGACCCAAGAGTTGGCTCAACAACCCCAAATCAGTCATAGAAAATGCATGGTTCATTGCATCCTTCAAGGAGGAAATTTCTTTCTTTGAACTTCCTGTAATCAGAAGGTCATCCACATACAAGAAAATAATCATTAAAGAACCATGAATCAGCTTCAAATAAAAATTAGGATCAGACTTGCATCGAACAAAACTCAATGTCAGCAGAAATCCATCAATCTTGGCATACCAAGCCTTGGGGGCTTGCTTAATCCCATACAATGATTTCTTTAACCTGCACACAAAATATGGATTAGACACAAACCCTTGAAGCTGCTGCATGTAAATATTTTCAGTAATATCTCCATTTAGGAAAGCACACTTCACATCCATGTGATGTACCTCCCACTACTTCGAAGCTGCAATGGCTAAGGCTAGCCTGATGGAGTCCATCTTTGCCACTAGTGCAAAGGTTTCATTGTAGTCAATACCATGTACCTGTGAGTAGCCCTTGGATACCAATCTTGCCTTATATTTCAAAGGTGAACCATCAGAAGAAAAATTATTTTTGAAAAACCCACTTACATTGAACTAGCTTCCTCCCTGGCGGAAGATCAACCAGTTCCCAAGTGTTGTTCTTCTGAAGTGAGCTGAATTCTTATTTCATGGCTGTTTGCCATATTGGATAATGTGCTGGATATTCATATGTCTGTGGGTCTGATTGAACCATCAGATAGCACTTCTCTACAAACAAAGGGTCTTTCATACACAGGGCACTCTCAAACTGAGATCTAGTCCTCCTAGGATCACTAGGATTTCCAGCTAGTTCCCCAGCTGCATGAATGGTCTTTGCTGCCCATTTTGGTCTTGTAGGACTGTCAAGATCTGCAATTAAATAATAATTATCAGACATATCAGAATCAGTAGACTCATTTGTCTCTTCACTTACATTCAATGGTTCTGGTGGTGAAGAAGACTCTCCAACTTCAACTGCTGCTAAAGGTTCTTCTTGGAACTGAACACTCCTTTCAATGAAGGATTTGTTTGTGCTCAATTTGATCAGCTTGTAACCTTTTGAATATTCAGAATACCCAGCAAATAGGAACTCTTGGCTTTGGGGCTACAAAGCCTTTCTCTTTTCAGTTGGAATTCTAGCCCAAGCCTTTGAGCCAAAAATCCTGAAATGGGTCACATCTGGCTTGTGTCCACTCCAAGCTTCAAAAGGAGTCATACCATAAAATTTTTTATAGGAACCCTATTATGGATATAGGATGCATAGTTTATATCCTCGACCCAAAAATTTGGTGGCAAAGTCTTAGCCTCCATCATATAGGTTGCCATCTCCTTCAGTGATCTGTTCTTTCTCTGAGCAACACCATTTTGTTGTGGTGTGTAAGGGATTGAATACTTCAAATAAATACCTACATATTCACAATATTGAATGAACTCAGACTTGACATACTCACCACCATTGTCAGATTTGAGGATCTTGAGTCTCCTCCCAGACCGGTCTTCAACCAAAGCCTTAAAGACTTTGAAGAGGCCAAAAAAATCAGACTTATGCTTCAGGAAGTAAACCCAACAATACCTAGAAAAGTCATCTATGAAGGTCAATGAATATTTGGCTTGACTCATTGACATACGATGAAATGGAACAGCAACACCACTATGGATCAAATCAAAAGGTGTAGAGGTTCTCTCATGACTAGTTCTCTCAAATTTATGCTCTGGGTGTTTTCCTAGGATACAACCTTGATAGACTCCCTTGGAAAATTTAATCTTTGGTAACCCTATGACCATTTATTTTTCACTTATATCAGAAAGATAATTATATTTAAGATGGCCAAATATTTCATGCCAAAGCTTGCTTGCCTCATTAGCATGAATCAGAAGAGCAGAGGGGTTTGAGTAGGGCAGAAAATGTGAAAACATGTATACCTTAGAAGTGTGATATACAACTCCTTTTAATGACTTTACAATTTTAGATCTCTGTGATCTCAACATCATCAAGGTTGAATATGACCTTCTTTGGAGACCTTGTGTGAGTCATCTGATACACTGACAAGAGGTTGGAGGAAAGACCTAGAACATACAATACATTACTGAACTTACCATGGTCAAGATCAATCCTTCCTTTCCCCAAACTGTCAGTGAGAGAGTCATCTCCCAGAACTATTGGTGGACCTTTCGACATGTCAAGAGAGGAGAATGTATCCTTGGTCGAAACCATATGTCTTGAAGCTCTAGATTCTATGATGAAGCTAGGTGAGCTTTATGTGCTAGCAACCAAAGCATGTACTCTCTTTCTGTCCTCTGAATTTGATCCTCCTTCCCTCTTCTTTGAGCAATCAGGAAGGGATATGTTATTCTTCTCTAGGAGTTGGGTCAACATGTCAATTTGCTTCTTCATGTAGGAGCTTTCAGGATGATAGCCCTTACTGGAGTATGCACACTTGCTCATTTCTCCTTTGTTCTTCTTCTTCTGGAAGTTCTTCTTGGAGCCTGGGGATGCTCTTGAGACTTTTTCTTGTCTCTCTTTTTCTCAGGTGGCTTCTTAGATTTTTTATTGCCTTTTGAATCCACCCTTGAATCTCCAACAACCAAATCTTGGTCTTTGGAAGGTTTGATGGTGCCCATCATCACTAGTTTATCTTGTTCTTTTGTGAGGGATTCCATGAACTCTGAAAGCTTAGGCATCTTCCAGTCTCAAGCTATCAACTTTGTTGCATGGAAGGTAAAATCAAACACTAAATAGTCAGGGCCAAGCTTCAGGAGTATGGCCAAAACTAGTTTCTCCTCCTTCTTTTCAATTCCACACTGTTTTAACTGCAAAACAAGGGCTTTAAACTTGGAAAAGTAGAGTTGCAGGGATTAGAAGCTGTTGGGACTCAAAGAGATCAATTCATTCTCAATTTCATGTCCTGTCATCTCATATGTCTTACCAAAAATCTCTACAATATTCTCCCATACTTCATTAGGTGATGTCAATCCATCAAGATGGAAAATGAGGTCTCTGGATATGCTCAGACACAGAAGGCCATAGGCCTCATCCCTACTGTTGTGCCATTTAATTTTCTTTGCAGCTACATTGGGCTCTGCCTTTGTTGCCATAGTCACCTTGTAGAGACCCTTCACTCCCAACAGTATCTCCATCTCTGCTTTCCATTCAAAGAAATTAAATGGAGTTAAGATGATCTTCTGAGATTGATCCATAGCTGTGAACTGTGCCCTTCAACCAACAGAATGTGCTCCCTGTCAAGATGTAGAACCTACAATAGAAATATGGAAGGAGATAAATCGATCTAAAAAGGCTATGATACCATGTGGAAATTGAACCCAAGTGATAGAACAATTGCACTCACAAAATTGCTAATCAAACATGCAAATTTACACACAAAGGAGACTAAAATTGGAGCATAACACTAATCTGTATTGAATAAGTGTACAATAGCCAACCTTATGAAGTCATAGGCTGCTGCAATATATAATTACATGAGATATTTGAATGCATAAGGATGCCATTCGAAATAGTCAAAAAGTAGGCTTACTAAATCTAGTAAAATCCCCCATAGGTGCATAAAGCAGTTTCCAAATCTACCTAGAGGCTCACGAATTGGAAAAGTCAAGTAGGAAAGATAATAAGTGATGGAAATACAACTCATACATGCTTTTATTAGGATAAAATAATGGAGGATGATGAGGGCAAAAAACAAGTCAACTACACCTAGTCTTACTTTCCCTTTTGCCATAAATCTCAATAAAGCAGGCAACTTAGCAGAAAAAGCAGATATGCGCTAGGGAGGATATGGAATAAAGTAGATATGCAAAATATGGATTCTAGGAGGTTTACCAAGTGCTCCATGACTCAGTTTTAGCAATTTTGACTTCTATGGCATGTGGAAGACAACTTGCATAAAGTGGAATATTGGAAACTAGGCAAATAAGACAAAAATGGATTAATTAATGTCTAGGGTAGCTGACTATGGGTTGATTATTCTAACATGGAAAAAAAAATCTTTTGGTTTTCCATAATTCATTTCCATCACCTCGTAATATGCTCCCAATGATAATGAGAAAAACAGGAAAAAACAGAGCTGCTACAGGAATCTCCTCGTGAAAATATTTGACAAAGGACTCAAAAATGAGGATTATATTATAAAGCAAACTTGGAATAAACTTTATTATAAGTTTTTGAAATATTAAATATATACATATTAACTAATAATCCCAAAAGACAAACCTTAAAACTAAATTAATGAAATAATTCAACCATTAAAAGCATTAAATCCAACAAAAATTACTGATTGTCAAAAGTTCTTAAAATCAACATAAAATGTAAAATCATTTTAAACCAACGATTGAAAATTAGGAAAAAAAGAACAGATAAACTAAGAACAAGATCTAATTATAATAGTACGCATGTTACAAGTATGGTGAACGATAGTCTCTTGAAACCATACTATGACAGTCATAACATCCCTGAATAGAATCGCGTTGTGCATGAAAAAAAAAGCGGGAAAAGCGAAAAGACATAAATTGTTCCATTGCACGTTAAAGCACAGGAAAAGATGGAAAGTGTTGGAAAAAGCAGAAATGAGAGTCTGACTGACATTAAAGTGAAAATATCTGGTGAATATTGAGGTGGTTATGACAACTAAGCATCATTAATTTGACGAGATACAAGGACAATGACAGCGTGATTTTTGGTCCCATCAGGCATCCTTGACATAACTACCGTAACTATTCTGATAGGTACAACGTAGTACTCAAGCTGTCGAGTTAATGAAGGAATGCATCGACCGAGAATCCCATGTGACCGAGTAGACCTCAACCTCCCATCGTATGATGACTGCAGGATGCGTTGGCGAGTATAAATACAAGGCTTCGACATCAAACAATCATTTACATACGCAGAGAGAGAAAATAGAACCAGAGGTGGGAGTTTACAAAGACGAATCTTGTAACACCGTGAGAGCCGCAACCCATTGTTATTGATATTTCTAGTGCCAGTGATTTATCTGAGGTAACCATCACCTCAGCGTGCCCAATTGAGGAAGATATTCAATCACAAGAAGTATAAGAACTAGAACTCAACCTGATGGTGCGGACGAGAAAGCAGCCTATGCCTACTCCGGTCCCTGTCCAACCTCCTGCTCTGGGCCCTATTTGACCTCCTGGTCTGTGCCCTGTTCGACCTCCTGGTTTGGGCACAGTACCAAACCCTATTCAAAACCCACTAGCTGCACCTACACGACCTGTCATGGAATCGAGACAGGCGGGGGAGAAAGTGCCCAAAGAGCCATCTGGGACACCACTGTCCAGAAAACGCAAGGCCAAGGCCATTGTGGACAATTCTAGGAAAGTGATAATGGAGGAAGATGTGCTTGAGGAAGAGCTGATGGAGGACTCCCCACCCCATAGAGACCCGCAAGCTGAGGAGTGAGATGAAATTTTTTCCCATTATGTTTGACTGAGGAGAGTTGAGGCAGAGCCAGTGGAGCTACCCACGAAAGCCAATACATTCTTAGTACTAGTTCGAATCCCTGAGAATGTACCCCTGCTGCTAGACATAATGCCAAAGATCTCCAAGTTGAATTTAGAGGATTTTGACACTCGACTACAGGAGGGTTTGGAAAGAGAAAAATGCATGGTCATGATCCAAACCGGGGCAACTAGGCTCGAGGTTCTTAAACCAATGAAGTGGGATGCTGGCGTCGACCAAGAAGGATTGACGAACTTGTTGTTCAAGCCGCATTTTGGTCACAACCTGTAGTCCAACACATATGTGAAACAACTCTTGGTTTGTTTCCACAGGGGGTGCCTATGGCTCGATCGACCATACCCGGTCGATGCCAAGCTTATCTTGTTGATCACAAGACTATCGAAGTCAGGAGAAGACCCCGCACCATGTTTTCACCAGTGTAGGCATACCACTAAGATGAAAAAAAATTATAAGCTTCAGCATTCTGGTAGGGGATTCTCGATTCCCCTCATCCAAGATGTCGCCATGAGGTTTTCCACAAGGATCCTATTGTGTAATCTGTTGCAAAGGATACGGCCAAATGAATGCACCACTGCAGCGGTAGAGATTGCAGAGCAATGCCCACAAGGTGTGAATTTCAACTAGTCATAGTTCCTGTTGAACGAACTGATAGACGACGCAGCACAGGCCTAAGAGGACCCCAAGTATAAATTTCACTACTCTTGGCTGCTGATCTTGATTTCCTTCACCTTGTGGGCCAACCCACAATATTATATACAGATGGATGTCCCACTACCTTTCCATGGTGCAAAGTACCAGAACCTATGGGAGGATAAGAAAAATAAGATCCGTTAGAAGGATAGTAACATCGATTGTTTTTCTGCCAAGGCGCTGCACGATGTTATTGGGTGATCCCACCGAGTCCATGCCGCGATGGTGCATAGGTATGCCACCTTCATAAATTTCTAGGAGGGTGCACACAATATGATCCTAGATCCAAGGAATGACTCAGTCAAGCAAGCACACCATGCAGGATTCATGATCACTGATTCTGAGGTGGATTCCATTGTCACGGAGTGACTGAAGCAATGGTGCAACCCACTAGCAGAGCCGTTTCCTAAAGAGAAAGACCAAGAAGACCCACTAGCTAACCAAGGTGGAAACACTGGCATGGGCGATGATGCTAGAATTGGCCAAGGAAATGGTCAAGGAAACAATGGAGATGACGATCAATACAATGATGATAACAGTGGTGATGGTGGCTCCCATTGAAGCGATGAATAGCATATGCTACTTATGAGGAGACCTGAAATCACAGGAAAGAACAGAAACAACAGCATGTGCCACTACACAAGAAAAGAAAAGTCGATAGAGTGGCCAACACGAACACGTTGACAGAGGACGATGTTCAAGAGCTAGCAAGTGATGTAGCTGAGGTTGCCAACAAAATCCTTGAGGTGTTGAACACGCAGTAGGTAAACTTGGCTGGTCAAGTTGTTGAACACCTGAATAAGATTATAGACACCATAAATGATGTCAAAACCACTATTGAGGCCGATACATATGGCGTGGATCCCAGTGTTCCGCTTGTAACGCCAGATCTAGTGCCACCAATTAAAGTATAAATCCACGGGCATGCAATGGAGATAGGGATGAGAATAGGTGCATTTGATGATGTGGTCAAGGAGTTTGCCACATTGTAGATCAACTTCTCCAAGCTTTCATTGGGATAATTCTATGAGATACAACAAGCAGTTGTAATGAAAATATGCCTACAGGAGAATGTTGTTTCCTATCAGGCAACAAAATAGCAGAGGAAGGACAAGCAACGCAAGGCCCTCTTAAAGGAGAAAGAGAAAGAAATTGAGGCACATGAGCACAACCACACTGCATTAGTTGAAACCATTAAATGCACGATCGCAGAGTTCCCACCTAAATAGGGCCAGGAAGATGAGGTTTCAACAACTAAGGTTTCTCGGCTGGTGTGGATCACAGTAGAACTGAAGAAGGAGGTTGAGGAGCTGCAAGCAAGGTAGGTACCGAGCATACCTCCTGAGTTGCTCAAAGATTGAAGAAGAGAAGTTTCTAAGGATATTGGAAGGAGAAGTGAAGGAGAAACACTCTACACAAAGGCAGTTGAATCCATTTCCATGATATGGGAAGAGCTTCTGGAAGATGCAACTGCAAAATAGATAAGGGAAAATGTGCGCAAAGGTGAGGAGAAAATCGCTACAGAAAAATCAGAGATGAAGAAGACGTCATTTCAAGAGAAGGTTACCAAGATGGTTGAGATCAAAAAATTGCAATAGGAATTCCAAGCTCTCCATGACCAAGAGAGGACAAGGGAGACAGAAGTGGAATCACACCAGTCAAAAGCTGTGCGACTCACAAGTCTTATTCAACAACTGCAGTAGAAACTTCAAACCATTACACAATCCGTAGAGGCAGGCTCATCAGAACATATCCGTTTTTACCAAGTGGAGCAGTTGGCCGCATAGGCAGAAGAGGTAACAGTGGAAGTTGCTAGAGTGCAACAAAAGGTGAACGAATTTCAGGACAAGGTTAGTCCTCCCACACAGCTTGAGCCTGTGCAAGAAACATAAGTGGTTGGGAGAAACTACAGTTTTGTGGTAGGAAATTTTGTGAAGACTTCCCTTTTTGCTAAGTGGCTCAGGATGAGCCACATGTGAGTGTTTGGGGCCTTTTGGGCCAGGAAAAGTAGACAAGAAAGAAGCTGACGCACAAGCAAGGAAGGAAAAGTGTGTGCGTGACAGAAGGAGAAAGTAGGTCAAGAAGGAAGCAAAGTGACTGGCGAAGAAAGATAGAACATGTGTGCGATGGAGGAAAAGCGAGCTTGAAGGAGTGCAAATGGGTAACGTTAAAAAAGTGACAGGTCAGGAAGATCATGACTGCTAAATTTGGCGTAAGCCAGCAGACGGTGCACATATGAAGGAATATATGTAATTCAAGCCAATAGTGCCTTATGTCAGTATATGACAGCTTATACCATTTTTTATGCATGATTACGACCTGTAACAAATGAGCAGTATGTAGTTGACCCTACGTGGTCTTGTAGAAGTTATAAATAGGAAGAACCCACTTTCTATAAGGGTTGTTGGTTGGTTGGTTAGTTGTTGTCGTTCGTTGTTTTTGTCAGTTTGCAATGATGAAAAGTACTGTACCTTTCGATTTCTTTATGCATCTTCCAATTTCTAATCACCTTATCATATATTTTTCGACGACACTTTGAGACACTATGTCGTAAGATATGCGACATTAGGTCGTCGGATATGCGATTCTAGTGTGTCGAATTTGTGATGACATTTTAATGATGAGTCGTCACATTTGCGACATTAGGGGAAGGAACCTGTGTTGAATGTTCGATGCCCTCAAGATTTTTTTCCAAATAATATAAAGACATATTTCAAATAGTATAAACCCATATTTCCAACGATAAGTAGGTTCATATCGTCGGATATTTGATGATTGCCGAATTATAAACATAAACATTTTTAAACATTTCGACATGTTTGCTATAGAACTGATGGACGATTTGCAGAAATTATTTATTCCTCGATGGATGGTTTGAGGAATTGTTTTATTCTTCAAAGGGTGGTTGTGGGAATTTTTTTTTTTCGACATACAGTTTGCGGGAATTTTTTTCTTCTTCGCAAACCTCCGTTTGTGAAAATTGTGATGCGTGGAACTTGATTTTTTAATATTGTTGATAGTATTCATTCACGAAGTTTGTGACAAAATGTCAAATAGAAATATTCCTGATCCAATCAAACACAATCGATAATTGCTTGCAGGACTATGGGATGAAGCGAAACGAAGGGGTGATGGCAAATGTTATTGTCCATGTATTCAATGCAAGGGATTTAAGAGGAGAAGAGTATTGATTTCAACAGCCACAAAACATTGCAGGGAACATGGACATGCTGAGGGGGGGGATCAATATCGTCCATTTGTAGGTTCAGTATTATAAAATAAAATATACTCTTTGCTTTGGTAAATGTATGTATTATTTTAATATTTCCTATATAAACTTGTATATATTGATGTTTTCATGTATTTATAAAGGACAGACACCCTACGACATACTAACTCACTTAGTTTTGTTATGAAAGTTAGGGTTAGTAGGAAAGAAGACTCAAAGAAGAGTCTGGTAGGAGTAGAAGGCTGATGAGCTGCAGATCTTGCAACTATGTGCGCAACCCACTAGTAGTGGAAGTAATCTACAGCTGAGAGCACAGATAGTAGAGGTAAACGAGTCGATCCAGGCTGTGTGTAGATCAGTAGAAGTAGATAGAAGAATAAACCAGAGAGCATGAGAGAAATAAGATTGAGTTATGTTATCTCCTAAAATAAATTTATTTTCAATAAGTTAGGCTCAGACAATTTATTTTTTGATAGGATGAAAATTTCAACTCATATTATGAAAAATATTGGGGTGACTAACAAAGTTGGGATATCTGATGTTCTGTTATTTAATAAATTTGAAAGTTTTGGCTTTCGGTGGCTTAGGCAAGATTTTCGACAACTCATTAGCCACCGAAAATCCTAGCTTTCGGCGGCTAGTAGTTTAACGCATGACCATGATTATCCACTGAAAGCCTGCTCATCATGTTCTTATTAAATTTTTGGGAAAAGGACTTTCAGTGGCTTAGGTAAGCTTTCCAACAGCGCATTAGCCACCGAAAATCCTTGGTTTCGGCAACTTAGTGGGTGATTGTAGGAGGACATTAACCACCGAAAGAAAATGAAATACCTTTTTGGAAAGGGAAACTTTTGGTGGATTGGGTGAAATTTCAAATAGTTCATTAGCCATTGAAATGACTACCTTTCAGCAACTAAACGATGAGATCCAAAAAGACAAAAAACCACTGAAAGCTCATTACACATGTTCTTTTGGAAAGAAAGTTTCGATGGCTTGGGAAAACATGTCGATGGTTCATTAGCCACTAAAAGCTCAGCTTTCAACAGCTAGAAAACAAAACCCTAGATGCTCTTAACCACCGAAAAGGCCGAAAAAGGAAAATGGTTAGTTGTCCATCAAATCAAACTTGTCAGCACAAAACATGGCATGATTTGGCACGATAAACCACCAAAAGGATGGGGAAACTGCAGAAAGGCATAAATTGATGATTAAAGAGGTCGTTATTGATATGACCTGACTGATGGGAATCAAAACCCTAATCTACCCTCCATTTGTCCCGCAAATGCAGTAAACCTCCACTAAATACCAAGTTCAAATTAAAAAATGATTATTGGGTTGTCTGACTCGTAGATACCCCCAGAAGATATCATCATCCCACTTGAGCACCTACCAAGTAGATAACCCCTGAGAATCAGCACCATACCTCCAGTACACTCCACCTTTGATTGCATGCATCCTTAATACTCGAGGCCATCTCTGAAAACCATCCTGCTAACCTCTTCCACAGAATTTGAATTCGATTTTTCCAGGTACTCAGAAGCACAATTCAGAAATGAAGAAAGGTGGAATTGCTCTCAGGTAAGAACTAGGAGACATCAACTACCTAGATTCACATCTAGAAGTATTCCAGTTCTTCAAAGATGCAGGATGATATAAATTTTATGAGAAAATTCAAGGTTCACACCAGCAGGTTGCTGAAGCATTTTCCCTCTCTTTTGATGGCTCCAATGCACTGATAAGCAAGGAGGAATTCCTAGTGGATGAAACCCTAATTGCAGAGGTGACAGAAATCCCAATAACTGGGGAGAAGTGGTTTAATGCCACCATTACCAAAAATGTGGAGTTCAGATCCTATCTAAAACTTGAACACAGAGATGTGGTGTGGACAAAAAGTGTTCCATCCACCTGGCTAGAAGAGAGATGGAAGCAATTACTGAAAACAATTTTGGTGTATATAACCTGTGAAGGTAGATACAACAGGGCAATGATATATCAATTCAAACTGATAAACCATTTTACAAGAAGAATCCATTTAAATTTACCTTTATACCTCCACAAGAGCTTAACAAAAATGGCACACCAGGTAAAGGCCCAACCCACCAAAATTGCAGGAAGGTTGTCTCACCATGGCCTCATACAACTCATTGTCCAATAATTGCTGCAGAGGAGAAACATAGCATGGACACATTTTTTGTTTTGGAATGAATTTGAAATAGGCTTACAACCAAAAGAGAAAGGAAAGTCTCCTTCAAAGAAATCCACCACCCCCAGGAGTGGAAAGAGAAAAATAAGGGCTATCTCACCAACAACAGTAGATCATCCTTCTTCCCCTTCTAAAACCAAGCAGGCTAAAAGAAACCTAGACTTCAGTGGAAAGGGTAAGGAAATCCCAGCACAAAGTGAAAACATTCTGAACTTTCCCTACTCAGACTCAGAAGAAGAAAGGGAGGAAGGGGCTGACCTAGTAGAGTAGGTTGTAGCAGAAAATGAAGAACTTCCATGACCCACACCAAAAGACCACGGTGAACTAGTGGAAAAGGCTTCCTCTATCAAGCCTAGGGCACAAAGAGTAAACTAGTTGTTGAGGCAAGTATATGAGCTGGAAGTTTTAGAAAGAGAGATAAAGAGGAATAATGGCAACACCAGGAGATGAGAGGGATGTATGTCTTGCTGAAAAGGAGAAATCTAAGATACATGAAGGATAACACCAGGATGTATAGGATGATCAGGCTTCTGAGGATGTAGGTGAAGAATTCCAGACCAAACCTTAGCTCTCATTTTGCACTAGAAACCCTCGTTGAAGCAACAGTAAGCCTTCAGAATATAGAATCAATCCAGGCTGATGCTAATTTTCCAAACATTGGGAAAGTTGAAGAAAGGTCAGAAGATCAACAACAAAGCTGAAAAGGATGATTTGGGAGGTTGATTACAATTTTTCAAAAATGGGGCTTTTGGTGGCTTAGGCAGACGCTAAAGTGGTTCATTAGCCATCGAAAGCAGCACTTTCGACAGCTAATAGACCCGAAATTTTGATTTCTTAACCATCGAAAGCAAAAAGAGGTACAAAATGATATTTTGGTACAAAAGACCGATTTTGCACAAATATAACTAGCTCAGGGATGAAGTGTAAAGCTGAAAGGTACTGAAGAACACCATCAGAGAAGGTATGCTCCAGTTTTGCAGTTACATCAAGGAGGAAAGGGTCACAAACCCTACCTATTTTAACCAACAATAGCTTATCTATCATATGTTCAGCTCCATTTCTTGTCTGTTCTGTGCTTATGCTTGAATGTGTTGTTCAGGTTTATTCGTGTTATTTGATGTCTGATAACTGTCATCCTATCTGCATATTGATGATTGAATTACAAGTACTTTCCTTGTTATGATTATCCATTTATATATAACTCTTTTATGTATCAATATGCTAGCATAATAAGTTCTCCATCTCTTCACCATATTATCAAACCTCTGAATAGTGGTAGTTAGAAGCCTTATCCTTGATTGAGTTTCATGCATGTATTGAGAGTGTGAGGTCTTGTAGGTCACCTGACTTAATCCAGTTAGAAAAACCATAAAAACATTTAAGTTTCCAGGAATCCTTGAGCTGCAACCTAGAGGAGTTTCCTGTAGTGATAACAAATTGGCGCTGTTGCTGGGGACAAGAGACTGAAGCTCAGCTTCCCTCGGAGACGACATAGATCCTTCTTTGATGATAGACAAAGTTTGGACACTATTCTAGTTGTAATAATATATATGGTGACTCCATTGGAATAAGGTGGCTTCAAGAATACCAAGTACTAGAGAAAACCCTCAAGGGCCACCAGCAACACCTGTTTCAGATCCAGAAGAGATTCTAAGAAGAGATAGGGCTTCACTAAGGTAGACATCTAGTGCTGCAAAGGAAGCTACATCAGGTATTTCAAGAGATGTTCCTGCTATTATTTCTTCTGCTGAAACATTTGATTCTCAGGAATTTATAAATACATCAAAATTTTTTAGGGTTGGAGTATCTTCGAGCACTACTACTTGTGAAGATCCAATCCCTAGTGACTCCACTGAGATAAATTTACCACCAGCACTCTTTCAACTACCATCCACACCAGTAGTATCTTCTTCCACCATTTCCATACCCATTTCCAACATGGATTCCCCTATGACCAAAATGGAAAGGATCATGGTATCCAGGTATGCCCCTCTGAATTTACCTAACCCACTCTCGGCCATGCCTACTGGAGACTATCTCAAATACATGCCTAAATTTACCGGAGAGGGAGATTTCACAGCTGAAGAACACCTGGAAGAATTCTACGGCTATGATGAGAACATAAATATAGAACAAGAATATGTGTGAATTAGGGATTTTATGCAAAGCATAGATGGTCAGGCTAGGAAGTGGTTCAAAGAATTACCTGCTGGATTAGTAGCACGCATTGAAGCCCTAGATGACATATTTCTAAAGCATTGGGGAGAGAGGAGAGACCACCTCTATTATATCACCGAGTTTAGAAACTTGAAGAGAGAGAATGGTGAGTCTATTTCTTACTTCACCAAAAGGTTTAACAAGAATTTCAGCAAGATCCCTGCTGAGATCAATCCCACTGATACCTTAGCTAAAATCACCTATGCCAATGCCTTTGATTTTGAGTTATGCCTTCTACTCAGAGAGAGAAGATCTGCTTCCTTATCACTCATGCAGGATGCTGCCCTAGAGGTATAATCCAATATCAGTGCATCTCATAAAGTCAAGGGTAAGATAGATAGGAAGAAGCAGCCCACAGATCCTCTTGGGGCTTCTTCATTAGAGAAAAAAATTGACAAAATGGCCAAAATGTTGGATAGTTTGATTGCTGAAATGTCTACGCTGAAAGATCGAGGGAAAATACCTGTGAGGGGTAAAGGGCCAAATGATTTTGCTCCTAGAAACCCTAATTTTGTCCCTTACAGAAGAAATAATCCCCCAGCTCAGACCCTTCAAAGGGATAGGAATTAGGCTAAGGATCAAAGAATCAAAGCTCCCTTTCAGAATGTTGTACTAGAAGAAGAACCAAACTTCACTCAAGAAGAAGGAGAGGCATAAGACAACATCAACTGCATGGAGGATGAAGTTGATTACTCCTTCCTAACACAAGCAGACTATGAGGAAGCACTCATGAATGAGCAGATTATGGAAGAATCTATGTATCAGGCAGATGACTAGGAGGGGTATGATTTGAGATCTAGGCTTGTTGCTCCCCCTAAGAAGAATGCTGGTCCAGCAAAGAATCTTGCTACTCTAGCTAAAAGGATTACTGTCCCACCCAGGAAGATGGCTGCCACTCCAAAACAATAGCTAAGGCCTTCGCAACCATCAACTCATGATCCCATTGAACTAAAATCCATGCCACAAGAGGTAAGAACTACTAACAAGTTGTCCTATTCTTTCAATCTTGAGTCAAAAATTCAGAAGTTAAAGATCCCTTTTCCCTTGATAGAATTGATGAAGAATGAGGCCTTCAAGACATCCATACTAAAATCCCTTCAGCCAAGGACTCCCCTAGATGCTGAATTTGTGAACTTGCAAGATGATAATCCCATAGTAATCTTAGGCCCTATGATTGAAGAGCTAGATGAGTCTTTCCCACGTTTCTACATATCTCTGAATATCCATGATAAAATCCTTCATAACTTTTTGCTGGACTCAGGAGCTTCCCATAACCAAATGCCAAAAGTTGTGATGGATGAGCTTAGACTTAGCATTACAAAACCCTACCATGATCTGTTCTCCTTTGACTCTAGGAAGGTCAAGTGCTTGGGCCTCATCAAATACCTTGTCATAAACCTCTCTTAGTTGCCTTCAAAAATCATATTGATGGACATAGTGGTAGCTGATATCCCACCTAAGTTTGGCCTCCTTTTGTCTCGCTCATGGAGTAAGACACTGGGTGGTACCATTCAAATGGACCTCACATACACTACAATTCCAATGTTTAGAGGGGAGACCAAGAGAATCTACAGAGAGAACCAGTTCACCTATATCATTAGTAATGCCAAGAACTCTGTAAACCATACAATATATGCAATAGACACAGACTTTGGGTCATGCATCCTACAGATAGATGACTCCCAACAGACATCCATACAGCTTACAAAGCCCATCTATCAGTAGTCTGAAGAAGTGACCACATCAGTTTGGAGCATGTATTTTGATGGGGCCAGTACTCAAGCCTCAGAAGGTGCAGGTGTAGTGTCGATTTCTCCATCAAAAGAGACTATTCATATGTCTTATAAGCTTGATTTTAAAACTACTAACAATATAGCATAATATGAAGCATTGCTGTTAGGGGTGAAGGTTTCCAAGGAAATGGGGATCATGTGCATGAAAATATTTGGAGATGCATATATTATTATACAACAGGTCAACAACATCTTTCAAGCAAAGAATGTTAGACTGAAGGCTTACAGGGATGAGGTATGGAAACTCAGAGACTCCTTCATGTTTTTTGAACTCTCATATATACCTAGGGCTATGAATCACCTGGCCGATTCCCTTGCTGTCTTTGCAAGTCTGTTTGTTTCCCATTTACCTCCTAGGATCAGCTATGATATTCAAGTCAAGTATAGACCTTCCCTACCAGATAATGTGAAATTTTGGAAGGTGTTTGAGAATGATGATGAGCTTAGTAAATTCCTCCAAGTAGTAGATGAATTCTCTCATATGCATATAGATCAAGAAAACCTAAATATGGAAGAATCCTAGAAGCTCAAGTCGAAAGACAAAGTAGCTGATCAGAATATTGTTCAGTTACCCAGCAATTATATACCTCGGGGTATGGTACCCTTGGAAGAGATATTTGATCATAATGATATCCCTCTCAAACCTACCAAAAAGGAGCAAGACCTTGTTGTCCAAGAGAAAAACATAGGTAGCCAAAGTCATCCAAAACCTATAAATTTGTCCACTGAATTGACTGCTGATCAAAGGTCCAAATTTTGTAGCCTGATAAAATAATTTGCTGATATCTTTTCCTGGGAATATAGTGACTTGAAAACCTATGACACCAATATCATCAAACACAGGATCCCCTTGGAGAAGGGCACCATCCCTTTCAAACAAAATATGAGACCTATCAGTCCTCTCCTACTACCTGTAATTGAAAAAGAAATCCATAAGCTCCTCAAAGCCAAAATCATAATTCCCCTCAAGTATTCCAAATGAATTGCAAACTTAGCAGTGGTAAGGAAGAAGAACGGGGAGATTAGGTTATGTGTGGAAATCAGAAATCTGAACAAATGCTCCAAGAAAGACAATTATCTACTGCCCAAGATGGAACACCTATTGCAAAGAGTCTCGGGGGCTAGTGTCATCTCATTCCCGGATGGTTTCTCTGGATACAACCAAGTTGTTGTGCACCCTTATGACCAAGAAAAGACTAATTTTACCACTCCCTGGGGCACTTTCATGTATTCCAAAATGCCATTTGGGCTGATGAATGCGAGGGCCACTTTTCAGAGAGCCATGGACCTAGATTTTGTAGGATTGAAAGACAAATTTGTGCTTATATACCTGGATTACCTCACTGTTTACTCTCACACTGATGAAGAACATTTGCAGTACTTGAGGAGGGTATTTCTGAAATGTAGAAAATTTGGGATATCACTAAACCCGAAGAATTCTCAATTTGCACTCAGTAAGGGCAAACTCCTAGGTCACATAGTCTCAGCTGAAGGTGTGAAGATTGATCCTGTTAGAGTTGAAGCAATCCAGAAGTTGTCCATACCTAGGTCAAAAAGGGATATTCAGTCATTTCTGGGTAAGATAAATTTTGTCAGGAGGCTCATCCCTAACGTTTCTGAGTTGGTAAAGCACATAACATCTATGTTGAAAAAGGATGTAGAAACCAAATGGACGGAGCAAGCAAGAAACTCTTTTGAAGACATCAAGAAGGCTATCATAAAATATCCCACTCTGATTAGTCCAAACTATACCAAGGGTTTCTACATATTCTCCTTTGCATTCTATGCCACAGTGGCAGCCATACTATTACAAAAAGATGATGAAGGTCTTGATCACCCAATTGCATTTTTCAGCAAGACATTGAGGGATGCTGAACTGAAGTATGATCCCATTGAGAAGCAGGCTTATGCTCATGTCAAGTCATTGAAAACTTTCAGGATTTACATTCTACATGCAAAATTCCTTTCCTATGTCCCTTCTGCTGTTGTAAAGGATTTGTTGACTCAGCCTGACATTGATGGAAAGAGAGCTAAATGGATTTCCAAGATTATTGAGTTTGACATAGAAGTAAATCCCACCAAGTTAGTGAAAGGCCAAGGTCTGGAAAAACTCATGGCTAAAGAAAACTGTGATCTTTTGGGGATGAATTTCACTTGTGTAAATTCAGAAAATTTGCAAACTGAAGTAGTAGGAGAAGTAGTTCAGGATCAGAATGACATTCAACAAGTAGCTGACAACTTGTCCTTGTGTGAGTGGTACTCAGGTATTATTCATTTCCTACAAAAATTAGAAGTTCCTCATGGACTCACTCTAAATCAAGCACAATCTCTTAAACTAAAGTCTGTTAAATGTTGTGTAATTGATAAACTATTGTATTGGAAAGATCTGTCTGGTGTTTTGTTGATATGTCTAGATAAAGAAGAGTCAATTCAGGTCATGCATTAGTTTCATTCAAGCACATGTGGAGGCCATCATTACTAAAAGACCAAAACCCACACGATTATGAGGGTTGGGTACTATTGGCCTATTATATTTTTCTGATATGTGTACCTTTGTGAGAGCCTATGACAAGTGCCAAATATTTATAGGGAAGCAGCAGCTCAGATCCTTTCCCCTCAGATCCTTTCTAGCAATGGGGTCTTGATTTCATAGGTGAAATTAATCCTTCATCCGGTGGTCAGCACAAATGGATCCTATTAGCCACAGACTATTTCACCAAGTGGATAGAGGCAGTACCCACCAAGAATTCAACTCATTAGGTCATCATGAATTTTATATATGAGAACATGTTTATCAGGTTTGGTTTCCTAGTAAGGCTAGTAACTGATAATGCACTAGCTTTCAAAGTCGGGGCATTGGTTAACATGTGTGATTCAATGGGCATTCAACTGGTGAATTCCACTTCTTATTACCCTCAAGGCAATGGCCTGATTGAGTCATCCAACAAAAGCTTAGTTAGGATCATCAGAAAACTATTGGAGACAAATAAGAAAAGTTGGGATTCTATTCTAAATTTTTCTCTATGGGATGATAGGCTAACTAACAAAATATCCATAGGGACTTCTCCTTTCAAATTAGTTTATGGTACTAAGGCCATTTTTACCATTTAGCTAATTCTGCCAGGGGAAAAATTCTTCCAGGAGGAGCAGGATGAACCAAATGATATGGTGAGCAGGATGATGGATTTGCTAGAGTTGCAGCAAGTTAGGGAACAAGTGATAGAAAAGGCAGAAGCTCATCAACAAAATATGAAGATTATTTTTTACAAAAGGGAAAAAGTAAACAACTTTCAGGTTGGAGATTGGGACCTCAAGTGGGATACTGTCAAGAAAGATAAGGGAAAACATGGAAAGTTTGACTCTCTATGGATAGGCCCTTTTGTGATAGCTCAGATACAGTAGAACAACACCTTCAAGTTGCAAAATCTGGAAGGAGAGGAGGTGTTTAATGGCCCAGTAAATGGGTGATTTCTGAAACTCTATTTTATTAGAGGCTTTGAGGCCTTGTTATTGTAAAATATTAGTTAGTAGGTTGTTTTTGCTTACAAAATAAACTCCATGCGCAATGGAACAGTAGAACATAGGTTTAATTCTTAGTTGTTTTTCAGGAAAGGAATTTTAGTATGGGGTTCTTGGGACCTTACAAGACCCCGAGAAGGAGCCAGATGTTATCTCCTAAAATAAATTTATTTTCAATAAGTTCACTCAGACAATTTATTTTTTGATAGGATGAATATTTCAAGTAATATTATGAAAGATATTGGGGTGACTAAAAAAGTTGGGATATCTGATCTTCTGTTATTTAATTATTTAATAAATTTGAAAGTTTTGGCTTTCGGTGGCTTAGGAGATATTTTCGACATCTCATTAACCACCAAAAATCCTAGCTTTCGGCGGATAATAGTTTGACGTAGGACCATGATTATCCACTGAAAGCCTGCTCATTACGTTCTTATTAAAATTTTGGGAAAGGAATTTCGATGGCTTAGGAGAGCTTTCCAACAGCTCATTAGCCACTGAAAATCCTTGGTTTCGGTAGCTTAGCAGGTGATTGCAGGAGGACATTAACCACCGGAAGAAAATGAAATACGTTTTTGGAAAGGGAAACTTTCAATGGATTGGGTGAACTTTCAAATAGTTCATTAGCCATCGAAAGGATTTCCTTTCAGCATCTAAACGATGAGATCCAGAAAGACAATAAACCACTAAAAGATCGTTACACATTTTCTTTTGGAAAGAAAGTTTCGGTGGTTTGGGAGAACATGTTGGTGGTTCATTAGCCTCCGAAAGATCATCTTTTGGGAGCTAGCAAACAAAACCCTAGATGCTCTTAACCACCGAAAAGGATGAAAAAGGAAAACAGTTACCTGTCCATCAAATCAAACTTGTTAGCACAAAACATGTCATGATTTGGCATGACAAAACACCGAAAGGACGAGGAAACTGCAGAAAGGCATAAATTGATGATTAAAGAGGTCATTATTGATATGACCTGACTGATGGGAATCAAAACCCTAATATACCCTCCATCTGTCCCACGACTGTAGTAAACCTCCACTGAATACCAAGTTCAAATTAAAAAATGATTATTGGGTTGTTTGTCTCGTGGATACCACTAGAAGCTATCATCATCCCACTTGAGCACTTACCAAGTAGTTAACCCCTCAGAATCAGTGCCATACCTCCAGTACACTCCACCTTTTATTGCATGTGTCCTTACTACTCAAGGCCATCTCTGAAAACCATCCTGCTAACCTCTTCCACAGAATTTGAATTCGATTTTTCCAGGTACTCAAAAGCACAATTCAGAAATGAAGAAAGGAGGACCTACTCTCAGGAAAGAACTAGGAGACATCAACTACCTAGAATCACATCCAGAAGTCTGCCAGTTCCTCAAAGATGTAGGCTGATACAAATTTTGTGAGAAAAATCAAGGTTCACACCAGCAGGTTGCTGAAGCATTTTCCCTCTCTTTTGATGGCTCTAAGGAACTGATAGGCAAGGAGGAGTTCCTAGTGGATGAAAACCTAATTACAGAGGTGACAAAACTCCCAAGAACTAGGGAGAAATGGTTTAAGACCACCATTACCAAAAATATGGAGTTCAGATCCTATCTAAAACTTGAACACATAGATGTGGTGTGGAAGAAAAGTGTTCCATCCACCTGGATAGTGTGGAAATTGAACCAGGTGATAGATTAATTTTACTCACAACAATTAACAATTGATCATGCAAAATCACTCACAAAGAGACTGAAAATTGGAGCTGAACACTAAACTGTATTAAATCAATGTACAATAGCCAACCCTGTAATAACATAGGTTGCTGAATAAATAACATACATCCGGGATTTGAATGCATGAGGAGCAATTCGAATCTAGCATAAAGTAGGCTTACCAAAAATAAGCAAATCCCCCATAGGTGTTAAAAGCTGATCCCAAATCTGTCATGGAGCTCACGAATTGGAAAAAAGGCTTAGGCAAGCTAAAGAGTGGTGGAATGGCAGCTCATACATGCTTTTGCATGGAGAAAAGAGAGGAGGATGTGTAGGACAAAAAACTAGTCAACCTCACCTAGTCTAGCTTTTCCTTTTTCCTTAAAACACTGAAAAAGCAGGGAATAAAGAAGAAAAAGCAGAAGAGCACCTAGGAGGCCAGGAATAAAGTAGATTTGATTCCTTTAGCTCTCCCATGCGCTACATGAGTCAAATAAGGCAAGTTTGACCATTATAGATAGGCAAATGACAACTTGCACAAGGTGGGACACATGAACTAGGCTAATAAGACAGAAATAATTAAATTAATGTCTAAATGGGTAAAATATGGGTTGATTATTCTAACAACAAGAAGAGAGATGGAAGAAATTACTAAAAGCAATTTTGGTGTTTATAACCTGTGAAGGTAGATACAACATGGAAAAGATATATCACTTCAAACTGATGAACCATTTTACAAGAAGAATCCTTTTAAATTTACCTTTATACCTCCACAAGAGCTTAACAAAAATGGCAAAGAAGGTAAAGGCCCAACCCACCAAAATTGTAGGAAGGTTGTCTCACCATGGCCTCATACAACTCATTGTCCAAGAGTTGTTGTAGAGGAGAAACATAGCATGGACACTTTTTTTGTTCTGGAATGAATTTGAAATAGGCTTACAACCAGAAGAGAAAGGAAAGTCTCCTTCAAAGAAATCCACCACCCCCAGTAGTGGAAAGAGAAAAAGAAGGGCTATCTCACTAGCAACAATAGATAAGCCTTCTTCCCCTTCTAAAACCAAGCAGGCTAAAGAAACCTAGACTTCAATGGAAAGGGAAAGAAAATCCCAACACAAAGTGAAACATTCTGAAATTTCCCTACTCATACTCAAAAGAAGAAAGGGAGGAAGGGGCTGACATGCAGAGCAGGTTGTAGCAGAAAATGAAGAACTTCCATCACCCACACAAAAAGACCAGGGTAAACCAGTGGAAAAGGCTTCCTCTAGAAATACCAGGGCACAAATATTAAACTAGTTGCTGAGGCAAGTATATGAGCTGGAAGTTTTAGAAAGAGAGATAAAGAGTAATAATGCCATATTGACCAAGAGGAATAAGGAGTTGCACAATTCTATCCTGAACATGAGAGGGATGTATGTCTTACTGAAAAGGAGAAATCTAAGATACATGAAGGAAAACACCAGGTTGTACAGGATGATCAGGCTTCTGAGGCTGCAGGTGAAGAATTCCATACCAAACCCTAGCTCTCATTTTGCACTAGAAACCCTAGCTGAAGTAGTAGTAAGTCTTCAGAATCTAGAAGCAATCCAGACTACTACTGATTTTCCAAAACATTGGGAAAGATGAAGAAAGGTCAGAAGATCAACAACAAAGCTGAAAAGGATAATTTGGGAGGTTGATTACAATTTTTCAAAAACAGGGCTTTCGGTGGCTTAAGAGAACATTGAAGCAGTTCATTAGCCACTGAAAGTAGCGCTTTCAACAGCTAACAGACCTGAACTTTTGATTTCTTAACCACCGAAAGACCAAAGAGGCACAAAATCATATTTTGGCACAAAAGACCAGTTTTGGGTGAATATAACTAGCTCAGGGATGAAGTGTAAAGATGAAAGGTATTGAAGAACACCATCAGAGAAGGTATGCTCCAGTTTTGTAGTTACATCAAGGAGGAAAGGGTCACAAACCCTACCTGATTTAACCAACAGTAGCTTATCTATCATAGGATAGGTTACAGTTTTACTCCAGTACTCAGTGCAGTCATCAAAAAGCTCAAGAAGTGAACAAGTGTTATATTTAGATAGACTAGTAGTTAAATTAGGGTTTCTGACCTAATTTTGCAAAAAACAATTATTTTATCTATTTTTAGTAAAACAGATCCAACATTTCAAGATCTGGATATGTTTGTAAAGGCTATAAAGCCTAATAATTATGTTTAAGCAAGGGTTTGACTTTGGAGACTTTTAGACCCTTATTGTTATCAAGCTTCTCATGTTATTCATCATTTAATATAAGCTCTTTTGCCATTATATGTTCAGCTTCCATATATTTTCTGTTCTGTACTTGTGCTTGAATGTCTGATTCAGGTTTATTCTTTTTGTCTAATGCCAAATAGCTGTCATCCTATCTATGTGTTGATGAGTTGAATTGCAAGTATTCTTCCTTTTTATGATTAGCCATTCATATGTGATTGTTTTATATATGAATCTTCCAGCATAGTAAGTTCTCCATTTATTCACCTTATTAACAAACCTCTGAACATTGATGGTTAGAAGCCTTATATTTTGATTGAGTTTTATGCATGTCTTGGGAGAGTGAGGTCTTGTAGGTCATCTGACTTGATCCATTTAGAAGAAACATTAAAAACATTTAAGTTACCAGGCATCCTCGAGCTGCAACCTAGAGGAGTTTCCTGGAGTGATAACAAGTCAGAAAGACATATCTTAAGAACAGTATGTAGATCGTAGACTACAAGGTGCTATACACAATTTCTCATGCCAGATGAAGAGCACCTTGGAGTTTTTTCCCAGATGGTTTTCTAGGTTATTTCCTATGTTCAATGATTGACTGATGTTGAATGTTTATGTGGTTGTCAAGTAGTTGCTTACTGTATATTGATGAGTTACTGTTGAATGTATGATTCCATCTTATTAATCAATGAATGAATGAATGTTTAAAGCATTACTGGAATATTATGTATGAGTTCATGGTTAAACTGCTAAGTTAAAATATAACTCGTGCACTGTCTGTCAAGTGCAAGGAATCAACTACGTTATAAAAGTTGCGCTAGTTTTTGAGGTTAAGGACAGGGTTGTGTTGTGCATGTGCTGATATATAGTTGTGCCCCGGTCACGCAGTGACAGACTCCATCATCCTATCTCCTTTGTCGAGTACCTTGGCCTCGCCCCAAGGGAATACAATCCCTCACCAACTATAGAAACATGGTTCTGGTAGATACACATTAAGATATCTCAGGTGAGACTGTTCCTGCCTTGTGGTGTTGCCGACTGAGTTTGCTCTATCAGGCCGATGTCTTGTGGTGTCTTTTTGGTATTGTGTTGTTGATTTAACTGCGGGTCGAGACAAGGAAGAGATAGAGGCCAACAAATGTCGAAGGACAAGAGATGTATTCATTCACCAATGGCTTCTCTAGATATCATCAAGTCAAAATCACGAAGAAGGATCAACACAAAACGACCTTCGTCACAGAATGGGGATGCTACCAGTATACGGTAATTCCCTTTGGACTCAAGAATGCTCCTACTTTTTTTCTAGAATAGTAGTTTATTATTTTAAATATTTCATACATAAATTTATGGAGTTCTACTTTGATGATTGGATTGTGTTTGGTCTAGTAAGATACCATATTGAGAGCTTGCACATGATGTTGGGCCACTGTCTCCAATATCATATCGCTTTAAATTCAAAGAAATGCAATTTTTGTGCACCATTTGGTATACTATTGGGACATGTCATGTGTCACAATAGAATTTTGGTTGACCCATCGAAATTTGAGATTATCCTTGACTTGCCACCACCTACATCATTCATGCAACTCATATCAGTGTACGAACACATAGGCTATTACAGACAATTCATCAAAGGATATGCAGAGAGAACTGCAAATATGGAGAAACTGTTGAAGAAAGATGCAAAGTTCCAATGGACGAAATCTTGTCAGGAAAGCTTAGACAAATAAAAGAACAATATGGCCACCATGCCAATACTGGTACTTCCTGATTGGAAGAATCAATTCCATGTTCATGTAGATGTGTCGTTTGTCGCACTCGGCATAGTCTTGACACAACTAGGTGAGGGTGTGCTTGACCACCCTATTGTTTTTGCTAGCATAAAACTATCGATGACGGAGAAAAATTACACAATGACAGAAAGGGAAGGCCTCTCCATAGTCTATGCACTACATAAATTTCGACACTACTTATTGGGTGGACATTTTAAAATGTACACTAATTATTCAGCCTTAAAATACCTGGTCAACAAGCCAGTGTTCGGGGGGAATATTTCTCAATGGATCCTCTTGTTTTAAGAATTTTACTTTGAGGTCATTGTTAAACCCAGTTGACTGAATGTGGGACCTAATCATTTGTCGAGGATAGAAAGTGGTGACGAACTAACCAACCTAGATGAAAACTTATCTAATGCACAACTCTTTGCGGTCACCGTGGTTGATAAAAAGTTTGAAGCTATCATTCACCACCTAAATACAAGATATGTACCTGAAGGGTTCACCACTGCACAGAAGAAACATTTGGTCATCAAAGCCATTGATTCTACGTTCATTGCGGGACAATTATACAAGATGGGCCCTGATGAAATATTGCGTTGGTGTGTCTTTGACCATGAACGACATTGGGTAATGAGTGAAGCACATGCTGGTGTCATAGGAGGACACTATGCTAGAAAGGAAACCATGCGCAAGATATTGCAAGCTAGCTTATGGTGTGTTAACACTAGAAATTGTTCCTAGTCTTTGTGTGTTGTTTTCATTTTGAGCTTGTTTCAGATTTTAATAAATTTAAATGCATTTTTTGGTTTTATAGGTTATAGTTGGTTTTTATTTATTTCTCTTATTTCTTAGGTTTTCTTTTAATGGATTATTTTGTATTATATGGCCTTCAAAGTCTTAAAATGCTATTTTTATCCCAAAGTGTAACCCTTGTTCTGAGTTCTTTGGTAAATATATCATGAGGAGATTCCTGTAGCGTAAAATTTAGTATCTATGCAATAAAGTGCTGCAGGAATCATAAATCATTAGGATGAGTGGTGGATTATCATGGTCGTCGCAGTCGAGGATAATGGGAGTTTCTAGACACCTGTTGAACACATCATGACATATGTACATAACCCGATTCCATAATCATGACAAATGTATGAGGCTGTGAGAATATCATTCAGAAAATCATGGTGTTCAACTGTCACGATTTTTAGGTTGGGTTTTAAGTTTTATTGTTACAGAGACGCAGGTTAAGATTTTTGAGATTTCCTAAAGAAGTACACAAGCTAAGATACATCATAGACATGAAGAAGAGTGGAAAGATTAACATGTTTGAGCCTACTAATACAAGTTGGGCCACTAATTTTCCAGAATGTGCAACGTTATTTAGAATCACAAGTTGGTTTAGTTTCTTTGAGAAGATCACTGGTTTCAATCTGGAGGTTTCATATCATTTTCCCCATAATTTCATCAATGATAGTGTAACATTTGATACTCTCAAGCTCAACTTAATAGAGGATTTAATAGCTGAGGCTACTGGCATCTCAAGAGATGGAGAATTGTGGTTTAAAAAGATTCCTTTCAGTTTTGACCCTAGTGATTTCTTACTACCATGAAATGAAACCCTAGAATGGGGAAAAGAGGTTCATTTGGAAAAGTTCAAACCAAAATGGAAGGAAGCTATTGCTATTGTGAAAAGCTATATTACATGTGAGGGAAGATTCAAATTAGTATTTAAATACCATATTATATTTCTACAGCATTTGAATCAGTAGTTAAAAATGAATTTTCCTTTCTTTCTCTTAAAAAGTCTCCAGAAGATGTCAAACAGAATCAGGGGACATCTCAACCATACACACCAATCAGTTTTTCACCATGGTTTGATAAAATTAATCATATGTACAGTTTTGCAAAAGAAGAACAGGAGTTGGGACCACTTCTTATTCTGGTCAGGTTTTACTAATGAGCAAGATGACCAAGTAAAGAAAAGCTTTATCGATAAGCAATTTGGTTTTGTTAAGAGGTTTAAAAAAGAGATGATTGAAGATTTAGTGTGTTAACACCCAAAAAGTGTTCACTACCTCATCTACCCCACTACATGGCTCATTTGTCCATTTTTCTACCATTTTTCCCTTAAAAACCCCTTTTTTCCTCTAAAAATATCCAAAATTCCTCTAAAATAGTAAAAATCCCACTAAAAAGCCTCCAAAAGGCCATAAAACCATCAAAAAGCCTAAAAAGGGAAGAAAAAATATAAAATAATGAGGAAAAGGAGGAAAAAACCCTATACAGCTGCCCTAAACCATATGGTTTCCAAAACCATGGGCCAACACTCCACCATTGAAAAACTATAAATAGGTGATGGAGAACCCTTATTTCACATCCACAATCATAAGCACCCTTACTCTACCAAACTAGCTCTTGAAACCCTAGCTCATCCTTGAGCTACTTTCACCTTGAGAGCCCCTTTTGGCCCATTTTCCACCATTGGAGAAAGAGAAGGATCAAGTTGGAGCTCGGAGCAACCCTCTTGGATCACCGCAACGGGCTTCACCAACCTTCACATTGGAGGTAATATTAATACCAAAACCATTATTTACATTTTGTTTTTTCTGTTTAATGCACATGTTAGAGTTTCTTTTTTTAGATTTTTAATTTACACATATTGAACTGCTACTAAGGAGTCCCTTCTTCTTAGTAGGTGCTCATTCGCACAAGCTAGGGGTAAAACCCTAGCCACAGTTTTGGCGACTCCCCTGCTTGTTTAGTTTTTTGCAGTAATTTCCCGTTTTTTCCTTTCGACCGCTGCAAACCGCATCTTATCCCTCTGCAGTCGCGTCCCGACCGCGTCTTTTAGGCCTTTACCTGCGATTCGACTGTGGCTATCAGACTGTTTCCGACGCCTTGCCGATGGATTCAAGTCTGTTACCTGCGATCCGACCGCGACTAATCAGCCTGTTTGCTATGATCAGACTGCGCCTGTCGGGCCATTTTCCCGCGTCCCGATCGCGACTTTCAGCCCCTTAGTTGCACCCCGACCGCGTCTGTCTGCCATTTTCCCGTGATTCGACTGTGCTTTTTTCCCTATTTCCTGCAGTCCAATTGCCTTTGTCGGCCAGGAAGCCGCGACCTGCCCGCGCCTGTTTCCCTCAAACCCGCGGTCCGACTGCCCGATTTCGCCATAGACCCGTGGTCCTGTTTTTTAACCCAGCCCCTTTGCTGCAATATTTTCAGCATTTGCACAGCCATCTGTTCCACCTGCATCCCTACTTCCCTTCATCCTTTTCTGCAACATCATTTATGTTCCCTTTTACAGAATCTGTTTAAAATTTCAGCATTTTAATTCAGAAAATTTTGCATGTTAAAGTTGTGAGTTCAGTATTATTGTTAGTTAGAAATTTGCCCCTTTGTGTGGCACTTCTATTTTGGGTTCATCACCTCACGAGCACACACTCTGTCACCTAATTCAAGTGAGCCTTAAAAAACTACTTAACTCAACCAATATTCTAACCCCACTTGGGGAACACAAAAGAATCTTTGTAGTTAGGTAGGATCGGGGGGATAGGCTTCCAATAACACCCCTCGGTTACTTACACTTGAGACATAGCTATTGTCCAATTAGGAAACCAAAATCCCCTAGTACTTTTTGGCACGGTCACAACCAGTTTACCAGAGGGCCTCTCCCTTAGGAGGGTTGAAGTCACGAGACTGGTTTTGGAGGCCTGAGTGGAATACCGCACTCCATTCAGTAACTGAAGGGCTACCTTTCGCAGTTCTCGGGATATCCCTGTATAGGGGTATTGTGGTAAAAGGACCAATGGCAGATTCACCTTTCTGGAATTGTCATGAATGGGGTATCTTAGTTGCCATTCTTCTAGGATTGACTACCTGGTGTCCCTCCCAGTAGGGGGATATCTTAGCCACTTGGCTTTCCTATTCATATTGTCTGACTTGGATTTCATCACCTTGTAGAGGATATGACTAGTTGAGTCAGAATACTTTTAGTTAGGTGTTTTCCTACTCCCTTACCTCCTTTTGGTTTAGTGAGTCCACCATTTTTTATTTTTAGGAAACCTGTTGCTTGTTGGTATTCTGACCATTTCTGTTGACACTCCACCTATTGTAGCACAACTATTACATTGGGTGTTTTGAGTTGGTTGTTGGCTTGAGTGCCCTATTTTTCGAGCTCTCCTTCTGCACACTCGGTTGCATTAGGATTTTTGAGCTGTTTTTTACCCACCTCAACCCACAGAGATTTGACACCATCTGTCACCATTGAGTCCCTGAGACATTCTCGGTGCCTCAGGGGCGAGCCCCCACAGCACGGTTCACTTGACACCACCCGTCATCGACACAAATCATCCTCACTTGATACCACTTATCATAGATCTCGAGCCTTCTCACTTGACTCCACTCATCAGCGGCATAGGACTCCGTCACCAGATATTGACGCCCCTTATTTTACCTCCGATTCTGAGCCAGAGTCTAAGAACCCCATTTACACTGCCCCTACTAGCCTCATGGTTGGCATGAATTCCACTCCCGTCTTGGTAGGGACCATTGGTGGCACATCCACCACTACACCAGTTACCACACCTACTTTCGGTGCACCCTCCATGCGGCCCCCATCTACCGTTCCCCTCACGGTACCTATTCCCGCAGCAAGAACCTATTCCCACTCCATCAGTGGCTCACACTACCTATGGTGGTGTAGGACCATCCCATACCACCTTAGTTCCCCCACTTGGGAGAAACCTCCCTAACACTACCCCTCCACTTGGGGGCATTGGCCCCAACTTAGCCCAACCCACTACTGTGTCACATCCTTCTTCCATTTTTCCATTCATGGCTAGCCTCAACCTGCCTGACCTAGCCAGATTGACCAATGACCCTATTCGACACGACCCTGCGTGGCCTCACATGCCCACCAAGCTCCCCTCTGACATCCCTAAGTTCGAGGGCAAGGCAGGTGAGGACCCACAAAACCACATTATGTCCTTCCATCTATGGTGTTCCTCCAACTCCATAGTGGATGACTCTATTCGCCTCCGTCTCTTACAGCACACCTTCACTGGCTCTGCAGCCAAGTGGTATATCGAGCAACCCCATGGAACCCATGCCACCTTTGCTTCCCTTGCCTCAACCTTCCTGCAGTTCTTCCAGTTACCTGTCCGCTATGACGCGGGCATTGAGATCCTCCTATCATGTAGACAAAACATGGCTACCCACATCACGGACCACATTCATGAGTGGCGTCGACGCCGTAGCTTATGCAAGATCAAATTAGACAACAGTACCATTCCATCACTTCAGAGTCTTCTTATTTTCTTTCAGACTCCTTAAAATTGAAAGCAACCACGAGCATGAACTGTCCTGGGCTCGTAAAATCCACACGATAGTACCATTCCATCACTTCAGAGTCTTCTTATTTTCTTTCAGACTCCTTAAAATTGAAAACAACCACGAGCATGAACTGTCTTGGGCTCGTAAAATCCACACGACAGTACCATTCCCTTACTTCAGAGTCCTCTTATTTGCTTTCAGACTCCTTCAAATTGAAAGCAACCACGAGCATGAACTATCCTGGGCTCGTAAAATCCACACGATAGTACCATTCCATTACTTCCGAGTCTTCTTATTGCTTTCAGACTCCTTAAAATTGAAAGCAACCATGAGCATGAACTGTCCTGGGCTCGTATAAATCCACATGACAGTACCATTTTATATACACACTTCTTCTAGTTCCCTAACCCATGACGAAATCCCCCCGTGCCTCTTGGCCCTATGATCGATCCTCTCAGCAGCACCCCCAATTAGGTCACCTTTGTTCAGAGTATTTTGCAGTCTCCTGCCATTTTACCACAGCTTGAGTCTCCCTTAGCCTAGTCACCCTCCCAGATCCAATACAGCTATGATCCCCTTACCACCAGTCAGTTTCATATGCTACCCGATCATCCCCACCATCATACTCTGAACAAAGGAAGTTTGAGTCCACCCACTCTACTTGCCCAGTTATTCCCCCCAGTTTATCAATCCTGCCATCAGTACTATCACATTTCAGTTTTCCACCTCGCGCTCCTGTCAAGGAAACATCATTGCCTTGATAGTTGCAGGTCTCCCTCTATCGACAACAACCCCTCTATTCTAGAGGATAGACCCAGAGGCCCCTGCACCTTGGACCCATCACCATCTGTGGTGGGTGCCTACGGACCATTTTGGGAGGAGTCATCATTGCCTCTCCGAATGGTTGTTTCTCACATGCTCGACTTCAGCACCTTGATCGCATCGTTGAGAATCATGCAGGATTTATATCCCTTCCATTATTTGTCGAAGACCCCGGATTTCCCCCGACTCTAGAACATTGGTGAGTCACTTCGGAACACCTAGTTATATGTTCCCGTGGATGTCCGGGCTGCGTTGGCGATTGTATTCGGAAGCCATCTAGTTCCATGCTTCCTTGAGTACCCAGTTCAGTGTACCATTGTGAGTATGACCCTTGTCACTCTAATCCAGCAGCTCATCAGTTCCTTTGGTACCACATTCAGTAGCACTACGGTCATTCCAGTGCATCAGTTTTTCAGCTCAGACATGGTCATCCCACCAGTATGTCCCAGATTTGTGTCCCTTCTGGACCCTTATGATATACACAGTGGTTTTTTATACTACAGGTCCCTCTTTTTGGGCCTCACATTTCTGTTTATGTATCTTGATACGAGCATGGGTATGCCCGCCTCGTCCATATATTGAGATTCTTCCTCATTTAGTATTTGAGGCCATGTATATGACAGGTCCCTCTTTTTTGGACCCCATTGTTATTATTATGTTATATCCTGATACGAGCATGGGAATGCCCGCCTCGTCCATATGATCAGATGATTCCTCATCCATTATTGAGGTTATGTACTTTTAGTTCTTGCAGTTGGTTCGGGATCGTTGTTACGGGCTTCCATTTGTTTCTTCTCTTCTCCACACCCCAAGAACACCATTTATGACTTATGATGTCCATCGACCATACGATGAGCTCCTGCCCTTGCACATCAGGGGGCAATCTGTTAACACCCAAAAAGTGTTCACTACCTCATCTACCCCACTACATGGCTCATTTGTCCATTTTTCTACCATATTTCCCTTAAAAACCCCTTTTTTCCTCTAAAAATATCCAAAATTCCTCTAAAATAGCAAAAATCCCACTAAAAAGCCTCCAAAAGGCCTAAAATGCCTCCAAAAGGCCATAAAACCATCAAAAAGCCTAAAAAGGGAAGAAAAAATATAAAATAATGAGGAAAAGGAGGAAAAAACCCTATACAGCTGCCCTAAACCATATGGTTTCCAAAACCATGGGCCAGCACTCCACCATTGAAAAACTATAAATAGGTGATGGAGACCCCTTATTTCACATCCACAATCATAAGCACCCTTACTCTGCCAAACTAGTTCTTGAAACCCTAGCTCACCCTTGAGCTACTTTCACCTTGAGAGCCCCTTTTGGCCCATTTTCCACCATTGGAGAAAGAGAAGGAGCAAGTTGGAGCTCGGAGCAACCCTCTTGGATCACCGCAACGGGCTTCACCAACCTTCACATTGGAGGTAATATTAATACCAAAACCATTATTTACATTTTGTTTTTTCTATTTTATGCACATGTTAGAGTTTCTTTTTTTAGCTTTTTAATTTACACATATTGAACCGCTACTAAGGAGTCCCTTCTTCTTAGTAGGTGCTCATTCGCACAAGCTAGGGGTAAAACCCTAGCCACATAGTGCAGGATAACATTTAGGAAAAAAATCAAGGATTAAAAGAGTATGTTCATGAATATAGAAGAGAAGCATTGGAGGATGAGAAAGAACATGTTTTTGAAGATGAGAAAATGGAGAAGACATTTGAGTTGAATCTGGAGGAAGATGTTTGTTCAATAGAACAAAATCAGAGTTCTATCTGTATACAGGGATGTTCAACTAAATTTTTTGCTACAATTGATTCAAAGAGTCATATTTTACAAACCCCAAATGTAAATGTACAGAAGAAATATCTTGTGCAGTTAGAAGGAAAGAAATGAAGGCCAAAGACCAGACATACAAACAAAGTCAGATTAAATATGAAGAGAATGTTAAACCCTAAATTGAAAAAAGAAAATATTACAGTCATTGAAAATTCTTCAAGTGAAGAAAATATGGAGATTAAAGAGGATTTAAGCTCAAAGAAAGACTATATTCAGGAGGATCATTCAGTTTCATTAGAACCAATTCAAGGGACATAAATCTTCAGAAGGATAGACTACTTACGTTACTGAACCGGGTATAGCTTCAGGAGTTTCTTTTGTACAAGAAGCAATGAAGGATAAATAGGAAGATGATTTTATTTTTAAAAATCTTGATATCCCATGGTTGTCAATCCAGGATTATATAATGCATGGAGAGGTGCACATGGTCTTAGAAGTTGAAAATCTCAGGAAAACTTTGCAGCAACATAAGTCACAGATTAAGTTTCTTAATGAAACTAATGACAGTATGGTAATGACCAATAGGATATTAAGAGAATACCTGGAAGACATTAATACCCACTATCAAGAACTGATAGCTGTCTCGAAAGAAGAATTAAAGACAAAAAGGGAAATCCAGAGTCAAGTTGAATATTTAACCCAACAAGTTTAGAAGTTAAGCAAGCATAATGAAGGGTTATTAAACATAGTTAGAAGCATGGAAATAGAACATGAGCAAACTAAGAAGCAATCTCATGCCTTGGAGGGGATCGCTATGTTGCATGAATCAGCTAAGAATTTATGAATGCCATCTAGGGGCCAGTTGTCAAGTATTTTAGTTTGTTATAGTGTATTTTTGTTGTATTTAACAAATAACTACTTTTTCTATCTATTTTGAGTTTCGACCTAAAAAACAGTTATGACAGTTATGGAACTACTTTAGTTGGTAAATGATAAAAGTAGGAAAGTAAATGAGAGTGGGGTTCAATTTTTGTTATCAAGAAGGGATTTAGAGCTGTAGATTTTTGGGGGATGTATATTCAAACTGATACTGTTAACTCTCATGTAAGTGTTGAAGACTGAGATTAATCTATATATACAAATAATCCATTTTTATTCTCTATATTGTTTTTTTTTATGGTCTGTTTGATCACTCAATTCATGACTTCATTTCTTGTTTAATGTTTTTATTCATGTAAAAGCTCATGCGTTGTGGATAGAACCAGTCTTGTGCTTATGATGTTAATGGCTTATATTGATTCTTTATGCATTTATATCTCATTCTTTCAGGTTGTTTCATGATTTAGTTTTGTATTAGTTTGTTGGTTATTTACCTTCTTGTTAATGAACTTTCCAACCAAAAAAATCACAAAAACCAATTCCATTTATGTTTTTTGTTCTCAGATTGTACTAGCTTGTTCCTTTGTAGTCTAGGAACAATTTCTAGCACAAACATATTTGGCATCGTTGTTGGGGACGTAACTGAAGTATATCTTCTCTGGGATATCATTATTGATCTGATTTTGAGAGGTGAACAAAATCAGAAAATATTTTAGACTACATTTTCACTAACCAGTGGTTCACTGTGGCTAACAGAAAGATTGGAACAAGAGGGAAACCTACTTACCTTTACATTTGGGTGTCTTAGATCCAGAACAGATTTTGAAAGAAGCTAGACAAATTTGGAAATCTCAGTTTTCTCCTTATTTTTTTACTCTTGCTCATTTTGAGTTAGTATCACCTTTTTCATATTCAGAAGAGGAAAAAAAACTGTCTTGGTTAGTCCTTTCTATACCAGTCGAGACCTTTCAAATTTACTAATCCACAGTCTTATAAAAAATAAAAAACTAGGTTTCCTGGAAAGATTCCTTTGTTTTAGTTTAAACCCAGTAAAATCCCTTTTCAACAAAGTTCAAGAAACGTTAGTCAGCCTTTGTCTTCATCAAATCAAAGTAGTTTCAAAATGGCAGCACAACAACCTCTTGATATGATGGATAGAATGGTAGCTGAACGTATGCTCCTTTAGTTCTTCCTTAGCCCCTAAATGCTCTCCTTGGAGGATATTATTATAAATACTTACCTAGGTTTAATGGTTAGGATGAGACTACTACTGAAGAGCATTGGGATGCATTTCTAAGTTATGCAGATAATAAAAATATCGAAGCTAAAGATGTGTGGATGAGGATGTTTGTGCAAAGTTTGGATGGGGAGGTAAGGAGATGGTTCAGAGGATTACCAGCTAATTCAATAACTCTTATAGAAGAACTACAAGATTTGTTTATGAGGTGGTGGGGAGACTCAAAATATCATGCCTATTACATTATAGAATTTGGAGCTTTAAGGAGGAAAAAAGATGAAACTATAGCAGACTTCTCTAAACGTTTTAATAAGATGTATGGAAGGATCCCAGCTAAAATCAAACCTTCTGAAACTTCAGCTATGGTAACCTATTCCAATTATTTTGATCATGAGTTTTCCTTGCATTTAAGAGAGAGAAGGTCAATGAATTTACTGAACATGCAGGAGGCTGTATTGGAAGTGGAATCAAACATTTTAGCTTTAAACGGGCTTAAAGAACATTCAAATCGTGAAATATTTGACCGAATGGGTAAAAAGGAGATGATTCCATCAACTTCTAGATCTCAAACAACAGAAACTAGAATATATGAGATGACTAAATTGGTAAAAATGTTAACTGTAAAAATGAATAAGTTGGAGTTAGAAAAGAATCCAAATAAACCTACACAAGAAGGAGAAAGAAATCCTTACCAGTTTAAGCATACATTTGCTCATAGATTCATCCCTAGAGAAAGAAGGAACAATGACATCCAGAGGGAAAGAAGGGAGAATGAAGATTAAAGAGTTCCTCCTCCACTCCAAAATAATGTAGTTAATGAAATTGAGGAGGGTGACAATTCGCAGTATGAATATTCTAATAAGGATATGAATTACTTTGGGGAATTATTATCAGAGGGTTTCTTAACTGAACATTACTATTAGAGTTCTGAGTTTTTTGATGCAAATATTTATCAAACAAAGAGTGATTTGGGTCCTGAAGTTTCAGCTGATATATGTCAATCTGAGCCTACGAAATCTTACAACCTGAGATCTGGTCCAAAAAAAATTACTTAGATTCCCAAAAAGAAGACAGCTCCTCGTCCCAAACAGTTATCTAATCAAACACAGGAAAAGAGATAAGATCATGGTGACCAAGACAAGGCTACAGATATTGAAGAAGTAAACAAAAATGTGCAAACTTTCAATTTTGATAATGAATTATGTAAGATCAAGATTCTAGTACCATTTACTGAATTAATGAAGAATCCTTGTTATAGGAATCTTGTTCTAAAAATTATAGGTTCACCTTCTAATCAGATACCTTCAAATACTGTGAATCTCCAAGAATAACACCCTACGATCATTATTGGTTCTGCCTTAGCTGATAAGATTGAAAATTATTCAAATTCTTCTCCACCTTTTTATATAACTCTAACTATCCATGATCAAATGATTCATAACTACTTATTGGATTCTGGAGCTTCTCATAACCTGATGCCTAAAGCAGTCATGGAGGCTCTTGGTTTGAGTATCACAAAACCATATCATGATTTATATGCGTGTGATTCCAGATTTATTAAATGCTTAGGAATGATTAAGGATATTGTTGTTAATTTGACTCAGTTACCCATGAAGAGTGTAATTATGGATGTGGTGGTTGTTGACATTACTCCTAGTTTTGGTATGTTACTTTCAAGGTCTTGGGCAAAGAAGGTAGGTGGTACATTTCAAATGGATTTATCATATGCAACTATTCCTATTTTTGGAGGAGAAAATAGGAGATTGTATAGAGAATTACAATATGCTTATATTGCTACAAATGATAAGAACCCAACAAATCATCCCATTTATGTTGTAGAAAAATATTTGGGGTCTTATATGCTACATTTCAGTGATGAAAATACAAATGGCATGCTATGAGTAGAAAAAGAAGCACCAATCAAATGTAGGGTTGAGCAAAAAGATGAGTTATGGCAGGTGTATTTTGATGGCTCCTCATCCAAGGAAGGAGCAGGAGCTGGAATTGTTTTGATTTCTCCTGGTGGAGAGGTGATTAGTTTGATGTATAAGTTGGAATTTGTGACTACTAATAACACAGCAGAGTATGAGGCCTTAATACTTGGTTTAATGGTTGCAAAAGACTTGGGCATTCAATAGATTTCAGTTTATGGCGACTCCGAGTTAGTTGTCCAACAGGTGAGGGACAAATATCAAGTAAAAAAGGATTTTTTGAAGGTATACAGAAATGAGGTGTGGGATATGATTGACAATTACTTCATAGCATTCAATATTTATTTCATTCCCAGGGATCATAATCAAATAGCTGATTCACTTGCTTTGGCAGCCACACACTTTAAAATTCCAAAACAGACCCAGTTAAAATATCCAATTGTAATCAAATATAGGCCTTCAGTACCAGACAATATTAGACAATGGAGAGTTTTTGAAGATTATTTGGAAATCAAAATATTTTTAGAGTTAACGAGAGAATTTTCTAATTCATTGATTGACCAGGACCAAGATGATGAAGTTGAGGATGCAGAAGAATATTCAGAAAATACAATTGCCGGACATAATATTATTGAGTTGAAGGGAAATTTTATTCCCAAGGGTCTAGTTCCTCTTGAAAGAATTTTTTCTAAGGATGATACTCTATTAAATCCAATCATGCAATCCTCAGAAGAGAATGTTATAAGTTGTAATATTGGCACAGAAGAGTAACCCAGGATGGTGAAGATTTCAAAATCTCTCTCAGTTGAGAAAAGGAACAGGTATGTTAAATTATTGGAGGAGTTTGTTGACATTTTTTCTTGGTCTTATGAGGATTTAAGAACCTATGATACCAGCATTATGCAGCATAAGATTCCTTTGAAGCCAAATGTGAAACCCTCTAGACAAAAATTAAGAAGAATTAATCCATCTTTGTTTCCAGTCATAGAGAAAGAAGTCAAGAAATTATTGGATGCAAAGATAATTGTTCCACTTAGATACTCATCTTGGGTGGAAAGTTTAGTTCCAGTACAAAAAAAGAATGGAGAGATAAGGTTGTGTGTAGATTTTTGCAATTTGAATAGAACTTCACGGAAGGATAATTATCCACTGCCCAAGATTGATCAAATTTTGTAGAAAGTAGTAGGTTCCCAGATAATTTCAATGGTGGATGAATTCTCAGGTTACAATCACATTGCTATGCATCCAGATGACAGCGAGAAAACATCCTTCACTACCCCCTAGGGTACATTCATGTATGAAAAGATTCCATTTGGTCTGATGAATGATGGTGCAACCTTTCAAAGAGTTATGGATATATATTTTGTGGGAGAAAAATAAAAATTTGTAGTAATTTATTTGGATGATATTACTGTGTTTTCTCAATCTGATGAAGAGCATTTAAAACATCTCAAACAAACTTTTCTGAAGTCTAGGGAGTTTGGACTATCTTAAATCCTAAGAAGTCACATTTTGTTGTTCAGGAGGGAAAGCTCTTAGGACATCTAGTTTCAGCAGATGGAATTAGAATAGATCCTGAAAAAGTCAAAGCTATTTTAAAAATCAGTCTTCCAAGAAGTAAGAAGGATGTTCAATCAATTATTGGAAAAATAAATTTTCTGAGATGGTTCATTCCAAATTTTACTGAAACAATAAAGCAGATAACATCCATGATAAGAAAATACCAGGAGGTGAAGTGGAAAGCAGAAGCTAGAGATTCATTTGAGAAGATCAAAAAATCCCTTATAGAAGCACCTGTGTTGGTAAGCCCAGACTTTTCAAAAGATTTTTTGACTTTCTCTTTTGCATCTCAGGACACAGTAGCTGTTGTTCTATTACAGAAAAATGCAGATGGATTAGAGAAGCCTATAGATTTCTTTAGCAAGACTCTCAAAGTTTCAAAATTAAAATACAGGACATTGGAGAAACAAACATATTCATTGGTAAAAGCATTGAAGTTTTTTAGAATCTATATTCTTCATTCAAAAATTATTGCCTATGTACCTAATGTTGTTATTAAAGAGATTTTAAATCAGCCAGACAATGAAGGAAATCAAGGGAAATGGATTGCAAACATTATGGAATATGATATGGAGATTAAACCTACCAAGCTTGTGAAAGGATAGGGCTTAGCAAAACTATTGGCTGATTCAAATTGTGAAGCCTTAGGTCTGCATTTGATAGCAGGACAATCAATACAGGAGGAGTTACAAACATGGCAAGATAAAGAACAGATTATGGATAAATATGTAGAATCAGAATGGTATGCTGATATAGTTCATTTTTTAGTGCATTTGCAGTGTCCTATTCATTTGAATAAGAAGCTAGCTAGATCATTAAAATTGAAGGCCACCAAATATTGTTTAGTAAATCAGCAATTACATTGGAATGATCCAGGAGGAGTGTTACTCAGATGTTTGGAGAAACCAGAGGTTGAAGAGGTCATTTCAGAATTACATGAGGGTTCTTGTGGAGGTCACAAATATTGGAAATCCACAGCTTATAAAATTATAAGGTCTGGATATTACTAGCCCTCTTTGTTTTCTAATGTTTATCAACAGGTCAAGGTTTGTATTCAATGTCAAGTATTTTAGTTTGTTATAGTGTAATTTTGTTGTATTTAACAAATAACTACTTTTTGTAACTATTTTGAGTTTCGACCTAAAAAACAGTTATGACAGTTATGGAACTACTTTAGTTGGTAAATGATAAAGGTAGGAAAGTGAATGAGAGTGGGGTTCGATTTTTGTTATCAAGAAGGGATTTAGAGCTGGAGATTTTTGGGGGATGTATATTCAAATTGATAATGTTAAATCTCATGTAAGTGTTGAAGACTGAGATTAATCTATATATACATATAATCCATTTTTATTCTCTATATTGTTTTTGTTTATGGTATGTTTGATCACTCAATTCATGACTTCATTTCTTGTTTAATGTTTTTATTCATGTAAATGCTCATGCATTGTGGACAGAGCCAGTCTTGTGCTTATGATGTTCATGGTTGATATTGATCCTTTATGCATTTATATCTCAGTCTTTCAGGATGTTTCATGATTTATTTTTTGTATTAGTTTGTTGGTTATTTACCTTCTTGTTAATGAACTTTCCAACCAAAAAAATCACAAAAACCAATTCCATTTATGTTTTTTGTTCTGAGATTGTACTAGCTTGTTCCTTTGTAGTCTAGGAACAATTTCTATCACAAACACGGTGGATGACCATACATATGGATACCAAGAGATTTTGTCGAAGCTGTGATATTTCTAGAGAACAGGAAAACTGTCGAGGTGTGATAATATGCCTCTAGCACCATAGATAACCCTTCAAGCATTTGACAAGTGGGTTGTTGATTTTGTTGGACGGATCAATCCACCAAGAAAGAGGACTAGAGTGTGCTATATTATCACAGTGAAAGACTACTTAACCAAATGGGCTGAAGTCACGCCTGCTAAGGATTGCACTGCTGCGACTGCGACAAAAATTTTATTTGAAAATGTGGTGGCTAGATTCGGCTGCCCAAAAATTCTCCTAAGCGACGAAGGTGCGCATTTTGTTAACAAAATGTTTGATGAGCTTACTACAGATTTATAGATTCAAAATAAAAATATGAAACCCTATCATCCTAAGGCGAATGGAACGGTTTAAGCATTCAACAAGATTTTGGAAAATGCATTAACCAAAGTATGCAATGCACGCGGAGATGATTGGGATCAAAAAGTTTCAGCTGTGCTATGGGTGTATCACACAACTTGCAAGAGACTGACAGGACACACTCCATTTAGACTAGTGTATGGGAAAGAATATGTTGTGCCGATGGAGTATATTGTGTCGAGCCTAATAATTTATACGCTAATATAAATGACCGGCGTAGATGTTGTCAAACAAAGGTTGGCGCAACTCGTTCAGACGGAAGAGGAATGCTTCATCGCGGGATTTCATCAAAACACAGAGAAGGAAAGGAAGAAAGCATGGTATGATCACCATATCAAAAATAAACATTTTTAAGTCGAAGGACTTTTTTTTCTATACGACAGCAAATTTTTTAAGCCTCCAGGAAAACTGAAGACGCATTGGCTAGGACCATATGTGATCGGGCAAATCACTAAGGCTGACGCAGTGAAATTACATAAGATGGATGGAATGCCAGTAGCAGGAATGATCAATGGCTGGGACATGACTGCGTAAGAAGGAAAAGGTATGGAAGAAAAAGCGAAAGGAGGAAATTAAACTGTTCTTTCACACATCTGCGACAGAAGTATGCAAATCAAAGTAAGAGCGGGAATGATAGATGGACGTAATTAAAGCATGGATACCCAAAAAATATTTAGGTAGTTATGACAGTGAAACGCCATTAATTCGACAATTCTGATGAGAATAGAGGCATGCTTTTTGGTCCCATCCATCGTCCTCGCCATAACTGCCCTGACAGGTACGGATCAGAACTCAAGTACGCAAGTTAATATTAGAATGCGTTGAAGGGGAAGCCCATGTGATCAACGAGATGTTGATCTACCATCGAATGATCACATGCAGGATGAGTGCATCCCTATAAATATGAGCCTTCATCGACAAGAATCCTTTTACTTGCACAGAGAGAAGAAGAGCGAACTAGAGTTTGTGACTATGACAGCCTATGGCAATTTCAAATTCTAGCACTAGTGAACAGTCTAACATTTCCATCACCTCGCCTTTCCTCATAGTAGAAGAGATTACATCGTCAGAGGTACAATAACAAGAGGAAGAACCAGAAACAATGGTGCAACCAAATCCACAAACATATCCTACAGTCGATTCGGCCCCTACTTCAGCCACTGGTGTTGGAAGGGGTATTGGGTAAGTGAGTTGCGCAGCAATGCAGAGGCTACGCAATCTCATGCGGCACTGTGTAGGACCAAATTAGTGCTATAAACGGAAGAATAACCATTTTTGGAATTTCTTATGCAATTTTGTACCATTTGACCACATTTTGTGGATATAGGTTACTAGTTTGTTAGAAGTTAGTTAGAAGTGGACCTTGGATGTAAAGGCAAAAGCTTATATATAGAATTAGAATTGCAATTGTAATAGAATGATCTCAGAGGTATTGAATCATATCCTGGAGTAGTGTCATAAAGGTGAAAGATCAATCGATCAGTCTGTTTTGTGAATTGCATTAGAGGAAATTTGGGGTCTAAAATGGGCCTTATCAGAAAACGTGGCACCAATAAATTCTTGTGAGTTGGAACTCAAGAACCAATAGAATTTCAATAAAATAAGTCAACCATAATGGTTGAATTGACATATTTGTCATAAAAAAAACTAACCTTTTTGTTCATATTTTCGACATATCTCCTTTCCTTTTTACTCAAATTTCGAGCGGGAGAGCTCGTTGGATGCGGAATTTAATTCTGCATCCAATGAGTACCCACACTGCATACTTTTTATGTACCCTGCTACCCCAAAAACAATAAATACCTGAAAAAATGTGATGATGACATCACCATCACGTTTTTTCAGAAATTTCTTGTTTTTGGGGTAGCAGGGTACGTCAAAAGTATGTAGTGTGGGTACTCGTTGGACGTGGAATTAAATTTGCATCCAACAAGTTATCCCACTCAAAATTTGAGTAAAAACATAGGGAGATATGTCAAAAACTTGAACAAAAAAGGTAGTTTTTTTCTTTCTTCCTCCAAAATTAATAAATATTATTTTATTATTTTAACTATTATTTTATTTTTATCCATAGGAGGCCCATTTTAGACCTCAAAATTCCTCTAATGTTGTGATCTTGTCGCTTCATTTTGTTCTTGAATAGTTTTTGAATCTTGGGTTGTGATCAGTCTTTTGTTGTGGAGAAGTACTGTATGATGTGGATCTATTGCACAGAAGTAATATGACATGATGGATGTTGCCCTAAATTGATCTTGTCTCTTATTTCTTCCCTGTCTTTATGTGATGCGATGTCAATTATGAATGTTTACTGAATCTGTTATATGAATGAATGTTACTGCTGCGATGAATAAGTAAATGATGCGACCTGTTAGTGATCCACTAGTTATGCTGATAGATTAGTGATGAATGCTGCGATTCTAATTAACTATCTCTGAAGTATTTGATGATTATGATGTTTAGTTGCTGATGCCCTGCCCTCCCTTCTTACTACTGGAAAATTTGTTCCGACAGCTCTCCCTCGACATCTCGGGTGAGACTTCATCCGCTCTGCAGGTGTTACTGAGCAGGGTCAAACCTTCCTACACCGGTGCTCAAGGAGATCACGTTGGTTGGGAGTCGACAGAGTGAGAACCCTTTTCAACAAGGCTTTGTTGGTGGGGTTTCACTAACATCTGGTTTGGCCCCTGCTTCGGCATCTGGTTCGTCCCCTTCTTTGGCCTCTGGTTCGGGCTCTATGATGGGCTCGACTCAAAATCCACCAGTTGTAGATCCTCGATCGTTTATATCAGAAAGGTAGATCCTAGGAACATCAGGAGCTCAGTTCAGGGTGCCAAAGTTCACAAAGAAGTGCAAGGCCACTGAGGATAGACCCACTGAGGATGTACCAGCTCCGCCACCATGAAGAGAACCCAATGCAACTCTAGAGGATCAAAACCTATTGCCACCATATGTTTGGACAAGGAGAGAAGAGGTTCCTAAAGTAAATCTCTCGACAAAAGTTCGCTCCTCCTTGGTTGCACCCCAGATCCATGCTGGAGTGCGACTGTTGATGAATATCATCATGAATCTACTGAAGCTATAATTTGAATACAATGATACGCAAAAGAAAGTGGACCTGGAAAGACACAACTACATGATCACGCTTCCAGCCGTGCCGCTTGAGCCACAACCTGTATTGTTAATGGAATGGGATCAAGGTGTAGAAAGTGCGTTCCTACTTAATTTACTGTTCATGCCACATTTTGGCCAAAGTAAACAAGAGAGCACATATGTGCGATAGCTTCTAGTCTGCTTCCATGGAGGCTATTTATGGCTCGACAAACCATATTCTATCGATGTCGAGCTCATTTCATCGATAACGGGTCTACCATGTCAAGGAAAAAACCTGATGCCATATCTACACGTAAACAAAGATACGATGAAGATGAAGGAACAATATGACCTCTAGTGCGCAAATAGAGGATTTATGATTTTCTCTATAACTGACGATACAGTAAGGTTCTCCGCAAATAATTTATCTTGCAAGCTGCTGCGCAAGATGCTTCCCATCGAGTGCACTGCCAGGGAAGTGGAACTCACGGAACAGTGCATAGTGGGAGTGTCATTCAATTGGTCATATTATTTATTGAATGAGTTGCTCAAGGATGCGGAGCAAGCGCAGGAGGAAAGGAAGGCCAAATTCCACCACTCTTGGTTGCTCATTTTTAGTGTCATTCAATTGGTCATATTATTTATTGAATGAGTTGCTCAAGGATGCGGAGCAAGCGCAGGAGGAAAGGAAGGCCAAATTCCACCCCTCTTGGTTGCTCATTTTTTTTTTTTTGTTGTTTGGTCAGGCTCACCGGATTACCAGCCGCTGGGTGTCCCAGTATTTTGATATGGTGGGAAATACCAAAACCTGTGGGAGGGAAAGGAAGACAAGATCCTGTAGAAGGACACCAACATAGAGTTCTTTCTCCATGTAGAGGCACTGAGAGAAGTAATAAGACACCAACACAGATAGCGAGTTGCGACAGTACAAAAGTATGCATCTTTCGTAATCTTCTAGGATGGTATCCACAATATTATTTTGGATCCATGACAGGACCCGGAGAAGCAATCACAGCTGACGCCTTTCATGATTACTGATCGAGATGTGGAATATGCCATCCAGGAGTGGCCTGAGGAATGGTGCATCCCGTTCGATGTGGAAATGGACCAAGGAGATAACCAAGCAAACAACCAAGGAAATGGCCAAAATTATGACCAAGGCATTACCAGGGGTTTGGGTAAGTGAGTTGCATAGAACCACGGAGGCTACACAAGCTCACGTGACACCGCGCAAGTCAAAGGGAGTGCGATGGGTGGAAAATAAACCACTTTTGAATATTTTATGCATATTTTTGTATCGGTTGACCATATTTTGTGGATATAGGTCATTAGTGGTTAAATTAGTTAGAAGTTAGTTAGAAGTGGACCTTGAATGTAAAGACACAAGCCTATATATAGATTAGAATTGCAATTGTAAACATATCATCAAGAGCGGTATGAGATGTGTAGGAGACGAGACTAAAGTGAGAGATTGAGTCTTTTTATGATTTATGAGTGACTTTGTGGATTGATCGTTCACTTGCTGTGGAGAAAGAAGACTATTGTTTTAGATCTATTTTGATGAAAGTAATACGATACGATGGATATTGAGCTCAATCACTGTTGTCATGTTCCTCTTGCATATGCTGCGATGTATTTTCCTATCTTTATTTGCTGCGATGGCTCTATTTTATGAGGAATGCAATACTGTTGCGATGTCGTTTATTGTATTTTCTATTTTATGAGTGATGAATTCCATACTGCTGTGATGAATAGTTGAATGATGCGATCTATTAGATCTATGATAGAAAAGATAGATCTGTGATGAATACTGCGATATCTGATAAATGGTTCTTCTAGATCTGATAGTTATGCTGATAAATCTCGGATTCCCCGATACTCCTCCTTACTTCTGGAAACATGGTTCCGACCATGGTAATTTTTAGGGGCAAAATTTCGCCAACTGGCTATTCTTGGGTTTTTTTTCAAAAAATAAATTCGCTTTTTAGTCTCTAATATTGCCTATATTTACATAAAAGATGTTTTTTTTTATCATAATATTCACCAAAATTTACACATTTCAGTGTTAATTGTATGTTTCATATTTAATATTCACCTACCTATCTATAAACATGTTTTATTCAATCCAAAACAATCGCCTAGAATACTACACTTACGTATAATATTAGAATCCTTAAAAAATACCTTGGTTCCGACAGCTCTCCCTCAAACATCTCGGGTGAGATTTCATCCGCTATGCGGGTTGGGCATAGACAGAGTGGGAACCCCTATCGATGAGGCTTTGTTGGTGGGTTTTGGATAACAAATGGTTCCATTTCTGAGAACTCGTTGTGATTGGAGAGGAGGATATGTTGTGGAATCCGACGAAACTGAAGATCCAAGATTGGTTTGATAGAAGACTGTAAGAGTTCACTGAGGCCAAGAATCAGAATCCAAATTTGATGGTAGACACATGGTTGGCGAGATACATTCATGATGGTCCTCGTGAATGGTTTTTTTGTGAGTTTCCTATCATACTCTACGAGTGGTTGGCACGATTCACCTACAAGAAGCGCAACTTCCAGGGAGGAGTGCTAACGTCCTGGACCCCCGAGTTAATTCAAGAACTCCAGGAAACTGAAAATAAGGCATAACAGACTATCGAAGCTTGGTTGGAAAATATTCTGGAAGGATACATTACTGAGTTCGCGGTTGATACCAACAAGTCCTACAGCGAAGCAGGACGAGAATTTTTCAACAGACCATGAGGTAGGTTCTTGTTGTCTCTACAATTGTCAATCAAGATGCTTTTTTGTGAAAATGGCATCCTAAAGATGCACCTTGAGTAGTAAGACTCTAGTGTATGGAGGCTGTGAACACCACGATTGAAGAGGGGCAATGAACGGAAAGATAAGGGATAGATGGGTGTAAGCTTCGACAAGACTGTGAGGGCAGTCAAGGAAGGAAGTGGTTGTATAAGAGGAGGAGCAAGGTTCTGAGTAGATAAGAAGTAGAGGAGATCCTGTTGCGATCTAAATGCAAGACCGTGAAGGACAAACACCACATGACAAAGTGGCCCTATAGCGACGAAGAGGATGAGAAGACTTATAAGGCTATGCCCAGGGTGGAAGTAAGGTAAAACCCCAGTAACAACAGGTCCACACCTATGCACACTAATCCACCATCAGGAAAATATACACAATCTACGTCGACGTGTCCAACTTACCAATAGGCATCTAGTAGTAAACAAGCATCTGCAGGAAGAATATCTAGGATGGCAGGAGATGATATGAAGCTACCTATGTTCCATGGAAATGGCACTGATGACCCGGAACAATATTGGTTCTTATGTGAGGTAGTCTGGACTGCCAAACAGACTACCGACGAGGATTTAAAGAAATGCCAATTAGCGACCACCCTTCATGTTCATGCACTCAACTAGTACATGAGATTCATATAGGTCCTGCAGGGGACCGCGATGAAGAATTTGGATGAGATTCGAAAGGAACTACTTGAAGAATTCAAGAAACCAAAGTCTAAAGCGCAGTACATTACAGAGCTGAAGGAAATCAAGAAATTCCCTAATAAAACGGTGTTGGAATTCGATCAGAGGTTTAAGACACTGATGGCATGGGTCAGCTTCAATATGAGTGACATACAACATAAAGAATGGTTCATTGTGGCACTGGTCCCTCATATCCAACATCCATTAATGCAACAAAAGATTGTGACACAGAGCGAGGCTCTAGAAATTGTGATGAAGATGGAAGCTTAAACTATTGGAGAATTTATTGTCAGCATGAACCAAATCCAGGCGTAGCTGGTGAACCTAACAATTCAACTGCAAGATATCAAGAAGGCCAAAGATGAACATGATGACTTGTGGTGCACTCGGTGTCATGTGGATGGACACACAAAAGATACTTGTCCTTCGTTTTAGAATTATCTACTCTCAGGAGCGTTGAACCCATTGAGTTGCGGTAGTGTGTTGTGGTGTCTCATAGGTCAAGTGTATGGGTACCGACATGAAGATTGTACCTACATGCAGAAAAGGGTTATGAAGCCAGCAAGCTTATATTGCACCTTCTGTCGCTCAGTTGGGAACAAGGATAAGGACTGTCAATCCTATGATCTGCTTCAAGAGTGGACCTATGATGCATATTTTATGAAAGGCGAAGATCCTCGCATGGTGCAACAGCCACAGGTGATACAACCACCACCTCGAGTCCAGTATACGCCACCACCGCAGATGCAGTTTATTTTGTCGCAACCACAGACGTAGGTTGCACCATAGCCACAGTTCGCACTGAGACTGTAGTACACCTTGACCCCAATGGCTCAGACATAGTAGTAGTATGTCCAAGCAATGCACTATGTGCAGCAACAGTCGAATCCCCCACAATAGAAAATAGTGCAACCCTAATATGAGTAGTAGGTAGCTCAACAACAATATTAGCAGCAAGGAGGATACTATGGAGGCTTTGGATTCAAGGGAAGAGGAGGTTTCGGCCGTGGAGGAGGACGAGGTCGTTCATCAATCTAGTGTTATAATTGTGAGACATTTGGCCACTATCAGAGATATTGTCCCCATTTGCAATGCATGTATTGCGCGGTGAATGATCATACCATTGAAAATTGTCCTCAATTAATTGCGAGATGGCAGGCCGGCAATGCTCCACTATTATAGAATCAGAATCAGTTTTAGGCCTAGAATCAAATACAGAATTAGCAGCAACTACATAATCAAGAGCAGTCCCAAATTGTAGTACAAAATCAGAATATCAATCAGCCTATGAACCCACCGGTGAACCAGAATCCACCACCGAATCAGTCTTCGTCGTAGAACCAAAATCAAAGGTCGACAGTTGTGACAATTCTAGTAGAACCGTAGATAGAGGATGTTGATGTCAGGATTGTTACTCGAGGAGGCATGAATACTGGAAAATATGAACCATGACCACAAGTGAGATTGGCTAGCAAGAAGAAAGCACAATTTGATATCGCAACTGAGAGAGATACCTTTTTCAAAACTCGTGAGGTGCTTGGAATAAATCCTGGTAAGACACCTATTTTTGGCATGCCTTCTGCTTTTGATTCTTCATTAGAAGATGGACCATCGCGGCAGTATGGTACATTATAGCAGTTCTTCGAGAGTTTTTTATCCTTGGAAAAAGATCTCGATGCTCTGATTGAGATCGAGAAATTGTTCTATCGACTGGATAGAGAGTTGGAGGACTCTGCGGTGAATTATTTACAAAAGAAAAAGAAGGGCAAGGAAATGCAGATGAACATCCAGATTTGGGACTATGAAGTTGATTCAATTATTCTGGATCTTGGGTCAAATGTGAATATCCTGACAAAACATACATGGCAGAAGATGGGGGAGGTGAAGCTTGGTTGGTCCCCAGTGTAGCAGAGATTGGATAATCAAGCCAAAGTTCAATAGATCGGTCATGTGTCGAATTTGGTTGTAGATGTCGAAGGTATGAGGACTCATGATGATTTCGATGTAATCGAAGTCGTTGATGGAGGGGGATCCTATCCCATGCTGCTAAGGATTGGGTGGGCCAACGACAACATGGTCGTGATAAATTTTAATAAGTGGTTGATGACATTTGAGAACCAGGACTTCCAATTCATCACCCGGATGGAACCAAATGAGGGAAGGAGATATATTTAACCAGTCAAAGTTAAAGTCATGAGAGGATGGGATCATGTTTACAATATCTCTGAATATTACATCCATCCTACTACAGACAAATAACTGAGTTGGTGCAACGCTAGCTCTGCGTCCTCTGATTTTGATAACACACTGGAAAATTGGCAGAACCGACTGCATGAGGTATCACTCAGAAAATATGGGCTCATCACACAGCCACTGCGCCATGTTGCGATTGAGATCATTGAGTTTCCAATATACGAAGGACTGCCAAAACTATTTGGGTTCCTTGAATAGTTTGAAGCAAAGGTATCTAAGCCTCAATGCTTGTTGGCACTAGGAGAAGCATTAAAGGCCACTCCAGCATGCTGGTGGGTGGTTCATAAGGAGACCATTGATGAATGGGCACAGTTTTGACGGTTGATGACTATGCACTTTGGAGATATGGAGGTATACCACACTAAGAGGCATGATGGATAGAATAGCCCTTGTAGTCATCTAAAGGAATGCCAGACGTTGTGGGCATCACGACCCAAGGAGGAGTGGGTCCATGCTTTTATTCACACATTGGATGAAATGACAAGGTATCCGTACATATCATCCAAGCTATGTAGGGAAATTACCACCTAGGAGGAGCTGACTATTTGCTTTGCGCATACCTTTGGCTTTGCAGATGCTAATGTAGAAGTTAACAACGCGTTATAGATCATTCGGGATGTAGTCTTGAAAGTGGTCCTAGTCACATATCATGTGGACCCCCATGTGCATTGCCACATGCGATCAATGATAGAATGCTACAACCTCTCTAGCGATCTAGAAGATGATGATGAATTCCACAATATCAATATTCGAGAGACTGAAGGCAGTCGAGATGTCATAGCACCAGATGTCCCAATGGATCCCATGACTCAACCATTAAAGATTAAGAAAGTTAACATTGGGACAGAGGAGAATCCAAATTTTCCAATATTGGGGACTACTGGGACGAGGATACTATGGAAAAGATCACAGATCTCCTAAATGAGTTACAAGATTTGTTCCTAAAAAAATTCTCAGACATGAAGGGGATATTGGGTGACCTAGGGGAAATGAATATTCCATTAAAACCAGATGACCAACCAGTGGGACAGAGGCCATACCATTTGAATCCACGATATAAAGAAAGGGTTAAGGCTAAACTCGATCGGATGCTAGATGCAGGGATTATTGATCCTGTTGAAGAATCAGAATGGATAAGTCCTATGGTGGTTTAAGACAACAAGACTGTGGAAATCTGAATATCTGTCAATCTATGGAAGCTGAATGATGATTGCATGCATTATCCCTTTCTGACACCTTTCACGGATGAATTTCTTGAGGGAGTAAGTGATCAAGAAATGTATTCCTTCATAGATCGATTTTCTAGGTATCACCAGATCATAATTGCAAAGGAAGACCACCACAAAACCACATTTGTCACTGAATGGGGTTTCTTTTAGTACACAGTGATGCCCTTTGGGATGAAGAATGCACCTATGGTATTCTCTCGAGTTGTTGCCACTTAATTTAAATATTTTATTCAAAAATTTATGCAAGTATATATGGATGACTGAACAGTCTACGGATTGATCAAGGATCACTTGGAAAACCTGCGCTTGATGCTGGAGAGGTGTTGACAACATCAGATCGCATTGATTCAAAGAAGTGCATCTTATTTACACCATTTGGGATACTATTGGGACATATCATTTGTAAGCAAGTGCTTTTGGTTGATCCATCAAAGATTGCACTCATTTTGAGCTTGCCACCACCTACAAATACGAATATGCTTCGCACAACAGTGGGGCATACTAGGTACTATCACAAGTTTATTCGTGGCTATGATGCAATTACTATGCCCATTGAGAAACTATTAAATAAGGATGATGCATTCATATGGAGCCAGGAATGTCAAAGTATCTTCAACACATTGAAGGCCAAGATGGCTTCAGCACCCATACTTGTGTTCCTCGATTGGACCAAGGAAATTCATGTCCATGTCGATGCCTCATCTGTTCCGCTGGGAGTGGTATTTGCACAAATAAGAGAAATATATCTAGATCATTCGGTCGTCTTTGCTAAAAGAAAGTTATCATTTGCTGAGAATAATTACACGACCACCAAAAGAGAGGGGTTGGCGATGGTATATGCGCTACAAAAATTTAAGCATTATCTCTTGGGCGGTCATTTCAATAAGTTCACTGACCATTCGGCTTTGAAGTATCTGCTCAATAAGCCTCTATTGGGGGGAAGATCTGTCGCTAGATACTTATCTTTCAGGAATTTGATTTTGAAATAATTGTGAAACCAGGACGCCTAAACGCTAGTCCTAATCGTTTGTCCCACATTGAGACAGGTGAAGAGCCCACTGTTGGAGTAGTGTCCCGCAGCTACAGAAGAAGCTGCTAGTTTTGGCGAAGAGATAAGTTTTGGTGGAAAGAGGATAAGACGAAGCTACGACGCTATAGCACGGTTCCAACTGCAGAGCAGAGCCAGAAACCATGACTTTTTGAGATACAAAAGTCAAAGAAAGGAAACGGTACCCCAGCGGCCGAGAAGGGAGAGCTCACCCATTGCATTGAAGGTAGCGGCGGAAGACAGGAGGGCTCAGCGACCCTCATAAAGAAGAAGGAGCCACAAGGCTCAAGCATTGAAGACGAAGGACAGAAGAGCAAAGCGGTGCATAGTACCCATGATCAGTGCCGGGAAGCATGGAAGACTGCAGAGAGCTGTGGTGTGACGGGAAGTGGCTACCTCAAGGACAGAGAGGACCGACTGTCACCAATTAGGGTTTGGGTTACTATTGGGACAGGCCCACAGTGTTGTAATGGCACGACCTTCGGGCTGCCTATATAAGAATATATTTTGTATTGTAAAGGGTTAGCTAGTCAGTCAGTTAGCCAATTGGTTAGATAGAGAGACAGTCGTGATTGAAATAGGCAATAAAGATAAGTAGACTGTTGTAAAAGCCGAGCTCTGGTTCTGGTTCTAGCGGTAGAAATCTTACTAAAACCAGTAGCCGGCTTGTAGAGCATGCATGTAACGATCCGCAGGGATCGACTGAGAGGGAAGAGTATGTTGTAAGAGAGACAGCATAAAGGTAGAGAAGAAAGATCTAAGAGAGAAGATCTTGAGCTGCATTTGAGGCGCAGCAGAACTGTGTTTGCCTTCCCTTAAGCTATAATAGAGAAGCACAGTTTTGTGGACGTAACTCCCATCCTGGGGGCGAACCACGTTAAAATCCTGTGTTCAGTGATTGATTTGCATATGGTGTTTATTTGCTGCACCTATCTAATTATGTTATGCAATTTTCTTACAGTTGATGTATGAATGAGTTGTTTAGTTACAACACTGCAAAAATATATATATAAGTTGAAATCCTTGGCACGTCGTATAAGGGTTACTACGCTTGCCTTAGATAGTTAATTAATCACAGTAAGTCATTCTGGGTATCAGGTCGTGCGCGTCGACACGAACAACGCTAAGTGCGCTAAACCGCGGTTGGAGGGTATCGCAAGAAGGCGGTACCGCACCGGCAGAGGAGCTGCGGTGCGTGACTCCATGGATTGAGGACTTAGCGTTGAAAAGGAGTTTCGTGTCGCACGGTGCGCGGCGATGCGGTGAGAATGGGACTATTGTGAGAAGGAAGGGGTCATGCGAAGAGAGAAGAACCCGAGAGACGCACGCAAGGGTAGAGACGTTGCGGCTAGAAGAGCTGCGCGACGACGGGATTATACGACGCGAGCGAGAGGTTGCGCAACGCTCAGACACAGAGGGAGATCTTGCAGCTAGAAGAGCTGGGAGCCACCAGTAGGACTGCCATAGAACCTGGTCCAAGACGCTTGAGTCCTTGGCCAACCCATTAGATTCACTTCGGGTGAGACTTCAGGCCGCCTTACGGTCTGTCGCCGAAAGGGCCAGTGAGTTAGGGGTGTTGTTGGTTGATTATAGTAAACCCGGGTCTTCCCATGTAATCAACAAATGGTTCCGTTTCCGGTTTAAACGACTGGGAGTTAATGTTCTGTTGGCATCCTACCAGAGAAGAGTTCCACCAGTGGCTGGATTCAGACTTAAGGGAGTTTGCCAAGAAAGAGAATCGGAGTCCGAGACTAAGCACAGAAACCTGGTTAGAAAAGCATATCGCTTCAGACATACATGCTATATTTTTTGCAACCTATGGAAATGAGCTTTTCAAATGGTTATCCAAGTTGATAGATAGGAACACATTCAAGAAGAAAAGACACATTCTCTGGACACTGGAGCTGATTCAGACCGTACAGAACCTCGACAATCTGATTACGAGAGCAGTGGACTTCTGGCTGACAAGTGTGCTAGAAGGCTTTGTTACAGAATTTGCAATTGACCAGAGAAAGAGCTTCAGCGCAGTTGAACAATACTTCTTCAGAGGATATCGTGGTAAGTACCTAAGATCTCTAAACTTGTCCCTTAAGATGCTGCTATATGAAAAAGGAACAATGGATCTAGCTTCAGATGAATAAGTAAAGATAGTAATGTCACAAGAGTTTGAAAGTGATTTTGATGACATTGGATGAATCCATAGTGGAAAGAAGTATAAAGTAGATTTTAGCTCTCTTATATTTGAAGACAGTTCAGACAGTATTAGACAACAGAGTCCTAGTACCACAGAAGAACCAAAGGGGGGTATCCCTTAACACCCCTATACTCCACAGAAACAGACAGGGACTCAGAATAACCTCGTAGGTACCCCATCTAGTAGCTCACAGCCAGTACCTACTCCCGCTACAGCACCTTCACCTACACCGCTGAGTGGTAGTAGCCCAGTTAGTTAGAACCCACCACAGAGAAATAGAATGGGAGACAACATGAAGCTACCTATTTTTAAAGGTACAGGAGAAGAAGACCCGGAACAGCATTGGTTCCTATGTGAAGCCATGTGGACCATTAAAACAATCAATGATGATAACCTTAAACTTGTACAGTTGGTCACCACACTCAGAGACAAAGCCTTGACATGGTACATAAAGTATACTACATTACCCAAGACACTTTCCCAAGTTAAGAACGCCATGATCAAAGAGTTTAAGAAACCTAAGTCTGAATCTCAGTGTATAACACAGCTCAAGGATATTAAGCAGCTACCATCAGAGTCAGTATGGGACTTTGACTAGAAATTCAAAGCTCTTATAGACCAAGTAAGTTTTGAGTTTGCGCCGGAGCAGCATAAGGAATGGTTTATTGCAGTGCTGCTCCCTCATATTAGAATGCCACTAATGCAGCAGAAACTCACTACTCAAGATGAAGCGCTGGAGATGGCAATGAAACTAGAGGCTTCACCTCTAGCAGAAACTACCACAGGCATGACAACCCTACAGAACCAGTTAGCCAACCTCACGTTACAGATACACGAACTTAAGAAAGGGAAAGAGGTTATGCAAGACATATGGTGCATAAAGTGTAGAGCACAGGGTCATACCAAAGACAACTATCTAGTCTTCACAAAATATTTAGCATCAGGGGTTCCTAACCCCTTACCAAGAACACAAGGGCCATGGTGTGAAATATGTAAAACACAAGGACATCCACCTCAGCAATGCCCTTTGCTTCAGAAGTATGTACAGACACCTAAGAACCTATATTGTATCTTCTGTAAATCTGTCGGGCATGATCAACAGGACTACCGAACTTATGATCTCATGTCAGAGAGAAAACATGATGTGTACAGAGTCCAAGCAGACACACAGGGTCCAGCAATAGGACCACAACTAGATCAGGCTTACGGAGGCTGTGCAGGAGGATTCAAAGGACAAGGCCGAGGAGGAGGCTTCGCACGTGGAGAAGGCTTTGGCTGAGGAGGAGGTTTTGGCCAAGGTCGTGGGCCAATCACTTGTTATAATTGCGGAGTTGTAGGACACTACGCTAGGGATTGTCAGAGCCCCACTACTACTTGTAATTACTGCAAATCTTATGACCATACCATAGAAGAGTGTCCTATCCTAATAGCTAAGATCAGAGACCCTAAGCCAGCGGTACATCAGAACATCCAGCTTATTGTTGCTGAGCAGGCAGAGCCAGAACCAAGAGTCAATATTGTGACTCGTAGCAGTGCTTCCACCAGTGGCACATCGCAGGAGACCGGAAAGAACACAAGTCAAGGGTGGGTACGCAGAGCTCCTAGTAAAGCAACAACACTCGACCTACAGAAGAATAAAGAGACATTTCATGAAGCTAAGGCTTCCTTCGATGAACCTACACAACTAGGATCACAAGTACCGCCGTCTAGGGGCGTACCGCAGCAGACACCTTGTGGCGATAGCCCTGAGCAGGCACAGCAAGCTACCACATCGGGAAGATGCGACGAGGATGAATCGACAGGAAGTATACAATCCTTCCTGCATAGCTACTTGAAACTCCTGAGAAATGACAAAGCTATCGGTGAGCTACAGCGCATGATAGATCAGTGTCAGCAACCCTCTCTCTCGGGCAGTGCACACCACGCTGTCCATAATATTACAAGACACACAAGGACAGGAAGAGAGATGAAATTAACATCACAGATTGGTGAGTTTGAAATGGATGAGGTTGTCTTAGATCTTGGATCAGAGGTGAATGTTCTAACCAAGTAGACATGGGAACAGATGGGTAGTCCTCAGTTAGCCATATCTCCTATCCACCTGCGATTAGCTAATCAGCAACGAGTATCACCATTGGGTCGACTACCACAGGTGCCAGTTGACATTGACGGAGTTCATACTTTTGCGGACTTCGAGGTTATAGAAATCTTTGGCGACAGTCGACCATATCCAGCACTATTAAGTATTGATTGGGCAATTGGTAGCAAGGCTGTCATTGACCTAAAGAGAAGACAAATGACCTTTGAGGATGTGCATATCCGGGTCATCGCAACACTATATCCTTACCAAGGTCCTAGGTATATTGAACCCTTAAGAGTAGAGGAGGAAGCACATCATATGGATAGCCTTTACCAGATGACAGTGAACCAGAACGACTACATCAACCCAACTGCAGAAGGGAACATTAGTTGGCGATGCGACAGCTCATGCGCATCAGATTCTGATGTCGGACTAGAAAACTAGCAGAATAGACTTTACGAAGTATCAGCTCGCAGATGTGCGTTTATGAGTAAATCACTACGATGGATTGGGGCGAAGACCACTGAGATTCCACCATACAATGGACTGACAGATATCCAGGACTTCCTTGAGCAGTATGAACAACAGATGCCTTATGAACAGAGAATCGCAGCTATAGACCTTGCAGCACGAGCCCCACCCGCAAGATGGTGGTACGCGCATAAAGAAAATATCGCATCATGGGATGATGTTAAAAGATTGATGGCGATCAGGTTTTCGGTCGACAAAGAGTATGTTCAGCAGAAGTACACAGGAGAAACTGATCCTAGAGCACACATTCAGATATGTGAACAGAGCTGGTCAAACATCCCAGAGGATGAATGGGTACATAGATTCATTCACACATTGGACACAGTTCCAAGGAACTGGTACACAGAGACTGAATTACGCAAAGGGATGACTACATGGTCACTTATGACAGACAGTTTCCTGCTCACCTTTGCATTTGAATCAGAACATCCAAGTGTTTCTCAGGCCCTAGACATAATCAAGACAAAGATTTTTGAGGATTGCACCATCTCAGTGCCAGCCCAACCCGAATGGACTATCCAGCTAGAAGAGGCGTTGGAATGCTATAATTTTACATCAGAACCAGAGGAGGGGGAGGAGGACCCTCGTAACACCAACATTCCGAAGTCAGAAGGAACCCGCGATGTTGGAGGACCACAGCTAGAGACTCCAGCAATCACTGAGCCCATCAAGATTAAAAAGGTCAATATTGGCACAGATGCAGAACCTAAGTTTTCCTCTATTGGAGACTATTGGAACGATGAAACAGTCGGAGAGATTGCAGATTTGTTACATGACTATCAGGACCTATTTCCCACCAAGTGCACGGAGATGAAGGGAATAGTCAGAGACCTAGGAGTTATGAAGATACCATTAAAAGAAGATGCTAGACCAGTTAAGCAGCGCCCATATCGATTAAACCCACGTTACAAAGAAAAATTCAAGGACAAGATTGATAAGATGCTAGCAGTAGGCATCATTGAACCCGTAGAAGAAAGCGAATGGGTTAGCCCCATGGTCGTCCAAGAGAAGAAAACAAAAGGAGACATCAGAATCTGTGTTGATCTGCGAAAACTCAACGATGCATCACTTCATGATCCATTCTCGACACCGTTCACTGATGAGGTATTAGACAACGTGGGAGGACAAGAGGTCTACTCCTTCACTGATGGATTTTCAGGCTACCACCAAATCAAAATACATCCAGAAGATTGATCTAAGACCACCTTTGCAATAGAATGGGGCTCGTTCCAGTATACGGTAATGCCCTTTGGTCTTAAGAATGCACCAGCTATATTTTCTAGAGTAGTAGTTGTTGTATTTAAAGAATACATTCATAAATTCTTGGAAGTATATTTTGATGATTGGACTGTATTTGGACTAATCGACAAGCATATAGGAGACTTAAGACTGATGTTAGAGAAATGTAGGTAGTACTAGATTTCTCTAAAATTCAAAAAATGTATATTCTGTGCACCATTTGGTATCTTGTTGGGTCACATTGTTTGCAGACAAGGCTTGATGGTAGATCCTGCGAAGATCGCCATCATTGTAAATATTCCAGCACCCAACTCAATTAAGCAACTCAGGACAGTACTTGGTCACACCGGGTACTATAGAAAGTTCATCAAGGGTTACGCAAAGATTACAGCACCAATGGAGAAATTGCTGAAGAAGGATGTAAAATTCCTATGGAATGAGGAATGCCAGCAGAGCCTCAACATACTTAAGGAGAAGATGGTTACAGCACCCATCCTAGTGTTTCCAGACTGGACTAATCCATTTCACGTACATGTGGATGCATCCGGCATCGCATTAGGAGTCGTCTTGACCCAGCCAGGAGAAGGGGATCTTGACCATCCCATTGCATATTCCAGCAGAAAGCTATCAACAGCAGAAAAGAACTACACCACAACAGAAAGAGAAGGCTTAGCTATGGTATATGCGCTGCAGAAGTTCAGGCACTATCTATTGGGTGCCTTGTTTAAAATGTTTACTGACCATTCCGAATTGAAGTACCTAGTCAACAAGCCAGTGTTAGGGGGGAGAATCTGCAGATGGTTACTCCTCTTTCAGGATTATGATTTTGAAATCATTGTGAAACTAGGAAGACTGAATGCTGGACCAGACCATCTGTCACGTATAAACTCAGGGGAAGAGCCCAGTAACCTAGATGACAACTTACTAGATGCACCGTTGTTCTCTATCCAGATCGCAGATGACTACTATACTGACATTATTCAATTCCTCACTACAGGAGTAGCACCTGATGAGTTTACTAAGCAGCAAAAGAAATAGTTGGTTGTTAAGGCAGCAAAATTCACCCTCATTGCAGGATGCCTATACAAGTTAGGCTCGGATGAAGTTCTACGCAGATGTGTAATGCCGCATGAAAAAGACGTTATTATCAGAGAGGCACATTCAGGAACCGCAGGAGGTCATTTCGCTGGAAAGCTGACTGCGCAGAAAATCCTGGAGGCAGGATTATGGTGGCCTACGTTGCATAAAGACACCAAGGACTTTTGCAGATGCTATGATATCTGCCAGAGGGTGGGAAAACCCTCTCGACGCGATGAAATGCTGCTACGGCCGCAGGTCACGTTGCGCGCATTTGACAAATGGGCCATAGATTTTGTGGGTCCTATCAACCCACCAGGAAAGCGCACGGGAGCGAGATATATTATTACCGGAACAGAGTACCTCACCAGATGGGCAGAGGCCAAAGCAGTAAGAAATTGTGATGCTGCTACAGCTGCACAGTTCCTGTTTGAAAATATCATCAGTAGATTTGGATGCCCAATAATTTTGATGAGTGATCAAGGCACACATTTCTTGAATAGCACTATTGAGGCATTGACAGAAGAATTCTAGATTCAGCACTATAAGAACACTCCCTACCATCCATAGGCTAATGGTACGGTGGAGGCCTTCAATAAGATTCTAGAAAATGCTCTTACTAAGATCTGCAATAACCAAAGGAATGACTGGGATCTCAGATTTAATGCTGTATTATGGGCATACATAACTACATGCAAGAAACTTACGGGACACACACCTTTCATCTTGGTATATGGACAGGAGGCTGTTATGCCTATGGAGTATATTATTCCCAGCTTAATAATCACTCAGATTACCGAGATGACTGACACAGATACAGTCGAGGAAAGGTTGGCACAGTTGCTCACCCTAGAAGAAGACAGATTCATCGCCGGATTCCATCAGAAAGTGCAGAAAGCATGAGAAAAAGCTTGGCATGACAGACACATTAAGAGTAAGACTTTCCAGATCGGAGACCTAGTGCTCCTCTATGACAGCAAGTTCATTAAGTTTCCAGGGAAGTTCAAGACACATTGGCTGGGGCCATATCAGATACAGCAAGTTACAGAGGGAGGTGTCGTTCAGCTTAGCCAGTTGAACGGGGAGCTTCTTCCCACATGGATCAATGGCAGTAGGCTTAAGCTCTATAGTGATAGCCACCTCTCCTCTCAACCTTAGCTTAAACTAGTTTATAACGGTGCAGATGTCCAGTGTAGTTGAAAGGAGGTATCGCACCGAGAATGAGTCTACACCGGTTTTTTTTTTAAAAATAATAAAATAAAATAAAATAAAAAAATAAAAAAAAATTGTTTTAACGCTGTTTGTTTACGCAGGTGATGCAGAGTTGCATCGCATAGTGCGATGTTTCCCCATGCCACGTGCCCAGTTTGCAACCAACAGTGGGCTAGTCAAGTCACTGTCTGATAGGTAGTTAATGAAGAAATGACCGGTATCCCCTACCGTAGATTTGGCAACAGCATAATAAATTTTTCCAGATTTGGTAAATCTCTAATGACACCAGTGCCTGGATATGCACGCTTTGAGGGACACGTGATCAGATCTCAGCAATTATGACAGATCAGAATGATAGGTAGGGTCTTGTCCAAGTAATTATGATGACCAATGGGGTTGACCCAGGAGGACCGTTGCGTCCGGTAGTATGCCTTCGGCATAAAAGTAGTCATCCTTCAAGTAGGAAGGGTACAGTTGGCAAATCTTGAGAGCTATGCAAGGCAGTGCTAAGTGTCCCCTGTGTAGAGCCAATTAAGTTGCAGAGTACAATGACTTCCAGAGTTCGAAGCCATTGCATGCCAAGAGTATTGAGCCAAGCGGATTCTGACTGAGGCCGAACCTATAGAAGTGAAGTTTAGAAAGAATGTACTGGCCGTGCATTCGCCATGACGACGCCACCCAAGGTTGTGAAATTAGAGACAGCACAAGTTAGACAGTCGTTAAGGATGAAGAGTCAAGCGCCAGAAGTAGAAGTTGTCACTAAAGTCTCTGCTAAGGAGAAGAAGAACGCCGAGCCGATCACTAAATATAAGAAAGCAGAGCAAAAGAGTGATGAGAAGAAATCTCCCGCTAGGAGGAAGGTAAAAATGAGAAAAAGAAAGCAACGGGAGAAAATCGTTGACCTATCTAATCAGCTAAGAAAAGCACGAAATATTGCGAAGGTACTAAATCAGAAACCTGAGGGTCAGAGGCAGCATGTGGATCTGGACCACTTCGAAGAGAAGAGAAGTGGAAGAATCCTGCAAACCCAGCGGAGGGGAGACTTCCAGAACGAGGACAAAGGCTTGTTCTCGAAGCGGAGCTCATGGGTTGCTTCTTCTCCATCCACGAGGCTCTAGATGGAAGGAAATTTTTGAGAAGGCTGGAAGATATAGATTTTCCTTGTGATAAAAGTTCTAACCCAGATAAAAAGGAAAGGATATCTGTGGAACACTTCTCAAACACTAGAGCGCTCATCAAGAAGAAAGAGCGAAGAGAGTGAAACCGCGACTATGGGCAGAAAGGATAAGAGAGCCCAGCGAGCTAAGTTACCAAAATTTCAAGAAAACATGCCGAGGTAATGAAGAATGAAGTCAAAGGACTTCGGCAGAAGTTGCAGAAGACTTCGCAGGAGGCGAAGGAGAAGTTACAGAAGGAAAAGCTACAGCAGGAGAAGCCCGTTCCAGGTGGCTCGGGGACGAGCCACAAGTAAGTGTTAGGGGACTGTTGGAGCAGGGTCCCACAGCTACAGAAGAAGCTTCTAGTTTTGGCGGAGAGATAATTTTTGGCGGAAAGAGGATAAGACAGAGCTACGATGCCGTAGCATGGTTCCAGCTGCAGAGCAGAGCCAGAAACCATGACTTTTTGAGATACGAAAGTCAAAGAAAGGAAACGGTACCCAAGCAGCCGAGAAGGGAGAGCTCACCCATTGCATTGAAGGCAGCGGTGGAAGACAGGAGGGCTCAGCGACCCTCATAAAGAAGAAGGAGCCACGAGGCTCAAGCATTGAAGACGAAGGATAGAAGAGCAAAGCGGTGCATAGTACCCATGATTAGTGTCGGGAAGCATGGAAGACTGCAGAGAGCTATGGTGTGACGGGAAGCGGCTACCTCAAGGACAGAGAGGACCGAATGTCACTAATTAGGGTTTGGGTTACTGTTGGGACAGGCCCACAGTGTTGTAATGGCACGACCTTCAGGCTGCCTATATAAGAATATATTTTGTATTGTAAAGGGTTAGCTAGTCAGTCAGTTAGCCAATTGGTTAGATAGAGAGACAGTCGTGATTGAAATAGGCAATAAAGATAAGTAGACTGTTGTAAAATCCGAGCTCTGGTTCTGGTTCTAGCGGTAGCAATCTTACTAAAACCAGTAGCCGGCTTGTAGAGCATGCATGTAACGATCCGCAGGGATCGACTGAGAGGGAAGAGTATGTTGTAAGAGAGACAGCATAAAGGTAGAGAAGAAAGATCTAAGAGAGAAGATCTTGAGCTGCATTTGAGGCGCAGCAGAACTGTGTTTGCCTTCCCTTAAGCTATAATAGAGAAGCACAGTTTTGTGGACGTAACTCCCATCCTAGGGGTGAACCATGTTAAAATCCCGTGTTCAGTGATTGATTTGCATATGGTGTTTATTTGCTGCACCTATCTGATTATGTTATGCAATTTGCTTACAGTTGATGTATGAATGAGTTGTTTAGTTACAGCACTGCAGAAATATATATATAAGTTGAAATCCTTGGCACGTCGTATAAGGGTTACTACGCTTGCCTTAGATAGTTAATTAATCATAGTAAGACAGTCTGGGTATCAGTTCGTGCGCATCGACACGAACAATGCTAAGTGCGCTAAACCGCGGTTGGAGGGTATCACAAGAAGGCGGTACCGCACCGGCAAAGGAGCTGCGGTGCGCCACTCCGTGGGTTGAGGACTTAGCGTTGAACAGGAGTTTTGTGTCGCATGGTGCACGGCGATGCGGTGAGAATGGGACTATTGTGAGAAGGAAGAGGTCGTGCGAAGAGAGAAGAATTCGCGAGACGCGCGCAAGGGTAGAGACGCTGCGGCTAGAAGAGCTGCGAGACAACGGGATTGTGCGGCGCGAGTGAGAGGTTGCGCGACGCTCAGACATAGAGGGAGATCTTGCAGCTAGAAGAGCTACGAGCCACCAATAGGACTGCCACAGAACCTGGTCCAAGACGCTTGAGTCCTTGGCCAACCCATTAGATTCACTTCGGGTGAGACTTCAGGCCGCCTTGCGGTCTGTCGCCGAAAGGGCCAGTGAGTTAGGGGTGTTGTTGGTTGATTATAGTAAACCCAGGTCTGCCCATGCAATCGACACCCACCAATATTGATGATGGATTACTGGATGCACAGATGTTTCAAGTTAATATCGCAGAGGACCATTATGCATCGATAATTTGATTCTTGGAAACCGTAGTTGCACCGGAGGAGATGACGACCAGTCAAAAGAAGCAGTTGGTAGTGAAGGCTTCAAATTTCCAACTGATCGCGGGATAATTATACAAGCTTGGACCTGATGAGATCCTATGACGATGTGTTCTACCTCATGAATAAGGGAAAATTCTGGAAGAGGCACATGCAGGAGTTGCGGGGGGACATTATGGAGGAAGGGGGGACTCAAAAATCATAAATACAAGCTTAATTCCATTGTTTAATATACATTTTTTCAAGAGGTGGATCTAAATTAACAAAAATATGGCGTCAATCAATTTTTTCGAATCCATCAAGATGCTTATTAATTCATTTAAGTATTAAAAACCACAACTTTGTGAGATTGTCAAAAAGTGAAAATAATCCAATTCTTTTAAACCGAGGCATATGATAAACTTGGTTAAAACCAAATGAGAGAATGCAAGCATCATTTAACCATCAGAAAAGAAGAAAACTCAAACAACAAAATGATTAATTGTCAGTAAAACAGTCAGTTAAATGACATAATGAAATACTAAAAATTGACTAACTGCTTCAGTACAATGATGTCATGAGTCATTATCGCATGAAAAGAAAAGAAAAGGTATCAAGGATGAAGAACTCAAAGCCAACACTTGGAAAAGCAAATAATCACCAAATCATCTTCCATAAAATCGAGTCAAAGAAAAGGAAACATAGAAAGTGAGAGATCAGCCCAAGGAAGCAAATGAAATCACAAGCCCAATCAAGAAAAGTAAAACGAAAAATTCCCAAAAGCTAAATATTTACAAAATTTACATGAGAGCCCTTTATTTTGTTGTAAAATCAAGGGGAGTTGTTGGGGTGCAAACAAATGGTCACATGCTGGGTGAACCAGTTATCTCTGTATATTTACCTGAAGGTTATAGATATAGGAAAATGACATCAAGGTTTTCTTGAAATATCAAATTTCACACTACATGACATCCTCACATTACTAGCCTATATAGTAAAGTTTGAACTTAAAATGCTGTCACAATCAAATGATTTTTCCCAACTATTATTTAGAAACTTCATAAAGATGAATGACTTTAAAATATATGCATAGGAAATAAACCTAATCAAGAATGCTTTCTCCACAGCTAAAATAATCGAGTAACACCAACATAAAGATATGACCTCCATACCTTAAGAAGATATCTAGATAAGTTTCCCGTCCATTAAATATAAATAACTGAAAGATCAAATTTGTTTTTCTCTTATTCTCCTTTTTCTTTTTTGAAAATATTAATTATATCTTTGATTCAAGACTACTATCCTGGCCTGGTAACCAGCTATTGATAGCATCATTCACGAGAACTACCAGAGATAAACAAGTCGGCTCATGATGAGACCTCTTGTCTCTTGATCTTATGACTAAGAGCCATCATCCTGGTGATCAAAAATGATGTTATCCCCGACAGGGATGATGATCATGATTAGGTTGCCTCGTGATGAGACCTCCTATTCTTCAATCAAAGTTTAGTTTAGTTTTATAAAAAAAAAATTAATGGATGGGAAACAAATCCAGATAATACTCCTATAATAACATGGAAGGCCTAAAGATGGCTAATGTCATTGATTCATAAAGATTCTGAGAGAAAATTTTCATGATAGGTTAACTTGGATAGCTAATGATATCATTCTAAAAATAAAGTCCAAGAATAATAACCATGAGTTCAACTGACTGATTAGCTAAGTTCATAAGAAATCTTTCGAGGCTAGGAGTGATTCAGTCACAGTAAGAACATTTGATATGGCAAGAAATTTCTTACAATGATTTCTTTTTAAAGATATTAGGTTGAATATTAGAGAGACATATGGACATCCAACAGTGTGCCATCAAAGTATTATTTATCTACAATGCTCCCTTAAAAAAAAATAAGAAAATAAAAAAGATGAAAAATATTAAATTCACTACTGAAACCAATCAACCAAACAATTTTTAAGAATAAAAATCACTAATTGAACCAAAACACTCAAAAAGATAGAATCCGATCAAATCCAAAATTCAACCAAAAGGTATGTATTGAAATCCAAAAGAAAAATTCATCAAAACTTTAACTGAGAGTCGAAGAAGGTAAATAAGCTCAGAAAACAACTTTTAAGATATGATCACTCTCTATGTGATGAGCTATACAAAATAACATAAAAATCAAAAAAGTATAACATGCAAAAGAAATAACGACAAACCTCCTAATATTAAAATTGACCACAATATAAAGATTTAAAGTTTAAATAAAAGTCAATAGAAAATAGAAAATAAGAGACATAAATATAATATGTATGTGAAAATGGTGATTTTCACAAAAAAGTATCATAAACTTATTATTGATGTAAAGTTTTGAAAATATTTGAATATTGCAGAATCATTCAATTGTTAAAATATTTCTTCATTCTTTCAGGGCTCATTTAATTAATCGATGAGAAGATTGAGTAAGCTGAATCCTTTTATTCATCATTATTTACAAAAGAAAATATGAAAAGTCTAAGTCGTACAATTTTGTGAGAATAATTACAAAGTGAGCAAGATGCAATGATTACAATTTTTTATTTTGAAAAATAAAAATGAAAAACCTAAAAGAAAATGGTCATAACAAAATCTTCTAAATCAAAGATAATCAAATAAATAAAGAAGACTTGTAAGAAACCAATTATTTCAAAAAGTAAGATATCAACTCAAAATCTAGTCAATATGTACAAGGTTGAGGTGATAAGAAATCTAATCACCTAGGTCTCAAAAGTGAAAACGACAAGCAATCAAGTGAAACCAAACTCAATATTAATTTCCTTTAATGATTAAATTAATTTGTGCAAATCATTATTAATTCCATGTCACAACTTCACTAAGCGTCATAATCGAATGATAGAAAATTCTTAAATTGAAGATCAACATGTAATAATATTTTCCAGAGATTTAATTGATCCGAAATTATAAAACAATTTTCCATACCCTCAATTATATTTATCTTAATCTGTGGTTATGACAAGATCAAAATAAGACTTTTCCTTAATTATAAATATCGTAAGTATTCATAGAAAAGCCTAAATTATAAATTTTGAAAAAAGGTCGATTACAAAAATTTAGCGAAATATTCGTCAAAACAATATTTATGTACAAAATCAGAAATTGGCATGAATAATTTAAAGATTTCAAGGAGTTGATTTAGCAAACTCATTTCAAGAGAAAATCAAACTTTTGATGAAAATTTGAATGATAAAATAAATAACCATAAGGCTAGTCTATACATTTTAAATCAATTGATGAATACCAATGTAATAATTTAAATATAGCCTAAAAGTGTATAATTAATGACATCATCCCACAATCGTGTAAAATAACCTAATGATTAATTTTAATAAATAGATTTATCATTACTCAATTATTGTAAATTTATGATTTCTCACAATTAATTTCAAAATTCAATACTTGTTTTTGTTAAAATATCAATAACAAAATACTTAGAACAAGCATGAGAGGATGAGTTTGTGGTTCTAAGTCAATTACAAAATTCACTATCTAAACTTTACAATATTTCAAAGTTTAAAAAGATAAATAACAAGTATACAAATTTTGAAATGAAAATAAGATAAAGAATTCACTTCCTTGATGTGAGGCCATGCTCGTATTCATGCATTCCCGATTGTATCACTTGCTTCAAAATGCTTTCTAACTTGTCAATCCAACCAAGTGTACCTGAACAAAAATTAAGTAGAAATCAATCTATCCTTAGCAGAAAACTATTGAGCTTATTGATAAATATATACATTCTCGTATTTACTACTATGTGTGAAATCAAAACTAAAAACTAAGAAGCAAAAAAAAAGAAACTGCTCTATCTTATTCCTAGTCTTATTTTATATACACTAAAATCAAATATACAATCATATTTAGGTAAAGTCAAAAAGCTAATGAAGCCATTGAAACATTTTAATTCCTATAAGATAAAATATGTCAAACATTAGTAATAAGAATCGAAATGGTTTATACTAAAAAGTAGAAAGTATTGAATCAATGCTTATATTTACAAAAGGAAGAAGAAGATGACATGAAAATATTTTAAAATATGACTCTTCCAACCATGCATAAATTGGATCATAAAAAGAAGATTGGAGGAGATCTAAAACTCGTGAAGATTCAATGGAATGTGTGATAGAAAATTCATCAGGATAGTAATCAAAAAGCGGCATGTCGAGATTATGATCAAAGGATCCAGGAGAAGTTAAAGTAGAGGATATCTTTTGTAAGGAAGCATCATTATCATAAATTTGAAAATCAAATTTTGACATTACCTTAGAGTGAGAACTTTCCCTTTGAAATTCATGAGATTTTGATGACTCAATTAATTTACAATTAAAAATATTAGTATCGCCAAAATCTAAAAGATTATGAGAAATAATTTGATCTTCTAACTTAGATTCTTTAATATTATCATATGCATGTGATTCATGAGCGATGTTCATAAAATTATTTTCATCTTCATTATCTTGAATATAAATATTTTCCTCATCTTTATACAACAAATCACTTCGCATTAAGATAGGGATTGGCCATAGTGGAGATTTTGTTTGCATATTAGTATCATGACATGAACTATAATCAGTAAATAGATCTGGATATAAAGCATGATAACTTTCCAATTGTTGAAAATTAGATGTTCCCCTTTTCATAGGACAATCTTGATTAACTGATTCAAGAGAAGAATCATTGTCCATATTCTGATTTGTTGATATATTTTGTGAAGAAATGAGATAATTTTGTTTAATTTGAGAAGAAGAAAATGCAAAATCATGATTTATGCAACTATCATTCAAAGATTTGATTTTAGGTTCTAAAATCATCGATTCCTTTTCGACTACAATTGTTTGAACAAGAGAATGATTTTTCAATGTAAGTGTTGAATTCAAATTCTTTTGTTCTTGAAATTGTATATTAGAAGATCCTAAGATTTGTTGATGTTCAACAATTTTAGTGTCAGAATTTGGACCAATAATATTAGACCTTGAATCAATATTAACCGATGAAGTGATGCAACCATCAACATGCATATCGTCAATTTGAAGCTTATCATTATTTGCTTGATCATGTAAAGTTGAATGAGAATCAAGATATAAAATAAATTTGTTATTTCTTCTGCAGAAAGTTGATCTTTCTCATGGAATCTAAAATGAATTGACATAAATCTTGAAATTAAAGTACTAGTAGATTCACCTTCTTGTTTGCGAAGATTTCTAATCTCATACCTCAACTTTTGATAATTATAATCCTCATGTGCATCAATAAACAATTCCATGAAATGTTTCCATGAATGAATGGATTTAGCTGGTAACATTTCGAACCAACCTCAGATTCTTCTTTTGAAAGTGACAGTAAAAATCCTACAAATCTTACTCTCACACACTATACGATAATGGTTACAAATATCTATAAATTCAGTGAGATGTTTCAAAGAAGTCATTTTACCTTCTCCATCAAAACTTAACCTTTGCAAGAGATTTATTGCACTTTCTGAAATACCTCCAATAGGCCCAAGCATGTTGAAATCATGTTCTAAAACAATAATAAGAGCCATCTTAAAATAGATCAAAATTTAAAAGAAATAGCTCAAAAGGGCTTACTTGCCGATCGGCCCTCCTTCTAGTAGCATTTGTTGGCCGGATTTTCTGAACTATGGCCAACAAGAAGAAATAGTCCACACAGCGCTTAAAACAGCCCTCGATGTGTTTGGGATAACTAAATATCATGGGAACAAAGGCCCCACTGCCTTATGAGTTTTCTCTCAAAAGAGAGTCTCACAATTTAGTGATAGAAATTACTAAATACAGTTTGAATTCTAGAAATATAATCTAACTAATATTAATCTAAGATGCAATGCATTTTTCAATAACTAGAAAATAACAGTTTTAGTAACTACCAAACAAAGTAGCAGCTGCTAAAACTTGCAACTCTCAAATTAAAGAAAAATGATAAATTAACTAAAAACTATCTAATCTATTTCCTATCCTATTCTATCCCGAGAGCAAGATTAAAATTGATATTGACTAAGTTTGCACTCATAAATTAAACATGTAATAATTTAGATTAAGAGGAAAATCTACAATCAAACTTTCACATATTTAAACAACTTAAAAAGTATTTGCAAATTAATCAGAGTAAAATCTAAGAAATTATTAGACGTTTTTAATAATACAAAGCTGAATCAATTTTATGTTAATAGATCGGATTATAAGACCATCATTATCTTTCAAAGTCAAATTCAAAAGACTAATAATGATAAGGAAATTAAGCGTAACTAAAAACCAAGTTCAAGGATCTACTTAATTTTACTTGAAACAATGATAATGAGAACAGACAGTCAATTTGTATCACTCTACAAAGAAAACTTATACAGAGCATACAAAATATAACTCCAAATCCATTCATAATATCAATGCTGCAGAAGATCTCGATCTAATAATAGAGGCAGCATCTCCATCACTGTTCCTTGTATAAAAACAAAGCTTACAAAGAGTATACATGCAGAAGAAAATAGATTTCTTCACCATCTGTGGAGATCCCCCCCTTTCAGCAATGAAATGCCTCTGTTTAAATAGGAAAAAGGAACCATAACAATTTCTTGAATTAGCTCTCACAGCTAGACAGAGCAAGAATATCTGGAAAACTCCCACTTGAACAGGCCTGAAAATCTCCCAACTCCTTCACCATTTCCGAAAACGGCTCGTGCTAGGGGGTAAACTACCCCATTTCAGAAGTGGGTTTTGAAGAGAATCATCTGATTCATCATAGTTCGGTGACAAATTGAGCCCAAAATTAGACTCTTCCAATTGATGCGCGATCCATTAACTTCTTCCTTCCAGCTGTAAATAATCTGCAAACGAACTAGATCGTCAAGTTCTCCATCCGAGTTAATCTCTTCATTCTTTCAAATCTCCACTTTTAAACCTGCATATCAATAATAACATAAATTAGTATTTTATAATCAAATATAATTATGAATAAAATTAATGTTATTATTGAAATTTATAGAAAAAATCTCTTCAATCTTGCAGACTAAGGTTAATCTTCCATTCACTGAGGACTGATCGAACTGTCACAACAATATGGTAGTCTTGCTCCTCAATATCAGGCAGAAGAATCTCACATTCTTAACAAATTCAATCTGATGTTATTATTTCTATGATCTTGGTGGCGTGATTCTTTCCTTATAACGGGTTTCATTTACTGGAATTTGGTAGTTCCTTATCTGGTGACCAATAATTTTAGGATCCGAGCCTTTAATATTATGCCCTCTATATTCTACCTTTTGAGATGCATGCTCATCTATAAAAATAGTCAATTCATGGCAGAGTTATTTTCTCGCCAACACGATTTGTGACTTGGCATCAAACTAATTTTCCATGAGTTAGAACGGTTTAGCCATTGTAAATAAAATTACGATCTTTCATGCTTTTGATCTCTTTAAAATACTTCATAATTTATGGTGGCATTCCCTTGAAATTTTATCAAATCTAATCATGTTGTGAATCCATAAGAAAATGGTAATATTTTCTTCCTCAAACTTTGGGATAAGCCGTTTCATAATTTTATGTAGATTTGTGGAAAAAGCTCAAAAGAAATGCCATACAACTATAATATTTAACATGAATCATAACTATTAAAATAAGGCATTCCAAATAAATAGCTTTTCTTTAAAAAAAATGAGGAATATAAGGTCTCTAATCAACGTGACTCCACAAAGAAAGGTCTCTACCAAAAATCCATAAAAATATTAAAAGATGATTCAATAAGATTAAAAGCTTATGCAAACCAATAATTTATTTAAGAGTTTTGTATTCTTCTATTAGTTCAATAGAATCATATAAAACGTTTTCCAAAAGTTAATAATTTGGTTGCAATAATTTAGGTCTAGAAGAATTTTCAATTTTATATTAAGTCTGTTTATGTGAATGACAAAGATTGTGCCAATAATTGCAAAGCATTTAAAGGTTTGAACAGTATAGTTTCCAAATAAAGTGACAACTATAAGAAATATGGAAATCCATACAAAATATTTTTAAATGGAAGTTTCAAATATCAGAAAATTTTGATGGCTTGCCAAAAATAAATTTTGTCTACTCATCATAATCTTTAAAGATGTAGGATGAGTCTAATAGGAATAATTAATAAGCTTTGGTGAAGAGTACTGAAATATCAAGTTATGAACATAAAATTATTTTTAACGAAAGATTGATGTTCATAAAGTTTTTGATATATCACTCAAAAATCATAAAGACAAGCTTAATTCCATTGTTTAATATCCATTTTTTCAAGATGTGGATCTAAATTAACAAAAATATGGCATCAATCAATTTTTTCGAATCCATCAAGATGCTTATTAATTCATTTAAGTATTAAAAATGACAACTTTGTGAGATTGTCGAAAAGTGAAAATAATCCAATTCTTTTAAACCGAGGCATACGATAAACTTGGTTAAAAGCAAATGAGAGGATGCAAGCATCATTTAACCATCAGAAAAGAAGAAAACTCAAACGACAAAATGATCAATTGTCAGTAAAATAGTGAGTTAAATGACGTAATGAAATACTAAAAATTCACTAACTACTTCAGTACAATGATGTCGTGAGTCATTATCATATGAAAAGAAAAGAAAAAGTATCAAGTATGAAGAACTCAAAGGTGCCAACAAATGGTGATATGCTGGGCGAACCAGTTATCTCTTTATATTTACCTGAAGGTTATAGATATAGGAAAATGACATCAAGGTTTTCTTGAAATATCAAATTTCACACTACATGACATTCTCACATTACTAGCCTATATAGTAAAGTTTGAACTTAAAATGTTGTCACCATCAAATGATTTTTCCCAACTATTATTCAGAAACTTCATAAAGATGAAGGACTTTAAAATATATGCATAGCAAATAAACCTAATCAAGAATGCTTTCTCAACAGCTAAAATAATCGAATAACACCAGCATAAACATATGACCTCCATACCTTAAGAAGATATCTAGATAAGTTTCCCATCCATTAAATATAAATAACTGAAAGATAAAATTTGTTTTTTGCTTCTTCTCCTTTTAGTTTTTGAAAATATTAATTATATCTTTGATTCAAGACTACTATCATGTCCTGGTAACCAACTATTGATAGCATCATTCACGAGAACTGCCAGAGATAAACAAGTCGGCTCGTGATGAGACCTCCTGTCTCTTGATCTTATGACCAAGAGCCATCATCCTGGTGATCAGAAATGATGTTATCCCAGACAAGGCTGATGATCATGATTAGGTCGGCTCGTGATGAGACCTCCTATTCTTCAATCAAAGTTTAGTTTAGTTTTATAAATTTTTTCTAATGGATGGGAAACAAATCAAGATAATACTCCTATAATAACATGGAAGGCCTAAAGTTGGCTAATGTCATTGATTCATAAATATTTTGAGAGAAAGGTTTTCGGATAGCTTAAGTTGCCTAGCTAATGATATCATTCTCAAAATAAACTCCAAGAATAATAATCGAGTTCAACTGACTGATTAGCTAAGTTCATAAGAAATCTTTCAAGGCTAGGAGTGATTCAATCACAATAATAAGATTTGATATGGCAAGAAATTTCTTACAATGATTTCTTTTTAAAGATATCAGGTTGATTAGTAGAGAGACATATGAACATCCAACAGTGTGCCATCAAAGTATTATTTATCTATAATGCTCCCTTAAAAACAAAGAAGAAAATCAAAAAGCTGAAAAATATTAAATTCACTACTGAAACCAATCAACCAAACAAATTTTAAGAATAAAAATCACTAATTGAACCAAAACACTCAAAAAGATAGAATCCGATCAAATCCAAAATTCAACCAAAAGGTATGTATTGAAATCCAAAAGAAAAATTTATCGAAACTTTAACTAAGAGTCGAAGAAGGTAAATAAGCTCAAAAAACAAATTTTAAGATATGATCACTCTCTATGTGATGAGCTATACAAAATAACATAAAAATCACAAAATTATAACATGTGTAAGAAATAACAACAAAGATCCTAATATTAAAATTGACCACAATATAAAGATTTAAATTTTAAATAAAGGTCAATATAAAATAGCAAATAGGAGACATAAATATAATATGTATGTCAAAATGGTGATTTTCACAAAAAGTATCATAAACTTATTACTGATGTAAAGTTTTGAAAATATTTGAATATTGCAGAATCATTCAATTGTTAAAATAATTCTTCATTCTTTCAGGACTCATTTAATTAATCGATGAGAAGATTGAGTAAGTTGAATCATTTTATTCATCATTATTTACAAAAGGAAAGATGAAAAGTCTAAGTCGTACAGTTTTGTGAGAATAATTACAAAGTGAGCAAGATGCAATGATTACAATTCTTTATTTTGAAAAATAAAAATGAAAAACCTAAAAGAAAATGGTCATAACAAAATATTATAAATCAAAGATAATCAAAGAAATAAAGAAGACTTGTAAGAAACCAATTATTTCAAAAAGTAAGATATCAACTCAAAATCTAGTCAATATGTACAAGGTTGAGGTGATAAGAAATCTAATCGCCTAGGTCTCAAAAGTGAAAACAACAAGCAATCAAGTGAAACCAAAGTCAATATTAATTTCCTTTTATAATTAAATTAATTTGTGCAAATCATTATTAATTCCATGTCACAACTTCACTAAGCATCATAATTGAATGAAAGAAAATTCTTAAATTGAAGATCAACATGTAATAATAGTTTACACAGATTTAATTGATCCGAAATTATAAAACAATTTTCCATACCCTTAATTTATATTTATCTTAATTTGTGGTTGTGACAAGATCAAAATAAGACTTTTGCTTAATTATAAATATGGTAAGTATTCATAGAAAAGCCTATATTATAAATTTTGAAAAATGGTCGATTACAAAAATTTAGAGAAATATTCATCAAAACAATATTTATGTGCAAAATCAAGAATTGGCATGAATGATTTAAAAATTTCAAGGAGTTGATTTAGCAAACTCATGTCAAGAGAAAATCAAACTTTTAATGAAAATTTGAATGACAAAAGAAATAACCACAAGGCTAGTCTACACATTTTAAATAAATTGATGAATGCCAATGTAATAATTTAAATATAGTCTAAAAGTGTATAATTAATGACATCATCCCACAATTGTGTAAAATAACCTAATGATTAATTTTAATAAATAGATTTACCATTACTCAATTATTGTAAATTTATGATTTCTCACAATTAATTTCAAAATTCAATACTTGTTTTTTTTAAATATCAATATCAAAATACTTAGAACAAGAATGAGAGGATGAGTTTGTGGTTCTAAGTCAATTACAAAATTCAATATCTAAACTTTACAATATTTCAAAGTTTAAAAAGATAAATAACAAGTATACAAATTTTGAAATGAAAATAAGATAAAGAATTCACTTCCCTAATGTGAGGCCATACTCGTATTCATGCATTCCCGATTGTATCATTTGCTTCAAAACGCTTTCTAACTTGTCAATCCAACCAAGTGTACCTGACAAAAAATTAAGTAGAGATCAATCTATCCTTAGCAGAAAACTATTGATCTTATTTGTAAATATATACATTCTCGTATTTACTACTATGTATGAAATCAAAACTAAAAACTAAGAAGCAAATAAAAAGAAACTACTCTATATTATTCCTAGTCTTATTTTATGTACACTAAAATCAAATATACAATCATAATCAGGTAAAGTCAAAAAGCCAATGAAGCCATTGAAACATTTTAATTCCTATAAGATAAAATATGTCAAACATTAGTAATAAGAATCGAAATGCTTTATACTGAAAAGTAGAAAGTATTGAATCAATGCTTATATTTACAAAAGGAAGAAGAAGATGACATGAAAATCTTTTAAAATATGACTCTTCCAACCATGCATAAATTGGATCATAAAAAGAAGATTGGAGGAGATCTAAAACTCGTGAAGATTCAATGGAATGTGTGATAGCAAATTCATCAGGAGAGTAATCAAAAAGCGGCATGTCAATATTATGATAAAAGGATCCAGGATAAGTTAAAGTAGAGGATATCTTTTGTAAGAAAGCATCGTCATCATAAATCTGAAAATCAAATTTTGACATTACCTTAGAGTGAGAACTTTTCCTTTGAAATTCATGAGATTTTGATGACTCGATTAATTTACAATTAAAAATATTAGTATCGCCAAAATCTAAAAGATTATGAGAAATAATTTCATCTTCTAACTTAGATTCTTTAATATTATCATATGCATGTGATTCATGAGTGATGTTAATAAAATTATTTTCATCTTCAATATCTTGAATAGAAAGATTTTCCTCATCTTTATCCAACAAATCACTTCGCATTAAGATAAGGGTTGGCCATAGTGGAGAATTTGTTTGCATATTAGTATCATGACATGAACTCTAATCAGTAAATAGATCTGGATATAAAGCATGATAACTTTCCAAATGTTGAAAATTAGATGTTCCCCTTTTCATAGGACAATCTTGATTAACTGATTCAAGAGAAGAATCATTGTCCATATTCTGATTTGTTGATATATTTTGTGAAGAAATGAGATAATTTTGTTTAATTTGAGAAGAAGAAAATGCAAAATCATGATTTATGCAACTATCATTCAAAGATTCGAATTTAGGTTCTAAAATCATCGATTCCTTTTCAACTACAATTGTTTGAACAAGAGAATGATTTTTTAATGTAAGTGTCGAATTCAAATTCTTTTGTTCTTGAAATTGTATATTAGAATATCCTAAGATTTGTTGATGTTCAACAATTTTAGTGTCAGAATTTGGACCAATAATATTAGACCTTGAATCAATATTAACCGATGAAGTGATGCAACCATCAACATGCATATCGTCAATTTGAAGCTTATCATTATTTGCTTGATCATGTAAAGTTGAATGAGAATCAAGATATAAAATAAATATGTTATTTCTTCTACAGAAAGGTAATCTTTCTCATGGAATATAAAATGAATTGACATAAATCTTGGAAAGAAAGTACTAGTAGTTCACCTTCTTGTTTGCAAAGATTTCTAATCTCATACCTCAACTTTTGATAATTATAATCCTCATGTGCATCAATAAACAATTCCATGAATGAATGGATTTAGTTGGTAACATTTCGAACCAACCTCGGATTCTTCTTTTGAAAGTGACAGTAAAAAGCCTGCAAATCTTACTCTCACACACTATACGATAATGATTACAAATATCTATAAATTCAGTGAGATGTTTCAAAGAAGTAATTTTACCTTCTCCATTAAAACTTAACCTTTGCAAGAGATTTATTGCTCTTTCCAAAATACCTCCAACAGGCCCAGGCATGCTGAAAGCATGTTCTAAAATAGTAATAAGAGCCATCTTAAAATAGATCAAACTTTAAAACAAATAGCTCAAAAGGGCTTACTTGGCAATTGACCCTCCTTCTATCGGCATTTGTTGGTTGGATTTTCTGAACTATGGCCAACAAGGAGAAATAGTCCACACAAATTGCTTAAAATAGCCCTTTGTGTGTTTGGGATAGCTAAATCTCGTGGGAACAAAGGCCCTGCTGCCTTATGAGTTTTCTCTCAAAAGAGAGTCTCACAATTTAGTGATAGAAATTACTAAATACAGTTTGAATTCTAGAAATATAATCTAACTAATATTAATCTAAGATGCAATGCAGTTTTCAATAACTAGAAAATAACAGTTTTAGTAACTACCAAACAAAGTAGCAGCTGCTAAAACTTGCAATTCTCAAATTAAAGAAAAATAATAAATTAACTAAAAACTATCTAATCTATTTCCTATCCTATTCTATCCCCGGAGCAAGATTAAAATTGATATTGACCCAGATTGCACTCATAAATTAAACATGTAATAATTTAAATTGAGAAGAAAATCTACAATCAAACTTTCACATATTTACACAACTTAAAAAGTATCTACAAATTAATCAAAGTAAAATCTAAGAAATGATTAGATGTTTTTAATAATACAAAGCTGAATCAATTTTATGTTAATAGATCGGATTATAAGACCATCATTATCTTTCAAAGTAAAATTCAAAAGACTAATAATGATAAGGAAATTAAGCGTAGAAAACCAAGTTCCAGGATCTACTTAATTTTATTTGAAACAATGATAATGAGAACATATAGTCAATTTGTATTACTCTACAAAGAAAACTTATACAGAGCATACAAAATATAACTCCAAATCCATTCATAATATCAATGCTGCAGAGGATCTCGATTTAATAACAGAGGCACCATCTCCATCACTATTCCTTGCAGAAAAACAAAGCTTACAAAGAGTATACATGCAGAAGAAAATAGATTTCTTCACCATCTATGGATATTGCCCCCTTTCAGCAACGAATTGTCTCAGTTTAAATAGGAAAAAGGAACCATAACAATTTCCTGAATTAGCTCTCACAACTGGATGCAACAAGAATATCTGGAAAATTCCGGCTTGAACAGGCCTGAAAATCTCCCAACTCCTTCACCATTTCCAAAAATGGCTTGCTAATAGGGGTAAACTACCCCATTTGGGAAGTGGGTTTTGAACAAAATGGTCTGATTCTTCACGGTTTGGTGACAAATTGAGCCCGAAATTAGCCTCTTCCAACTGATGCGCGATACATTAACTTCTTCCTTCTCGCTGTAAATAATCTGCAAACGAACTAGATCATCAAGTTCTCCATCCGAGTTAATCTCTTTATTCTTTCAAATCTCCACTTTTAAACCTGCATATCAATAATAACATAAATTAGTATTTTATAATCAAATATAATTATGAATAAAATTAATGTTATTATTGAAATTTATAGAAAAAATCTCTTCAATCTTGCAAACTAGGGTTAATCTTCCATTCACTGAGGACTGATCGAACTGTCACAACAATATGGTAGTCTTTCTCCTCAGTCTCAGGCAGAAGAATCTCACATTCTTAACAAATTCGATCTGATGTTATTATTTATGTGATCTTGGTGGCGTGATTCTTTCCTTATAACGAGTTTCATTTATTGGAATTTGGCAGTTCCTTATCTGGTGACCAATAATTTTAGGATCTGAGCCTTTAATATTATGCCCTCTATATTCTTCCTTTTGAGACGCATGCTCATCTATAAAAATAGTCAATTCATGGCAGAGTTATTTTCTCGCCAACACGATTTGTGACTTGGCATCAAACTAATTTTCCATGAGTTAGAACGGTTTAGCCATTGTAAATAAAATTATGATCTTTCATGATTTTGATCTCTTTAAAATAATTCATAATTTATGGTGGTATTCCCTTGAAATTTTATGAAATCTAATCATGTTGTGAATCCATAGGCAAATGGAAATATTTTCTTCCTCAAACTTTGGGATAAGCCGTTTCATAATTTTATGTAGATTTGTGGGAAAAGCTCAAAAGAAATTGGCATACAACTATAATATTTAACATGAATCATAACTATTAAAATAAGGCATTCCAAATAGATAGCTTTTCTTTAAAAAAAATAAAAATAAATGAGGAATATAAGGTCTCTAATCAACGTGACTCCACAAAGAAAGGTCTCTACCAAAAATCCATAAAAATATTAAAAGATGATTCAATAAGATTAAAAGCTTATGCAAACCAATAATTTATTTAAGAGTTTTGTATTCTTCTAGTAGTTCAATATAATCATATAAAACTTTTTCAAAAAGTTAATAATTTGGTTGCAATAATTTAGGTCTAGAAGAATTTTCAATTTTATATTAAGTCTATTTATGTGAATGACAAAGATTGCGCCAATAATTGCAAAGCATTTAAAGGTTTGAACAGTTTAGTTCCCAAATAAAGTGACAATTATAAGAAATATGGAAAGCCATACAAAATATTTTTAAATGGAAGTTTAAAATATCACAAAATTTTGATGGCTTGCCAAAAATAAATATTGTCTACTCTTCATAATCTTTAAAGATGTAGGATGAGTCTAATAGGAACAATTAATAAGCTTTGGCGAAGAGTACTGAAATATCAAGTTACGAACATAAAATTATTTTTAACAAAAGATTGATGTTCATAAATTTTTTGATAAATCACTCAAAAATCATAAATACAAGCTTAATTCCATTGTTTAATATACATTTTTTCAAGATGTGGATCTAAATTAACAAAAATATGGCATCAATCAATTTTTTTGAATCCATCAAGATGCTTATTAATTCATTTAAGTATTAAAAACCACAACTTTGTGAGATTGTCAAAAAGTGAAAATAATCCAATTCTTTTAAACCGAGGCATACGATAAACTTGGTTAAAACCAAATGAGAGCATGCAAGCATCATTTAACCATTAGAAAAGAAGAAAACTCAAATGACAAAATGATCAATTGTCAGTAAAACAGTCAGTTAAATGACGTAATGAAATACTAAAAATTCACTGACTACTTCAGTACAATGATTTTGTGAGTCATTATCGCATGAAAAGAAAAGAAAAAGTATTAAGTATGAAGAACTCAAAGCCAACACTTGGAAAAGCAAACAATCACCAAATCATCTTCCATAAAATCGAGTCAAAGAAAAGGAAACATAGAAAGCGAGAGATCAGCCCAAGGAAGCAAATGAAATCACAAGCCCAATCAAGCAAAGTAAAATGAAAAATTCCCAAAAGCTAAATATTTACAAAATTTACATGGGAGCCCTTTATTTTGTTGTAAAATCAAGGGGAGTTGTTGGGGTGCCAATAAATGGCGACATGCTGGGCAAACCAGTTGTGTCTGCATATTTACCTGAAAGTTATAGATATAGGAAAATGACATCAAGGTTTTCTTGAAATATCAAATTTCACACTACATGACATTCTCACATTACTAGCCTATATAGTAAAGTTTGAACTTAAAATGCTATCACAATCAAATGATGTTTCCCAACTATTATTAAGAAACTTCATAAAGATGAATGACTTTAAAATATCTGCATAGCAAATAAACCTAATCAAGAATGCTTTCTCAACAGCTAAAATAATCGAATAACACCAGCATAAAGACATGACCTCCATACCTTAAGAAGATATCTATATAAGTTCCCCATCCATTAAATATAAATAACTAAAAGATACAAATTGTTTTTCTCTTCTTCTCCTTTTTTCTTTTTGAAAATATTAATTATATCTTTGATTCAAGACTACTATCCTGTCCTGGTATCCAGCTATTGATAGCATCATTCACGAGAAATACCAGAGATAAAATGGCTGGCTCGTGATGAGACCTCTTGTCTCTTGATCTTATGACATCATCATCACATTTTTTCAGGTATTTCTTGTTTTTGGGGTAGCAGGGTCCGTCAAAAGTATGTCGAGTGGGTACTCGTTGGATGCAGAACTTAATTCCGCATCCAACGAGCTCTCCCAATCGAAATTTGAGTAAAAACACGGAGAGATATGTTGAAAATACAAACAAAAAAGTTTTTTTTTTCTTCCTCCAAAATTAATAAATATTATTTTATTATTTTAACTATTGTTTTATTAATTTTTTTTAGGAGGCCCATTTTGAGTTGAAATTTCTTCTAATGTATTGAGCTTATTGATAAATATATACATTCTTCTATTTACTACTATGTGTGAAATCAAAACTAAAAACTAGAAGCAAAAAAAAAGAAACTACCCTATCTTATTCCTAGTCTTATTTTATGTACACTAAAATCAAATATACAATCATAATCAAATAAAGTCAAAAAACCAATCAAGCCATTGAAACATTTTAATTCCTATAAGATAAAATATGTCAAACATTAGTAATAAGAATCGAAATGCTTTATACTGAAAAGCAGAAAGTATTGAATCAATGCTTATATTTACAAAAGGAAGAAGAAGATGACATGAAAATCTTTTAAAATATGACTCTTCCAACCATGCATAAATTGGATTATAAAAAGAAGATTGGAGGAGATCTAAAACTCATGAAGATTCAATGGAATGTGTGATAGCAAATTCATCAGGATAGTAATCAAAAAGCGGCATGTCGAGATTATGATCAAAGGATCCAAGAGAAGTTAAAGTAGAGGATATATTTTGTAAGGAAGCATCATCATCATAAATCTGAAAATCAAATTTTGACATTACCTTAGAGTGAGAACTTTCCCTTTGAAATTCATGAGATTTTGATGACTCAATTAATTTACAATTAAAAATATTAGTATCGCCAAAATCTAAAAGATTATGAGAAATAATTTCATCTTCTGACTTAGATTCTTTAATATTATCATATGCATGTGATTCATGAGCGATGTTCATAAAATTACTTTCATCTTCAATATCTTGAATAGAAAGATTTTCCTCATCTTTATACAACAAATCACTTCGCATTAAGGTAGGGGTTGGCCATAGTGGAGAATTTGTTTGCATATTAGTATCATGACATGAACTATAATCAGTAAATAGATCTGGATATAAAGCATGATAACTTTCCAAATGTTGAAAATTAGATGTTCCCCTTTTCATAGGACAATCTTGATTAACTGATTCAAGAGAAGAATCATTGTCCATATTCTAATTTGTTGATATATTTTGTGAAGAAATGAGATAATTTTGTTTAATTTGAGAAGAAGAAAATGCAAAATCATGATTTATGCAACTATCATTCAAAAATTCGATTTTAGGTTCTAAAATCATTGATTCCTTTTCGAATACAATTGTTTGAACAAAAGTATGATTTTTTTAATGTAAGTGTTGAATTCAAATTCTTTTGTTCTTGAAATTGTATATTAGAAAATCCTAATATTTGTTGATGTTCAACAATTTTAGTGTCAGAATTTGGACAAATAAAATTAAACCTTGAATCAATATTAACCGATGAAGTGATGCAACCATCAACATGCATATCGTCAATTTGAAGCTTATCATTATTTGATTGATCATGTAAATTTGAATGAGAATCAAGATATAAAATAAATTTGTTATTTCTTCTGCAGAAAGTTGATCTTTCTCATGGAATCTAAAATGAATTGACATAAATCTTGAAAAGAAAGTACTAGTAGATTCACCTTCTTGTTTGCAAAGATTTCTAATCTCATACCTCAACTTTTGATAATTATAATCCTCATGTGCATCAATAAACAATTCCATGAAATGTTTCCATGAATGAATGCATTTAGCTGGTAACATTTCGAACCAACCTCAGATTCTTCTTTTGAAAGTGACAGTAAAAAGCCTGCAAATCTTACTCTCACACACTATACGATAATGGTTACGAATATCTATAAATTCAGTGAGATGTTTAAAAAAAGTCATTTTACCTTCTCCATCAAAACTTAACCTTTGCAAGATATTTATTACACTTTTCAAAATACCTCCAACAGGCCAAGGCATGCTGAAAGCATGTTCTAAAACAGTAATAAGAGCCATCTTAAAATAGATCAAAATTTAAAAGAAATAGCTCAAAAGGGTTTACTTGCAGAACAGCCCTCCTTCTAGCGCCATTTGTTGGCCGAATTTTCTGAACTATGGCCAACAAGGAGAAATAGTCCACACAAAGCGCTTAAAACATCTCTCAATGTGTTTGGGATAACTAAATCTCGCGGGAACAAAGGCCCCGCTGCCTTATGAGTTTTCTCTCAAAAGAGTGTCTCATAATTTAGTGATAGAAATTAGTAAATACAATTTGAATTCTAGAAATATAATCTAACTAATATTAATCTAAGATGCAATGCATTTTTCAAAAACTAGAAAATAACAGTTTTAGTAGCTACCAAACAAAGTAGTAGCTGCTAAAACTTGCAATTCCCAAATTAAAGAAAAATGATAAATTAACTAAAAACTATCTAATCTATTTCCTATCATATTCTATCCCAGGAGCAAGATTAAAATTGATATTGACTTAGTTTGCACTCATAAATTAAACATGTAATAATTTAAATTGAGAAGAAAATCTACAATCAAACTTTCACATATTTAAACAACTAAAAAAGTATCTGCAAATTAATCAAAGTAAAATCTAAGAAATTATTAGATGTTTTTAATAATACAAAGTTGAATCAATTTTATGTTAATAGATCGGATTATAAGACCATCATTATCTTTCAAAGTCAAATTCAAAAGACTAATAATGATAAGGAAATTAAGCGTAACTGAAAACCAAGTTCAAGGATCTACTTAATTTTATTTGAAACAATGATAATGAGAACAGATAGTCAATTTGTATTACTCTACAAAGAAAACTTATACAGAGCATACAAAATATAACTCCAAATCCATTCATAATATCAATGCTGCAGAAGATCTTGATTTAATAATAGAGGCACCATTTCCATCACTATTCCTTGCAGAAAAACAAAGCTTACAAAGAGTATACATGCAAAAGAAAATAGATTTCTTCACCATCTGTGGAGATCCCCCCCTTTCAAAAATGAATTGTCTTTGTTTAAATAGGCAAAAGGAACCATAACAATTTCCTGAATTAGCTCTCACAGGCTAGATGCAACAAGAATATATGGAAAACTCCGGCTTGAACAGGCCTGAAAATCTCCCAACTCCTTCACCATTTCCGAAAACGGCCCGCAATTTGGGGTAAACTACCCCATTTGGGAAGTGGGTTTTGAACAGAATCGTCTGATTCTTCATGGTTCGATGACAAATTGAGCCCGAAATTAGCCTCTTCCAACTGATGCGCGATCCATTAACTTCTTCCTTCTAGTTGTAGATAATCTGCAAACGAACTAGATTGTCAAGTTCTCCATCCGAGTTAATCTCTTCATTCTTTCAAATCTCCAATTTTAAACCTGCATATCAATAATTACATAAATAAGTATTTTATAATCAAATATAATTATGAATAAAATTAATGTTATTATTGAAATTTATAGAAAAAATCTCTTGAATCTTGCAAACTAAGGTTAATATTCCATTCACTGAGGACTAATCGAACTTTCACAACAATCTGGTAGTCTTGCTCCTCAATCTCAGGCAGAAGAATCTCACATTCTTAACAAATTTGATCTGATGTTATTATTTATGTGATCTGGTGGCGTGATTCTTTCCTTATAACGGGTTTCATTTACTGGAATTTGGCAGCTCCTTATCTGGTGACCAATAATTTTAGGATCTGAGCCTTTAATATTATGCCCTCTATATTATGCCTTTTGAGACGCATGCTCATCTATAAAAAATAGTTAATTCATGGCAGAGTTATTTTCTCGCCAACAGGATTTGTGACTTGGCATCAAACTAATTCTCCATGAGTTAGAATGGTTTAGCCATTGTAAATAAAATTAAGATCTTTCACTTTTGATCTCTTTAAAATACTTCATAATTTATGGTGGTATTCCCTTGAGATTTTATGAAATCTAATCACGTTGTGAATCCATAGGCAAATGGTAATCATTTTCTTCCTCAAACTTTGGGATAAGTCGTTTCATAATTTTATGTAGATTTGTGGAAAAAGCTCAAAAGAAATGCCATACAACTATAATATTTAACATGAATCATAACTATTAAAATAAGGCATTCCAAATAAATAGCTTTTCTTTAAAAAAAAAATAATAAATGAAGAATATAAGGTCTCTAATTAACGCAACTCCACAAAGAAAGGTCTCTACCAAAAATCCATAAAAGTATTAAAAGATGATTCAATAAGATTAAAATCTTATGCAAACCAATAATTTATTTAAGAGTTTTGTATTCTTCTATTAGTTCAATAGAATCATATAAAACTTTTTCCAAAAGTTAATAATTTGGTTACAATAATTTAGGTCTAGAAGAATTTTCAATTTTATATTAAGTCTATTTATGTGAATGACAAAGATTGCGCCAATAATTGCAAAGCATTTAAAGGTTTGAACAGTATAGTTTCTAAGTGACAATTATAAGAAATATGGAAAGCCATACAAAATATTTTTAAATGGAAGTTTAAAATATCACAAAATTTTGATGGCTTGCCAAAAATAAATATTGTCTACTCATCATAATCTTTAAAGATGTAGGATGAGTCTAATAGGAACAATTAATAAGCTTTGGCGAAGAGTACTGAAATATCAAGTTACGAACATAAAATTATTTTTAACGAAAGATTTATGTTCATAAAGTTTTTGATATATCACTCAAAAATCATAAATACAAGCTTAATTCCATTGTTTAATATACATTTTTTTCAAGATGTGGATCTAAATTAACAAAAATATGGCATCAATCAATTTTTTCGAATCCATCAAGATGCTTATTAATTCATTTAAGTATTAAGAAATGCAACTTTGTGAGATTGTCGAAAAGTGAAAATAATCCAATTCTTTTAAACCAAGGGATACGATAAACTTGGTTAAAACCAAATGAGAGCATGCAAGCATCATTTAACCATCAGAAAAGAAGAAAACTCAAACGACAAAATGATCAATTGTTAGTAAAATAGTCAGTTAAATGACATAATGAAATACTAAAAATTCACTAACTGCTTCAGTACAATGATGTCGTGAGTAATTATTGCATGAAAAGAAAAGAAAAAGTATCGAGTATGAAGAACTCAAATCCAACACTTGGAAAAGCAAACAATCACCAAATCATCTTCCATAAAATCGAGTCAAAGAAAAGGAAACATAGAAAGCGAGAGATCATGCCAAGGAAGCAAATGAAATCACAAGCCCAATCAAGCAAAGTAAAATGAAAAATTCCCGAAAGCTAAATATTTACAAAATTTACATGGGAGCCCTTTATTTTGTTGTAAAATCAAGGGGAGTTGTTGGGGTGCCAACAGGGATGTAGTGGGTTAAATGGTAGGTGAATCAGCAGAGCATAGCCAGTTAGCCACGGAAAACGGTTGGGCCGGAACGAGGGGGTGCAACCGACAAAAGGTTGCACGTCAGCAGGAGGCTACGCTAAGGGAAGAGGGCTGCGACGAGATGGTCCGACCAACAAAAGGTTGCGCAACAGGCGGTCACCCAGGATAGACAAAGTGGCTCGTAGTGTATAGGAGACTCCCTAATGGTGACTGGGTGTCATGTCAATACTCAATAATGGTTTTCAAAGAAGAAACAATAGCACGGTTTATTTCATAAGTTAATGATATCAAATATGAACGAAAGGATGGTAGAATCGACAGCGTATTTAGCACACGCATGAAGAATCCATTCATAATGATGCCCCTGAGTGAATCATGATGGAATCTTAGTCGAAGTTGGTGTTATAAGATGAGAACCGGTAGCTGTATGAAACCCATTAGGAAGTGTTGCACTGAGTAAAGTTGCAGAAGAGTTGGGTTGGGTTGGTGAAGGAAGCTCCGCTGCATAAGGCAGTGGTGGGAAAAGGGGAAATGCAGAACACCCTAGATACAGGGCAGCCTATGAGTGAGAATGATGTTTCGGCAGAAATTAAGGAACAAGTTGTGAGTACGCGGGTTAGTTTAGCAGAGATAGAAGTCTCTGGCGAAGTCATCCTTGGCTCTGTTTCTCCCAGTCGGTCTGAGTTGCCGACTCAGACACCCAAGAGGAATTTGGAAGGGAGACGAGACTAAAGTGAGAGATTGATTCTTTTTATCATTTATGAGTGACTCTATGGATTGATCGTTCTCTTGATGTGGAGAAAGAAGACTGTTGTTTTGGATCTATTGTGATAAAAGTAATACGATACAACAGATATTGAGCTCAAGCACTGTTGTCCTTGTTCCTCTTGCATATGATGCGATGTCTTCTTTTGTCTTTATTTGTTGCGATGGCTCTGTTTTATGAGAAATGTAATACTACTGCGATGTCATTTCTTATCTTTTTCTATTTTATGAATGATGAATGCCATACTGCTGTGATGAATAGTTGAATGATGCGATCTGTTAGATTTGTGATAGAAAAGATAGATCTGTGATGAATACTGGGATATATGATAAATGGTTATGTTAGATCTGATAGTTATGATGATAAATCTTTGATGCCCCTATGCTCTTCCTTACTGTTGGAAACGTGGTTCCGACGGCTCTCCCTCAAAATTCTCGGGTGAGACTTCATCCGCTCTGCGGGTGTTGTCAAGTAGGGTAAAACCTGTCTAGGCCAATGCTTAGGGAGATCGCATTGGTTGGGCATCAACTGAGCGGGAACCCCTGTCGATGAGGCTTTGTTGGTGGGTTTAGCCAACACAAGGTAATGATGGGGCTATAGGAAAGGAAACCAGTTGCAAAAGACAGACGACGACGATGATGACAGTGATCAGGGTTCTGATCAAGATGATGCAGAAGACACACCCACTGATGAGGATGTGCAGAACCTACACAGAGAGCAGGAGAAGGAACAACCTCAGCTGCGGCATAAGAAGTGCAAAGCTGATAAAATGGATAACACAGCTAGCCTAGTTGAGGAATACATGACCTTGCTTTCCGAAGCAATCATAGAGGTTGCACAGTTGATTCTTAAAGGTATAGGTAGAAAGTAGATGCGACTAACCAACAAAATGGCAGAGCATACCAATGCGCTCACTAAGGACATCAACGATGTATGACACACAGTCAAAGCCGAGACTTATGGCGTGGATCCTAATGACACATTAGTAACACCATTGTTGTTTCCGTTGGTGAAGATAGAAGTCCAATCGCGAGCAATGCAGACAGGGACACAAGAGTATGATGATGTTGTCCATGAGTTTGGGACACTATATATAGATTTCTCTAAACTCGCATTAGGCGAAGTATATGCTATTCAGCATGCGACCACAACCGAAATTAGGATCCGCGAATATGTTCTTGCATACCAGGATACAAAGAAAACAAGAAAGGAAAAAATCCACAAGGCCCTCCTTCGCAAAAAGGAGCAAGAGATTGAAGCACGTGAACAAAGTAGGCTTACACTAGCTGAAGCCATAAAAGACACAGTCACAGAGTTCCTTGTGGAAGGAGGCCAGGAAGATGCTTATGCAGCCGCAAAGCTAGCCCATTTGTCCAGGATTGTCATAGACCTAAGGAAATAGGTCAAAGAGCTTAATGCACAACAAATACCAAGTACACCTCCTAAGGTGATTGAAGAGCGCAAGAAAATACCATCTGAATTTGTTGACAGAATTAAAGCAGGAGAGAAGCTCTGTACAAAAGCAATAGATGTAGTCTCGATGACCTGGGAACTTCTCTTGGAGGATGAGACAACAATGAAGTTTGTAGAGGAATCGCTATAGGTTGAGCTGAAAATAGTCAAAGAGAAGATAGAAAAGGTATCCGAGATAGAGTAGCTACAGCAAAAAGTCAAAACTATGCGCGACAAGGAGCAAAACATAAATGATGAGGTGACAGTGCACCAATCAGATGCATAAAGAGTTACAGGGCTCATCCAGCCTATACAATAGAAGCTCCAACAAATAACTCAGTCGTTGGAACATATCAGTTCTGACCATGTGGAACATTTGGAGAAGCAAGCAGAGGAGGTCCGAGAGGAAGTTTCCTAGGTGCAAGGAATTTTAGGACAAGGTTGGTCTCATGGCGTAGCCTGCACTAGAAACATAAGTTTTCTTAGTGGCTCGGGATGAACCACATGTGAGTGTTGGGGGCCGGTTCTTATGGGATAGGATAGAGCACAAAGAGGAAAATGAATCACAAGCGCATGAGGAAGGACAGTTGCGTGACAAAGTAAAAGCAGGTAAAAGATGAAAAGGAAACGTAGAACATAGAAAGTTGTGATGGGGAATGGTGTGACAAAGGAAAAATGGACCCAGAGTTGATGGAATATTAGTAGGTAGAAGAGTAAAGACTGGAAAGTGACAAGTCAAGAAGATCATAGGAGTTTGAGTCGGCGGAAGACTAAAGGACGTTTTATGCGGCTAGTTATGGCCTATGGTAAATGTAATAAAGGACGATTTTGGGGCCAGTATGGCCTGTAATAAATGTAGCAAAGATGTTTTTTAGGATACTTATGATTGTAATAACTGAGGTGTACTCAGTCAACCGTGCACGGTATTGTAATATCTATAAACAGGAGGAACCCACTCTGTACAAGGGTTCAGTTAGTCAACTAGTTCAGTCAATTAGTTGTTCAGTTAGTAATAGTTAGAGAAGAGAAGAAGAGATCATAGAGGAGTCTGATAGTAGAAGGCTGTTGAGCCGCGAATATGCAACTGTGTGCGTAGACCATTTTTAAGATTCATTCTGCAGCTGAGTGCGCAGATAGTAGAGTAGAAGAGTTGATCTAGGGTATGTGTGGATCGGTAGGAGTAGTAGAAGAAAAGCATTAAAACAGAGAACATGAGAGAAAGAAGAGTCTAAGCTAAAAAAAAAATCTCAAAACAGTCTGCAAGTCACAGACTGCAAGGTGCCATATATTTCTCATGCCAAATGAAGAGCACCTTGGTAGTTTTTACCCATATGGGTTTCCACGTTATTTCTTGTGTCGCATGAATGTTAAATGTTTAATGTCTAATGGTTAATGTCGAATGTTTGATTATATTGCATTATTTATGGTTATTGCTTGAATGAATGGCGCAATACTAGTAAAAGTAGTGAATGAATGAATGACTAAAGCATCATCAAAGCATGTTGTATTATTTCATGTCAAATACTATTAAGTTGAAATACTGTCGCACCATTGTCATTTACTATTAAGGAATCATCTGTGTCATACAGTTGCACCAGTTGTTAAGTTTTCATGTACAAGGTTGTGTCACATGCTGGCTGTGTCATACTATTGCGCCACTTTCGAACTCGTAAAAGACTCCATCCTTTTGACTCTATCAAGCACCTTAGCTGCATGCCAAGGGACTGTAATCCCTCGTCGACTGTGGAAACATGGTTTTGGAAGTTACACATTAAGATATCTCAGGTGAGACTATGCCTGCCTCCTAGGTGTTGTCTATTGGTCTTTCTCTGTCGGGTCGATGTCTTTGGGTGTTTTGTTGGTTTTGTGGGTCTGTTCAACCTGGGTCGTGAGAGTGGGGAAAAGTAGGCCAACAAAAGTGATCTCCCCAAGTGTTTTCATGGTGTAGAATAGATATAGATGGTTAAAAGTCTATCTAAGCATGGGTTCAAATTTGCATATGAGGCTTCCAATATACCTTAGTGTACATGGAAGATCAAAACTATACACTAATTATATCTAATGAAATACTACTATCCAAGTACCATCAAATGTATACAAAGTCATCCAAATATGACCCCAAATGTATTCATTGTGTATGCTTCCCGACCATTGTTTTATTCATTGAAACATTGATATTTAAAGATGTTGGTACACATATCTAGCCTAAAAAAATATTATTGTTACAAAAATAAAGAGGAAAAAGTTGGTGACTCCTCAAAATGCTTGTAAATCCTTTATTTTGGGAACTACTCTATTATTCAAATTTACAACTTTTCACATTCTAATAAATTATTGATAAAAACTTTATAGGATGTTCTTTTAAATATTTTCTTCATACTCCCATTGATCCAATTCAGTTTGTACCTTCTTTCTAAGAGAAATTTATGATGGAATTACTAAAACCTATTGTACTTTTAGATCTAGTTAGGACATCTCACTAGTATAGACTTCCATGTCTCTAACCCTTAGATGTTTGAAATCTAGAATTGAAATTCCATTGTTTGTCTTCTTTCCAATATCACAAGTGGCACTCAATTTGGAGCTTGGAATTTTTAGATATGCTTGTTTTCCCAAACCACCTATTTAAGCCTAATGTGTGGACATGACAAACCCCTCATTTTGCACAACCTATAACTCTAAAAATATTGTGAAATGGATTCCAATTTTTTTACCAATGTATGCGTTTATGTCCTCTATCCACCTTGGAAATTTCACTCACTAAAAATAACCCCAAAAAAGTTAAAACACAAAAGGTAAGATTCTAAATTAAAGGAGTCAAACTTAAGGGTTGTCCTCTGTAATACCAAATGTTATGGACCAAATAACCAAATACACATAGAAATGACCCAGTTTAGTGATACAATGCCTAAATTAAGTGAAAATATAAATGAATTTTCATGGGAAATATCCTTTAACGATATATTAAATACATAAGATAAGATCTCTAAAACTAGTGCTTAGTGGTATATACAAGAGACAAAGGTTAAAATCTTAAAAAATTGACCTAATAAAGTAACATTGACAACAATACTATAACAAATGGGAATATAATGGTGCAAGACTTAGGGATTAACAAAATATTCTCATGGATTTGTAGAGATTCCATGGTGTTCATATATCTATCCATGTATATCTAACCTCAAGTTGAAAAGTGCTTACTATATTTTGGCATCTATGATAAAATTTGGATTAATATTGGTTTGATGAGTCATTTGTCACTTACTCAATACTTGTATTATTCCCCTCCACGACCTTAGATGCCCCTTTTCCATGTCTTTCATTTTTCACTTACACAATACTTGGTATTTGAATGCCAACCATCCATATCTTCTCAAAACCTCCATGTTGGAGTTCTACTCTCCCTTTTCTAGTGACCTCTACTACTGTATCATCACCCATGAGGATGGAGGACTCGTGCATGCAACAATAGAAGATAAAACACTTTCTTTGGATTCCATATTATGGGATGTTCTTGAATCCAAGATCCATGCAATAAGATAACAATGAATAAGAATTAAAGCATGACAATTACCTCTTGTCTCCGGAGGTTTATCTCCCAGCTTCTTCTTGGAATTCTTGGGAATGAAGTCCCCAAGATTTTTCTATTGAAGTTCCTTTTCTATGAGATCTATCGTATTCTTCATGCATGATGATTCAAAATAATAGTCACGGTTGCGGTAACCGCATTTTAACTTCCCTTTCTTTCCCTTTCCACCATTGGAGCTAAGGGAATCATCAAAGGGTTTGGAATTGCCTTCCTTCTTTTGTTCAGAATGTGCCTTTCACTTTCCTTTCTACTTGGATTTTGGATTGAATATTTTATGCCTCTTATGCACAACAAGTGCATGCACATTGGAACCCTTTATTGACCCCATTTTGATGAGCTTATCTTGCTCATGCATTAGGGACATGGAAAATTTTAGGGGCAAAATTTAGCCCATGGGATAATTTCCAAAAAAAAATTTCCAAAAAGAAGATTAACCAATTTCAATTTTTTCTAAGTTGATTCACCTAAATTCCATGGGATAACATTTTTTAACTATAAAAATAGCCAAAATTGTCCAAAAACTATATAAAATACTTATAATTTTTAATATCTTTACAAAAATATCACCCAACATTTTATGGTTGGGATTTTAAGAGTTAGTAAGATTCACTAAGGTTTCTACACTTTAAGAAAATTATGGCTGCTTAAAAATTTCCCTGATTAGGGATTCAATAAACTAATCCAATGTGGGAATTTTCCACATTGCTTCTGAAGTTAATCTCAATGTATGGAATGTTGAGATGAACTCAACATACTCTAGACCAAGTTTTGCCAAAATAGAAAGGATTAACTAATTTTGTTGAGTTGAATTGTCAATACCACATCCATTTATATGAAGAAGAAGGGATTTGGACTTCGTAAAGAAGTCCTGAGTGTTTGGAAAGCTTCTCAGAATCAAGGAATTCAACTCTACCTCGAACATTTGGCCTCTCATTTTGTCCTAATTTCCAAAGAGAGATTCAAACTTCAGCCAAATCTCATCTAGAGTGATACAAGCTTCAATGTGAAACAACAACAGTGGGGACATTCACATGCAAATAAGGCCGTAGGCCTTATCCATGTGGTTGAGATATCGATTGTTCTTGATAGTTGATGTTGGTTCAACTTGTATAGCCATTGTGATTTGGTACAAGTGTTTGCATATAAGTGGATGCAAAATTTTTAGCTTCCACTAGAAATAATTATGTGGATTGAGAAGAATTGTTGGTGAAGTTTCCTTTCTTTCTAACTGTATCTTTCTCCCGAACCTGCAAATAAAGTCCTTTCGCACTTTCTCCTAGCAACAAAGCTCTGATAACATGTGAAATTTTCACAGTGAACCTAGCTAGTAGAAAGATCACATAAAGCTTGCCAGAGAGAGAAAAGAAGTGAGACAAGCTTGAGAGAAAGAATGAATTGTTTATTTTAGAATGAGTAAAATTAGTCATGATATACTCGGCATGGCTAAGTGAATACACCATAGTAGTGATATAGAGAGGTATTAGACACTCATTGACAGAAAAGCCAATAGAGTAGCGGTCGCATGGTAGAGAAAAGCATAAAATCCAATAGAGTAGCGCCCGCATGGAGAGAAAAGAAATAATCTGCCATGCATAACTAATGTGTAACTCACTCTAGAGTGTGTAATATCTTCAACAAAAACTGCACAACTTACATTACACTCTCAAATATTATAAGCCTACCTTGCATCTACACCTTTGCATACATAGATAATGAGCACTTTAATGATGCACACTATCTTTTAAGATACATTTTGATTGTTATGTGTTCGTTCCATAAAATTACTTATTGTTACTTGGCTCAACTAATTCAGATTGTTTAACCTGGGAGAAAATAAAAATTAATATATGTAAAAAATTGAAAAACAAACACCATCCAAACCAAATCCAAATAGATTATAATTTATAATACTACTAATTATCATGTAAGGCACTGAAACTGATAAACATTCTTATGAAGAAAGGAAATAAAAAAAAAGGCCTGGACACACTTCAAGCTCAACCAGAGTAGGCATCCTAACCAGAATTGAAACTATTTCCTTTTGAAACTGATAAACAATGTTATGAAGGAAATAATAAAAAGCCTAAACACACTTCAATTTCAACCAAAATAAGTATCCTAACAAGATTTGAAACTATTTCCTTTTGTTGGCACCAACAATGTTCAAGCTTATGTAAAGATGAATTTCAACATTCTACCAAATTATTCCCTAAACAACCAGTTAGCCAATAACGACTCCGAAATATAAAAATATATAATTTCACTCATGATTTTGCAACCCTTCTAATTAATCACATGAGTATTTAGTAGTTCATAATATGCAGTTTCCTAATATATATTTTTAACACAAAAAGGTCGGGATAGAAACAGACAGCAGGCATTTGCTTCTTATTATCTGCCTATACTTAGTTCTGATCATGCTGAACTGTACAAGAAATTATGTTTGGTATAATGCCCATAAAAAGTATTGACAACCTACAGCCTACAACTGGAAAAATCCATGAACAAACTTTCGTTGAAACTGCTATCTAATCACTTAGTCTGTTTAAGATAATTTCTTATAATTCACACAAATTTGCTGAGGTATTCATCAACAGTGGTGTATTTCACGGATGGGTACAACTGGCTAGCCTCCACACCATCAGGTCCGATTTCAAAATTTGTTTGATCCCCTTTCACAAAAATAGAATGACGGATTCCTATGCCAATATTAGCTGGGAATGGTGTCTCTGCATCACCCACCACAGTTTTGGAAGTAGTAAGTCTATCATCTACAATAAAAAATCTCAAAACAAAACAAAAGGCTATCAACCTTCTCAGAAAACTTCTAATTCCAAAAAGAAGCTTTAACACTAATCATGGCTTATGCTCTTCAAAGTTAAACAAATTAGATATAGCATTTCAGCTTGAAGAAGCAGTTCCCACCACAAATCATACTGCTCATTCACTATTGTGTAAACAACTTTTATAATTGAATTAGCGAATGATCAAAATTTCTCTAAAATTATGTTTAATTGCAAGAAATAATTCATGTAAGTTCAAAAAGTATGGAATTAGGGTTTACAACCTGTGACCTGTCATTAATTTAAGGACCTCAATTAGCCAATGAACAAAATTTCTCTAAAATTATGTTTAATTGCAAGAAATAATTTATGTATGTTCAAAATGTATGGAATTAGGGTTTACAACTTCTGACCTGTGATTGATTTAAGGACCTCCTCCTCGGGAACATAGACCTTGTCGAGGGTCTTGTCAATCTTCTTCTCCCAAATACCCACAAGCTCGTTGAAAGACAGAATGTTGGCAGGAAGCCTCAAGTACAAGGTCTTGTTCAAAGTTCTGGGATCGTCCACTGCCTTGATTGTGAAGGTTGCAATGTCTTCCTCCTTTACATATACAGCTGCATTATGTTCAAGCATATTTTAAACAAAATCAAAATCAAAATTTCTCAATAAAAAGAAACACTCAGCTTCAACACCATGATATACAAATCTAATAACAAGGATCGTCACCATATCAAATACTGATGTTGTAGAATGAGGAGATATAAAACAGAGCATTAAAGTGAAAACAGAAAGAATGAATAAAGTACACACTGTCAAAGGAAACAGTTAACAAACCTTTGGCATTTCCATCTCCAAGAATGACAACTTTATCCCTGGGAGGGGTTGTAAGGCCAGCCTGTGCCAGGCCTTTTAGGAAATACCCTGCAAAACAGTTGCTGGAGACGTAGGTATAAGGAATACCCTCTGCCTCAATTGCCCGACGGACTTTGACTTTGAGCTGAAACACACTCTTTGCAGGCTCCACTGCATGGACGTTATCAACATCATTCCCGAACTCAGATGGCAAAAATCTCTGCAAAACATCAATCAATTCATTGGATTAAATATAAAATTAAAGTAGGGCATTAAAACTTTTGCTGAAGACCTTTTCATGTTTTCTTCATCAAGATTTCTTAAACCACATGATAATCACATACCCGTGAGTTGCAGTTTCTTAAACCACATACTATATAGGTGACTAACACTCTAGCCAACAAAAAAAAATTATATACCTTGATAGTTCCAACTTTCTTAATAAATATTATATACCTTGATAGTTCCAACTTCTTTAATAGCCTTGATAATATTGATCTGGTTCTCTATATGTTGTGTTCCGACTGTGGAGATTACTACGTCGATATTCTTCATTGCCTCCACAAGGCTTGCGTGATCCTCTAATGATCCCTGTTAAAAGAGCACAAAAACCTAAATAGTTGCTCGTAGAAACATTACATGACAGTAGAAAGCACTTAGATTTGAACTTACATGGAGTATATTAGCGCCTGAGGCCTTGAAGGATTCCAGAAGCAGGGCTTTCTCAGAATCAGAAGCAGCCGTGGAGCTTCTTACCAGAAGGGAGGTGGGATGGCCGAGAGCAAGGCTGGCTTTGGCAACATGGCGACCAATGTAGCCTGTTGCTCCAATTATCAGAATTCTGGTGCTGCTTGCCATGTTCGCCTTGAAATTCAACTGCTTATCGATCTCCTACTTATAACTCCGAATGGATGAAACAGAATTACCATGTAAAATTCAATTGTTTATGCTTACAAGCGAGTTTGTGATGATGATCGATTCTCAGAATCTCCTGGGTATGGTGAATGGAGTATAAGAAGCGCTGAATGAATCCAAAGGTAAAATCCAAGCAACGTTGGATTTTTTGTTGGAAATTTTTGGAAAGGTCGTTATTGTTGGTGGGCATCACTTAGCCTTGGACCATAAGCCAGTTGTATGTTGGGTGCATATTGTAAGATACATGCACATTGCTAGATGCCTGCAAAGGCCGGCAAGAACCAATAGTGCGAAGATAAACATAAGCCTCTCAATTGGGCAGAACAGAGGAATGGAGATATGTTTGAGCCTTTGTCTAGTCACCCGATTTTTTTGTGCTAGAAATTTTTTTCACTAACTCGTTTTATTATGTTAATAATAGTATAGTGTAATTTTATTTTGTTTTAGGAACTTCTGTTATACATAGTACATTGAATGCCATAATGTTTATGAACATTTTTTACTTTACTATTTAATGTTTAATTTTATTCAACTTTGGATAAGACTATTACTTAGGTGATTTTGGATTAAAACCTTACATGGTACTTGTAATGTGCGTTGGGAGATAATGTAAAGTATTTGGGAAAATATTTAGACAGCTAATTAATGTAAAGTGGTTATGAAAAATAAGGCTCACTTAATAGTTAGTGAATAAATAGTTTCACATAATAATATAATAATGAACATAATAATATAATAATGAGGAGTGATTGGTATAGAGCAAAAGAATATTCATTTGAAATTGTAATGAATCTTGATTGGCATAGAATAAAAAAATATTCATTTGGAATTGTAATGAACTTTTAGAGATAAAAGATGTGAATTTATAGAAGATTCTCAAGCTAGGTTAATATTGTCAATATTATTTATGGAAGACGTTATTTTGCAAAAAATATTCATTACAATAGAATGTTATGCATATATATATACTTTCATATTAGTATTCCTTGGGGTATATCACCTATGAGACTCACGATGTTCAGTTCAGAAGATGGAGATTATATTGGTTCAGTTTTTTCTAAAGAGGAGGTTAAGAAAGTTTTAAGTCAGTTGGCTAAGGCTAAAAGTCCAAGCTTCGATGGTTGGACTGTAGAATTTTTTCTCCATTTTTTTGAGTTTGTTGGGAAAGATCTAGTAGATTCAATGGAGGAGTCCTGAAGGAATGGTTATGTTCCTAAAAAATTGAACTCGAACTACATTGCTCTTATTCCCAAAAGGGATAAACCTAGGTCTTTCAATGATTATAAACCCATTTCCTTATGCAACCTGGTCTATAAGGTGATTTCCGAGTATTAGCACCATTTTTGGTTAAGCAGTTGGAGACGGGTACACCAAAGGAGAAATAAGTAAGGGGGTGAAGAATTTTTGCACTGTGACCAAAAGTGTGTAAAAGTGTGTAAAAGGCGCTATAAAGAATAATAAAGGGACTGTTCTTAAGGTTTAAATAAAAAAGCGACCTTTTGTTATCTTATGACGAGATCTAATGGTGTAGATCTACATTGAAGAAGATCCACGGTTATAAATAAATCCACTGGTTAAAGTTGCACGAGGAAATAAATTTTGGTAACCAGCAGAATGAGTTAAAGGGAAACAAAGATCAATGGTCGGATGGAAAAGGTAATGCAGATTTACGATTGGGAAGGATTTCACTGATGGAATTAGCGCGAAGGAATTAACTTTTCCATTCAGCGAAAAAAGTTACATCCTACATAAATCACATTAGAGGAATTTTGAGGTCTAAAATGGGCCTCCTAAGGAAAATAATAAAATAATATTTATAAATTTTAGAGGAAAAAAGAAAAAAACTACTTTTTGTGTTCGTATTTTCGACATATCTCCTTGTGTTTTTACTCAAATTTCGATCGGGAGAGCTCGTTGGATGCAGAATTTGATTCTGCATCCAATGATTACCCACAATGCATACTTTTAACAGACCCCGCTACAGACATCATCATCACGTTTTTTCAGGTATTTCTTATTTTTGGGGTAGCGGGGTCCGTCAAAAGTATGCATTGTGGGTAATCATTGGATGCAGAATCAAATTCTGCATCCATCAAGCTCTCCCGATTGAAATTTGAGTAAAAACACAAGGAGATATGTCGAAAATACGAACAAAAAAAGTGTTTTTTAAATGAAAAATATGTCAATTCAACCATTATGGTTGACTCATTTTATTGGAATTCTATTGGTTCTTGAATTCCAACTCATAAGAACTTATTGTTGGCATGTTTTCTTATAAGGCCCATTTTAGACCCCAAATTTCCTCTAATGACGGCTGAGATTGAGAGGTAAAAGTGATCGATAGTTGATAATCATTCCGCTAGGTGAACATGTGCAGAGGAAGTTTGGCCAGAGATCAGTAGAATTAAGTAGGTCCCTCATAGATCGATGACGGATATTTAAAGGGGGGAATAATCAATGGTATGTAAGCATTCTGCTGGGTGGACATGCTCAAGAGAAGTGGAGTTGAAAATCAGTGGAAAGTGGTACAACCTGCATAAAATGATGGTTGAGATTGAGGCCCGATCAAGATGGACGGCTGATATTCATTCCGATGATTGAAGCTACATGGATAAAGAAAGTTTTGAAATCGACAAATTGATTAAAGGACCTCTAGGATCAAGGGTGTAGATTTAATGGAGATAAGATATGCGGTCCAGAATGATTCCGCTACTACAAGGTGCGTAGATAAAATCACAGGGAGCCCCAGCGGAATTCTTTAAAGAGGGAAAATCATAAAAGGATAAGATCAATGGTGATTAAGATATGTGATGGAGGATGACTCCACTACAAGAAGGTGCATAATGTTTATAAAACTAGATCTGAGCGGAATGTTTTAAAGTAGAAATCAATCAACGATGGAATATTAAGAAGGACAAGATCAAGGGTCGGTTTCCAATCCGCCAATGAAAGATGCAGTTTGATTATTATCTCGATGGGTGATGGTAAGATGTGAAAGGATCTATGGTGGGAAAATAAGATATGAGAGATCTACGGACAGAGAAGGACCCAACTGAGCAAGATGCATGGCAAATAGGTAGAATAAAATATTATAAAAGGAAAGCACATGGAGAAGGACCATGTGTCTTTATCCATTGGAACTCGAAAGATCAACACTGTGCGGAAGAAGCCAACTCAAACAAATTCCTTGCTATTTGTTAATTGATCAGGTAGGTCATTTTCTCCCACTAAAGTGTATTTAAAATGGACAGTGTAAAAGGAGTGGAAGTTCAGGTCCTGGAATACCAGAGGATTGAAGAGGTTTTTGAAGATAAGGACTATGAATTTTTTGATACATTGTTGTCATTTGGTTCAGTAAATCAATTAAAATCCAAATTAAAAGTACTTACGGACCATGGTACAGATGTTCATGGTGTATATAGGTCTTATTTCCATTTTTCCTGCTCGGAGCAAACCTTAGGTTTTCTAGAATTCATTGACTGGTGCGCTTCAAATTACTCTTCTTCCGAAAGAGTAATTATGGACGCGACCAAGACTAAAATTTTATGTCTTTTCATCCCATTAGTCATCTGAAATGTCTTTGTAGTTCCTTCTACATTTACCCAAGTATCTGAATATTTCAATGAAGAAATCCTGGTACACTCATTCTGTGAATCATTCGTTGAACAAAAAAAATCCTTTTTATCACTTGTTTCAGACCAGATCTGTCATTACAGAATTAGGATTTCGCTGTGGATACAAATATTTTTAATGATCAAACCCAGTTGGTCATTTCACTCATGATTCAATTCTTAGGTTTATATACTGACAGATATGTTACCGAATTGTTTATGAGTTTCCTTTTTAAGGCCAGTACTAGTTCATGTGAGTTATCCTAGTCAAGTCAGTCAATTTGATTTAAAGATGATGAATTCCTCACTGAGAGTATTCACTCACATCTAGTGGATTTCCACAACACGAGACATTTCAGATTTTAGTTACATTTAGTCATAATGTTCGTATTTTTTAATGAGGAAAAATTGCAGTTCCCATAAATGGTTTTAACTAATGAAATCAACATAAAATTTTCAAAATATATGAACCTGTTGATGAATAAAGTGTACAAAGTCTTTTTCCAGCATAACTTACCAAGGGTGTTGCATATCATGAAAGAATTGTTACTGTTTTCATCAGAAAGAAGGATTGGATATTGGTTTTTTTTTTTAAGAAGGTATTATCACCAAAGTGTATGGATTTGTCCATGAACCATATATCATTCCTTCCTTTCTTACCCCTAGGAATTTCTCACTAGAACTGATCAAGAAAAAGCTCATTATTGAGAATGAGCATTTCATTAACTTTAGGAAATCCTCAGAGATCAAATTTACATGGGTGGTTGGCCCTTTTATCATTAAAAACAAAGCTGCATTACCTGTAGTTGAGGGTTTGTTGAAATAGACGGGATTCCAAACATCTACAACCATTAATTATGATCCTCATCATGTTATTTCCATAAGGAGGAAGGTCAATAAGAACAAACCATTAGAACACCAGGAAATTAAAGGCTTAGCTGATAGTGTGAATTAGTCAGACTATCCTTTGTTAATACAGAATGGAGAATACATGCAACAAAATTCCACCTCACCCATAAAGTATGACAGTGTTACACGGCCAAATCGTTTGACTATAGCACCAGTAGTAGAAGTAATCACTCCTCCGACTACTCATTCAGAAATGATTCATAAAAGAACTTTTTCAGATGTTATGGATATAGAGCAGGAAGAACATTTAGAGACTCCAAAGAAACAAAAGAATGAATCTGAAGGCCAACTTGTTAAAGTGACAAAGACTGAGGGAAAAAATAAGCAAATGAAAGTGAAAGGCCAAGCCTTTGAGATAAAAGAATATGAATTTTTAGAGACCCCTGAAGGATCAACAGGTCAATTCAAAACAAGGGTAGAATTATTTGATAAATATGAGGATGATAAAGAGACATCAATGGATGAATATATTATAAGAAAGATATCAAATAAGGATGTATCCTTGGTGATTGTTAGGGATCATACTCATAATAATTTAAACCTAGCAGCAACCACTAAAAATAAAGCAACAGAAATGAGAATGAACCTAGAAAACATCCTTGTACCTGACATGATCCATCTGCATAAGAAAACTGGAGAGGTTATATATACTGACTTGCTAAAGGAAACTTTGAAAGTATCCAAATTGTAGTCACCTAAAAGTAAAGTGGAGAATCAGTTAAGAAATGAGAGAGTAGAGAATAAAGCACATTAGCAGCAGATCACAAATCTCCAAGGAGATCTAGTGGTTCTTGATACCAAAGAAAAAAAAAGGGAAGCAACTCAAAGTTGCTTAATGAAAAAGAGAATACTATTCAGTTGTTGAAAAGGAACCTGAAGATCCCCTCCACTCAGCTTAACCAAGCATCATAGCTTACAGATATGGAAAAAGAGAAAGAAACATTAAATAATGTGGTGAATGATTGCAAGGAAAAGCTTTTAAAGTTTTCTCAAGAGAAAAGAGAATGGCAAAAAGAAAGAATGTTATTGAAAGATAATGAGACAAGCCTTAAATAAAAACAAACTGAATTGGAAAAGAAACTAGAAGAAAAAGAAAAAGATACTAAGGTACATGTCATTGCACCTCCTATACAAGCAAATGAGCAATCCATTGTGTAGGCCATGTCACAGGTTAGCCTGAAGGGTTGAGAGATTGTTGGGCTAAAAAATCAAAACAAAAATCTAGAAAATGCATCCCTAAAGAATGAAGAGGAGATAAAAGCTTGGGAGAATAACTGTAAAGATCTCCTTGATAAAAATGATAAATTGATGAAGCAAGCAACTAGAGAGGTGCAGGTGCAAGGAGCTAAACATATCATTTGGGATATGATTATAGCTGAAGAAGGAAAACTCGGACCCTATCTTGACTATATTTTAGATAAAGAAATTATTATTCAGGTTGTTAGATAGAGTGTTATAGCAGTCAAGGAAGTGTTGAATAAAAAACCAATAGACACTGCAAACAACACAATTAGTTTTCTGAATGGTTTGATTGAAGATTATTTGAAAGCAACAAATATTAAGGACATAATTTTAGTCATTACATGGGTGAGAAAGGTTGTTGGAAAACACCAACATCTTGATACTGTACAGGAAAAGACCGATATCATGGATCATCAGATTAAATTGTTTATGATTTATTCTCACCATTGTTCAAAACCGGTTTACCTTTCTTCTGGGAAGAAAAAAGGTAAAATGTTATCTCAAAAATGATATCATACTCAGTTGGTCAGATGTAGATTGGACCATAGAAAATTTGAGGATATGCAACATTCCTTATCTGGAAAGACAATAGTGGACAAACTGTCAGAATATTTTGAGATGTTGTATGCTTTTAGGGCCACGTCTTCACAACTCCCATAGTTTTCTTATGTGGAACATGTTGAATTAAGAGTGTCAGCAAAGGAAATGGCCTGCCTGGAGTTGCCAACTGTCGGCTAGTGGAATACAGTTGAGAAATATGGAAGAATAAATTATAGGCTGCACTAGTATTGAAGATTATTGAAGAACATTGAAGACATTTAGTTAAATTTTGTAATTTATTTTGAGCAATTAGTTAGTTAGGAAGAAACTTGACAAATGTAATAAAGCAGTTATACGCCTATTTTTAGAATAGAGTTAGTTATCAGCTCATGAAGCATTTTGTTGTATTTAAGCAAGTTTTTGTAATGGAACAAGGGTTGGAACTTGTGAGAGATTTTGCATTGTAACTGAGATTTCATAGATTAATAAAATTATAGATCCGAAGCTGGCTGTTTGATAGAGATTCATGTGTTGTCATATTTACAGCCTGTACTTCCTTTCCTTTATGTGCATGTGTTTCCAGTTTAAAACTTCCATTATGTTTTCCTTTCATGCTTGAATGAGTTTACAATGGATCATAATTCATATTGGTATGCTCTATTCTATTAATTTTAAGCATTCACAGAACCATTCATCTAAAGTTAATGGTGGATTCATCCTTGATAGATGCCCACATTAATGGATTGTCTCTAAAATTCCTCCATATTACTAGATAAACAAGATTTTTGATTGTGAAGAGATAACTATCTTTCCTCTATTGAATTTCCTATGTAGTAGCCTGTAAATGTTATTTTCCTACATGACTCCATACCCAATCTGCACTTGTTTCAATCGCCATCAATATTAAATTATGTTTCTTCTTAATATATCTAGCCTTATGAGAAAATATTGAGAGATCCCTGTTACCACCTAAGTTGTAGTTAGTGGTTTTTTATCAAGTGAGCCTGGTGAACCAGACAAACATGATTTATTCGGACTTCAGAAGATCTTCAGAATTGCTTCTGGGAAGTGCTTGTTGTACTATATCACATGTTCATACCCCATAGGGGAGTTGTAATAAAATGTTCTAGCATGATGATGTTTGTAAAAGAATCGGTCTCTCGGACTTTACTGTCAATCTGATCATCCCAGAGTGATTTTTCCCTTGGTTATTATTGGTTGTTGAATAAACAACTGATAATTTCTGATTTTTTCACTCAATACCTCCAAAGTTGGGGTGGTCGGCTTGGCATTTAGGCCTATTGAGGTTATTAGAGTCTATGTGTCAATGTATAAACATGCTAGGCATTATGGTCGAGTCATATGAACATGTCTAAGTCCCCCTAGGTTTTAATTTTTTCTAATTTTTTAAGTATTTTTTAAGGTTTTAATTTTTCCAAAATTTAGGCTATTTTTTAATAGTCTAAATGGAAAAATTGGTTTTGTAATAAAAGTGGGTTTAGAAATCAGTTTCAATCATAGGGGTGCTCATTTTCTAACTCAGAGCACCCGGTTAAACCATAAACCCACTTTTCCTAAGTTTTGAGTGATTTTCCCATCACTCAGGTCAGAAAACCCTAAAAATCAAATATTGATTATTTTAATTGATAAATTAATTAAATAATGGTCAAAATCCAAATTCCTAAGTGAGTCGATTTTGCTTCGATTTGACTGAAGTCAGTCTCATCAGATTCATATTGACTAGAGTTGACCATGCCTTGACAGAAGGAGTTGATTTGGGCCGAAGAGGGAGTGCACCACAACATGCATCCTTGAGATTTGTGCCCTCTCTCTCTCCTCCACACGTGTGGGCTCATCTAGATGTGATTTGGTTGATGTTTCAGTTAACTGGTTGAGGTGTTAGTCCAATCAGCACTCCGATTGCCAATTACACTTAGTTAGACTCAATTAGACTCAGATCAAGCTTGGCTTGACTCCTCATGCAGCTACACTCTCTCTCTCCTTGGGAATTGCACCCCCTCTGGGCTAGGGTTCCATTTTTTGTTATAAATAAAGCACAGTCTCCTCCTTTCCAAGCTAGTTAGAGTTGTATTGAAGGGCTTGCTAGTTGTAATTGATACAGTATTTTGTAATTTTGCTGCAATAAATAAAGCTTTGGAGGCTAATGGTGTGGTGCAATTGTGTGTGGGCCATTATTGTCTGATATTCATGAGGTAATCTGTGTATTGTTTCAATTTTTTGCATCTTGAATTATGAATCTGGTTTAACAAAGATTGCTCCCAATCATTGGAAATAGAGGGATATAAGTAATTTTACTTGTTTCTTCTATGTTGAATACATGTACTTAAAGATATAGATCTGACATGTTTATAAGTTTATATGCATGTAGCTTTAGCCTTGATTTATGTGTAATCACCAGATCTCATGGGTTTGGAAGTCTTTGATTGATTTATAGGTTGCTTGGTTGGGAAGAATCATGGATCTAGTTTGAATCCACATTACTTTCAACATCTCTGAATGACATAGTTCCTTGGCATCCCACTACGAAGCCTTTTGGCTGGTTCCTTGCGGTAACAAGTTTTTCCTCTCCATATCTCTTCTTCCCTCTAAAATTTAAAATTTTACCTGGCTACTTGGTTCATAGCTTTGTTTTGTTCAGATCTATCATCATAGATTGACATTTAACATAGATATTTCTTCTTAAATCTCATAATATAGATCTTGTTCTTAAAAAAGGTTTCATAAGCATTCTATATCTAGCTTTGGGGAAATCGTCTTTTTTGCATGGAATTTTAAAGAAAATTTGTAGCTTGCATGCACTAGATTTATTTTTCATAATTTAAAAGATAAATCCACCAATTAGTGCACATCATATTGGCTTCCTAAAAGGCAGGCCAAGATCCCAAGGAAAGCTTGCTTTCCTTGGTTCCTTTTTCACCCTTTTTTAAACTAGTCTTAACTTAGCTATTTTCGGTTAAAAGTGGGTTGACCCAAAGGTACTTTCAAAGTGCTTTTGGGAATATTTCAGTTTAATAAGCTTGCTATTTTTTTGCAGGTATAACAGAAAAGAGGAGGAGGTACTGTTCGAAAAGTGACTTTTGGGCCATCCAGAACCCCCCAGGGGTCTCCCCATTTCCCGAAATCTTTAATTTTTGCACATTGTAAGCTCTTGGGTTCGTTCTGTATAAGAACAAAAAGGAATTATATCATTTTTATGATATTGTAACCACTAGTAATACAAAATAATTTCTAATAGGCTCTTTCGAGCCCATTCCCCATCCCCCCTGGGGGGGATTCATGTCCTTTTTTCCTTTTTTGTATTTTTCCTATTTTTTCTCTAGATTAGTTTTGCTTATGAAAAATAGTGTACTTTGATTACTTTCATTATATCTTCCATATTATAAATTCAAATTAACTTGAATACTTACCCCACGAATCCTGATTGAACCGAAAGGTGAAAGAGGATTGTGGTAGATATAATTAGAGAACCTATGGTTTGTTTTGTTTTTGCTACTTCATTATTCACTGTTAATTTTTGCAAGCAATCATTTAAACTCAACCCCCTCCTTGATTCCCCGATTGAGGTCCACTTGGATCGAAATAGGTTCGTGGAGGGTTTTCTTTTTTAATAAAAACACATCGAGTAAAATTTACTAAAAATTACAAATCCTCCGGTGTGTATGCTCTGCATTTTGGCTGTGGTTCATCTGATCAGTCAAGCTGCATCAAAAGCAATGTGAGTGACTAGATTAATTAGGTTTCACCTTCCCCAATTAACTACCATCAAGCGAAAATCCAACACCTCAATCAAACCATAAACGGTGGCAAAATACCCAAAGGAAGTGGGAACTACTGGACAGTGACCTCGAGGCGTCGATCTCTGTTACACCCTAGCAGGTGTATTATGAACACAGTCTATGGGCTCCATTCATCCCACACATTCTTTGCGGGTAGCCATGAAGGTTTTATTTTTGGACATACTCCAAGTACCCCTCGGGTATATCTGGAGTCCCCCTTTGCCTAATTTAATCCACTCATTTTTCATATTAACTTAAAACATACCAAGAGACAATTGAAAAACATTCACTCCAAGCACATGCAAGCACATTTAATCGTTTTGCGACTCCATTTTAAGGCACTAGTTATTTGTTTACTTCTTTTGATATATATATATTGTGTGTCATCATTGTGCTTACTTGTGTTTATTTTTCATCTTGTCATATGTGGTTCTCAATTATTTATTTTAAACTCCTAAGCAACTTATTCAATTCAATACCATCAAACTAAAGTAATTAGCCTTAGTAACTTAATAGGGTCTACCCCCCTTGGCTTCGTTAGGAGTTGAGCCTAAACGAAGGACTCAAGAACAAGGTGACAATCCTGACTCGAGACTTGCCCCCAAGGACACACCGAGTGGCTTGAATATTTCTGCCATGTCCCCCCCAGGTGTGTGAAAGGCAGCAACACTTTTTGGCGCCGTTGCCGGGGATAAATATTTTTATTACCGAGTATGACTTAGCTTAACTTTTTTCTAAACAACTAAAAAGATAAAAAAAAAAATTGATGGGTCTTGCCTTTAAAAAACATAAAAATTAAAACTCTATCCATCTGGCTACTCCCCTGTCTAACATCCCTCCAAGAATTTCTACCCGAAGAGACCGCCAACAATTATTCAATCCTCTCCCTGATCCCAAAAGGTTTATTAGAGAGAGATTGAATAGGCAGAATTCTCATAGAAACCTTGAATATTTAGGTGACCAATCCCTCTCAGATATCCATCACATATTTGTAGAGAGTCAGATGCACCAATTTAAAAAAATGATGGAATTCTTCAAACCCCTTTAATTTTCTCAGATAGAAGGTGCTCCCCATGCCATTCCAAATGATGCTATCAAGAAGCTCCCCATATTTCAGGGCAATAATGCCATCACTTCCAAGTCTTACCTTCGAAAGTTTGAAAAGCACCTGGTCAGTTATTGCAATGATGCTGCCCATGACCATGACGATGTCAAAATGGAGCTCTTTGCTTTATCCTTAGAAGATGATGCTGGAGAATGGTACTTCAACCTAGATGATGATTCATATAAAAATCTTAGTGAATTCCAAGATAGTTTTAGGAATAAATGGGGAGAAAAGAAGGAACCAAGACATCTGCTTCCTTCCCTTCATAGCATAAAGAAGATGGAGAATGAAACCATGGATGAATTTAACACTAAATTTAGGTGTGTGGTTGTGGAACTTCCTAGAGACATCAAGCCAAAACATGCCTCCATCCCCATATCCTACATTGAAGCCTTCAACGGTGACTTAAGGTACCAGTTGAGAGATAAAGATTCGGCCGATCTAAAAACTGCCCAGGAATTAGCCGAGAAAATAGAAAAGAATATGCAATCTTCAAGCAAGTCCAACATTCTAGGTTACACTAGGGGAAACACTTCCTACAACAAAGAGACCAAGGGTAAAGCTGTTGAATCAGAATAAAAGGGAACTTATAAAGATCCCATGGAAAAGGTAGCGGACATGATAAAAAACTTGGTTACTAGTCAAAACCAACAAATGGCCAATCATGTTGCATAATTGAATCATATGCAGAATAGATTGATCATAGTGGAAAGGAATAATGGACCTAGGAACTTTCAGCCCAAGCAAAATCAGATGTATCAAAAGAAAGCCCCTCATCAAGAACCTAGGATCCCAAACCAATTAGACTTAGCTAACATGGTAGAGGAAATGATTCAATGGTGTAGACCTTGTGAACAATTCCACCAAGAAAACACTTGTTATGTTGCAAATCAAGTCATGGAACATGGAATTCCCAAGGTCAGTAGTCAGGAAACAACTTCAAGCGAGCTTGATCATGTATACATGGTAGGCCAGGCCTACCCTTTGTCAAACTAGCATTGGTAGCAAGCCATAGGTTACAGTTATGAGAAGGACCTCCTTTCCAACTTCTATGGTGAAATGCCTACTCCAAAAAAAATTCAGGAAATGAAGAAGGCTAGATTGAAGGGTGCATTTTTTCAAAGAAAGGAGAAGTATTCACCAGCTAAATAGTACAAACCTAAGGTAACAACTCCTCCTCTCCTAGATCCCCCTATTATACCAGAACCAAAGATTGACATGGGAGAATGGTTAAGTAGTGTTAAAGTTTCTGTTTATGCAACTGATATCCTTAAAATTCCTGGTCAAAAAGAAAAGTTGTTTAAAGCCATAGAGGACATTCAAAATAAAACTCATGATGTTGTCAAAGAGGATCCTCCCCCTAGTAATAATGCTATATTTGAAGAGGAACATATTGAACCTGTGGATATGCCTATAGTCCTCAATAGTGTTGATCCGAAAAGAAAAGACCACCCACCTTTTTATGTCTCTCTCTTAGTTGATAACCTTCTCCTTCATAATTGCATATTAGATTCAGGTGCTTCATCAAATGTCATGACACGAAAAGTAATGGAACGGATAAATCTAAGGATCACCCAACCCTACCACAATGTTTGTGCAATGGATGCAAGAGAAGTTGAAGTGGTAGGGATAATCTTAAATCTACATGTTAAGTTGGCCAAGTATCCTGACATCAACATGTCGATGGATGTGGTAGTGATTGATGTGCCAGATAATTGGGGTATGTTGCTATCAAGAAAGTGGGCCGCAAATCTTGGTGGGTACATTCAAATGGATTGGACATATTCTACTATACCTGCGTCATAAAACACTAGGGTGATACTCCATAGAGAGAAGCTATGGAAATGACATGTAGAAAACCCTTAAAATCCTGGAAATGAATTTGTGCATTGCACTGATAACTTTGGAAACTATGCTATCTTGTCAAATTTTTATGGCCCCTATTAAGGAAAACATTAAAGATGAAAAGATAGATGAGGTTTCACAAATGTACTTTGACAAGGATTATTCCAAAGCTGGAAAGGGTGCGGGCATTGTGATCATCTCTCCTTCAAATAAAGTCTACAACTTTTCTTTCAGGTTAGAGTTTGAAGCATCAAACAATGTAGCTGAGTACGAGGCATTGCTTCTAGGGTTAGAAACCGCTAAATACATGGGATAAAGATGTTGAACATAAAATGTGATTCAGACTTAGTTATACTCCATATTAAGAATCAGTATCAGTTCAAAAATGACAGACTAAGGAAGTATATAAATTCCATATGGGACACCATGGAATGGGTTGATACACTTAACATTCAAAAGGTCCCTAGAGAAATGAATGGGTTAGCAAACGAGTTGGCGGTAGCAGCATCCACCCTCCAGCATTCAGATGAAATGATTAATGGGAATGGAAAAATGGAAATTAATTTCAGACCTTCAATTCCAGATAATGTAGATCACTGGAAGGTGTTTAAATATGATGAGCAACTCTTGAGATTCATCCATAATCTCCAAGAGTTTGAAGTTTGAAAGATCAGTTATCAGCAGGAGGGTAAAGAGTATCAGGAATGCGAGGATAATGAAAGGAATCACATCCCGAGTAGCCTTATAGCTTTTGAAAATCTGTTTGATTGATGGGATCATCATAAAAATAAAAAAGAAGAAATAAAAATTTGGGATTATATGGAAATAAACATAGGAACTAATAAAGACCCCAAGTTAATAAAAATTGGAAAAGGCACTTCAAAAAAGGAAAGGAACAATTTGATTAACTTAATCAAATAATATAGAGATGTGTTGGCCTTTAGTTATGATGAGCTTAAATCCTATCGGGAAGATTTGTTTCAACACACTATTCCCCTCACAGAAGAGGCTAAGGAGGTCAAGCCTTTCCGACAAAAACTTAGGCGAATAAATCCTAAGTTGCCCCCATTGTGCAGAAGGAGCTTCAAAAGATGTTAGCAGCAGGGATCACACCTACAAGACATTCATCGTGGTGCTCCAACTTAGTTGTTGTCAGAAAGAAGAATGGGTCAATTAGAATATGTATAGATTTCAGAAATCGAAATACATCATGCCTTAAAGATAATTACCCATTGCCCGATATGGAAACATTGCTTCAAAGAGTGACGAGATCAAGAATGATGTCCATGTTGGATGGCATTTCTGGTTATAACCAAGTGTTGGTAAATAAAGAGGATCAACATAAAACTACATTCACCACACCTTGGGGCACCTATAAATTTTTAAGAATTCCTTTTGGCTTATTAAATGCTGGTGCCACCTTCCAAAGAGCCATGGATTTTTCCTTCAAAGAACTTATAGGCAAAATAATCAAAATATATCAAGATGACTTAACTGTTTTCTCAAAAGAAAGATCTGACCACATAAGTCATCTTAGGTAGGTTTTCATAATATGTCGGAAATATGGTATTTCCTTAAACCTTGCCAAGTCTATTAGAATAATCAACCCATAGTTAGCTACCTTAGACATTAATTAATCCATTTTTTTCTTATTTGCCTAGTTTCCAATATTCCACTCTATGCAAGTTGTCTTCCACATGTCCTAGAAGTCAAACTTGATAAAACTGAGTCATGGAGCACTTGGGAAACCTCCTGGAATCCATATTTAGCATATCTACTTTATTCCAGATCCTCCCTAGCATATATTTGCTTTTTCTGCTAAGTTGCCTGCTTTATTGAGATTTATGGCAAAAGGGAAAGTAAGACTAGGTGTAGTTTACTTGTTTTTTGCCCTCATCATCCTCCATTATTTTCTCCTAATAAAAGCCTGTATGAGTTGTCTTTCCATCATTTATTAGCTTTCCTACTTACTTTTCCAATTTGTGAGCCTCTAAGTAGATTTGGAAACTGCTTTATGCACCTATGGGGGATTTGACTAGATTTAGTAAGCCTACTTTTTGACTATTTCGAATGGCATCCTTATTCATTCGAATGTCTCATGTAATTATATATTTCAGCAGCCTATGAATTCATATGGTTGGCTATTGTACAATTATTTAATACAGATTAGTGTTATACTCCAATTTCAGTCTCCTTTGTGTGTAAATTTGCATGTTTGATTAGAAATTTTGTGAGTGCAATTGTTCTATCACTTGGGTTCAATTTCCACATGATATCAGAGCCTTTGTAGATCAATTTCTCTCCTTCCATATTGCTATTGCAGGTTCGACATCTTGACTGGGAGCAAATTCTGTTGGTTGAAGGGCACAGTTCAGAGCTATGGATCAATCTCAGAAGATCATCTTGACTCCATTTAATTTATTTGAATGGAAAGTAGAGATGGAGATACTGTTGAGAGCGAAGGGTATCTACAGGGTGACTATGGAAACTGAGGCAGAGCCCAATGCAGCTGCAGAGAAAATTAAATGGCACAACAGGAGGGATGAGGCCTATGGTCTTCTGTGTATGAGCATATCCAGAGACCTCCTCTTCCATCTTGATGGATTTACATCACCTAATGAAGTGTGGGAGAAGCTTGTAGATATTTTTGGTAAGATAGATGAGATGAGAGGACATCAAATAGAGAATGAATTGATCTCTTTGAGTCCCAGTAGCTTCGAATCCCTGCAACTCTACTTTTCCAAGTTTAAAGCTCTTGTTTTGCAACTAAAACAGTGTGGAATTGAAAAGAAGGAAGAGCAGCTAGTTTTGGCCATACTCTCAATGCTTGGCCCTGACTATTCAGTGTTTTTTTCGACCTTCCATGCCACCAAGTTGACAGCTTGAGCCTGGAAGATGCCTAAGCTTGTAGAGTTCATGGAATCCCTCACACAAGAACAAGATAAACTAGTGATGATGGGCACCATCAAACCTTCCAAAGACCAAGTTTTGGTTGCTGGAGATTCGAGGGTGGATGCAAAAGGAAAGAATAAATCTAAGAAGCCACCTGAGCAAAAGAGAGACAAGAACAAGTCTCAAGAGGATCCCCAAGGCTCCAAAAAGAACTTCCAGAAGAGGAAGAACAAAGGAGGAATGAGCAAGTGCGCATACTGCAGTAAGGGCTATCATCCTGAAAGCTCCTACATGAAGAAGCAAATTGACATGTTGACCCAACTCCTGAAGAATAATAACATCTCCCTTCCTGATTTCTCAAAGAAGAGGGAAGGAGGATCAAATTCAGAGGACAGAGAGAGAGTACATGCATTGGTTGCTGGCACATCAAGCTCACCTAGCTTCGTCATAGAATCTGGAGCTTCAAGACATGGTTTCGACCAAGGAGGCATTCTCCTCTCTTGACATGTCGAAAGGCCCACCAATAGTGCTGGGAAATGACTCTCTCACTGATAGTTTGGGCAAAGGAAGGATTGATATTGACCATGGTAAGTTCAGTAATGTATTGTATGTTCCAGGCCTTTCCTCTAACCTCTTGTCAATGTATCAGATGACCCACACAGGGTCTCCAAAGAAGGTCACATTCTCCCCTGATGATGTTGAGATCACAAAGATCTCGAAAGAAAAAGTCATTGCAAAAGGAGTTGTAGATCACACTTCGAAGGTATACATGTTTTCACATTTTCTGCCCTACTCAAACCCCTCTGCTCTTCTGATTCATGCTAATGAGGCAAGCAAGCTTTGCCATGAAAGATTTGGCCATGTTAATTATAAGTATCTTTCTGATCTAAGTGAAAAAGAAATGGTCATAGGGTTACCAAAGATTAAATTTTCCAAGGGAGTCTGTCAAGGTTGTATCCTAGGAAAAAACCCAGAGCATAAATTTGAGAGAGCTAGTCATGAGAGAACCTCTGTACCTCTTGAGTTGATCCACAGTGATGTTTCTGGTCCATTTCCTCATATGTCAATGAGTCAAGATAAATATGCATTGACCTTCATATATGACTTTTCCAGGTATTGTTGGGTTTACTTCCTAAAGCACAAGTCTGAAGTTTTTGGCCTCTTCAAAGTCTTTAAGGATTTGGTTGAAAACCAATCTAGGAGGAGACTCAAGATCCTCAAATATGACAATGGTGGTGAATATGTCAAGTCTAAGTTCATTCAATATTGTGAAGATGTAGGTATTCAGATGCAACATTCAATCCCTTACACACCACAACAAAATGGTGTTGCTGAGAGAAAGAACAGAGCACTGAAGGAGATGGCAACCTGTATGATGGAGGCTAAGACTTTGCCACCAAATTTTTGTGCCGAGGCTATAAACTGTGCATCCTATATCCAAAATAGGGTGATTCATAAACATCTTGATTGCATGGCTCCTTTCGAAGCTTGGAGTGGGCACAAGCTAGATGTGACCCATTTCAGGATTTTTGGCTCAAAGGCTTGGGCTAGAATTCCAACAGAAAAGAGGAAGGCTTTGCAACCCCAAAGCCAAGAGTTTCTATTTGTTGGGTAGTTTGAAGACTCAAAAGGGTACAAGCTGATCAATTTCATCACAAACAAATCCTTCATTGAAAGGAGTGTTCAGTTCCAAGAAGAGCCTTTAGCAGCAGTTGAAGTTGGAGAGTCTTCTTCACCACCAGAACCATTAAATGTAAGTGAAGAGACAAATGAGTTTGCTGATTCTGATATGTCTGATAATGATGATTTAATTGCAGATCCTAACAGTCCTACAAGACCAAAATGGGCATCAAAGACCATTCATGCCGCTGGGGAACTAGTTGGAAATCCTAGTGATCCTAGGAGGACTAGATCTCAGTTTGAGAGTGCCCTGTGTATGAAAGACCCTTTGTTTGAAGAGAAGTGCTCTCTGATGGTTGAATCAGACCCATAGACATATGAAGATGCAGCACATGATCCAATATGGAAAACAGCCATGAAATAAGAATTCATCTCACTCTAGAAGAACAACACTTGGGAACTGGTTGATCTTCCGCCAGGGAGGAAGCTAGTTCAATGTAAGTGGGTTTTCAAAACTAAGTTTTATGCTGATGGTTCACCTTTGAAATATAAGGCAATATTGGTAGCCAAGGGCTACTCACAGGTACATGGTATTGACTACAATAAGACCTTTGCACCCCCGGCAAAATGGACTCCATCAAGCTAGCCTTAGCCATTGCAGCTTTGAAGCAGTGGGAGGTACATCATATGGATGTGAAGTGTGCTTTCCTGAATGGATTTACATGCAGCAGCCTCAAGGGTTTGTGTCTAATCTATCTTTTGTGTGCAGGTTAAAGAAATCATTGTATGGGCTTAAGCAAGCCCCCAGGGCTTGGTATGCCAAGATTGATGGCTTTCTGCTATCATTGAGTTTTGTTTTATGCAAGTATGATCCTAATGTTTATTTGAAGTTGATTCATGGTTCTTTGATGATTATTGTCTTGTATTTGGATGACCTTCTGATTAAAGGAATTTAAAAGAAAGAAATTGCCTCCTTGAAGGATGCAATGAACCATGCATTTTCTATGACTGATTTGGGATTGTTGAGCCAATTCTTGGGTCTCAAAATTGCTCAATACCAACATGGAATAAAAGTACATCAGTCCAAGTATGCTTTAGATTTGCTGAACAATTTCAACATGAAATATTGCAAGCCAAGCAAGACTCCCTTCCTTTCAGGAGTTAAGCTTGAAGAAGCAGGTTCTTCTCCTATGGTAAATAATACACTGTATAGGAAATTGATTGGGTGTTTGTTGTACCTTACAAACACTTGACCTGATATTTCTTATGCAGTAAGTGTGGCCTCAATATACATGGATCAGCCTCATGAGATCCATTGGAGAGCAACCAAAAGGATCCTTAACCTTGTTCAGGGAACAAGAACTCATGGGATCTTCTACACAGCTAAATCTGATTTTGATTTGATTGGGTTTACTGACAGTGATTGGGTAGGTGACAACACAGTTCGAAAGTCAACATCAGGATATGTGTTCACGCTTGCTGAAGGACCAATCAGCTGGTCAAGCAAGAAACATAGTGCCATAGCACTCTCATCTAGAGAAGTAGAGTACAGAGGAGTTGTAAATTCAGCAACTCAATGTTTATGGTTGCAGGGGATACTTGGTGATTTGGCTTCGAATCAGAGTTTTCAACTATAATCTGTTGTGATAATCAGAGCACCATTCGAATCTGCAATGATCCTGTTCAGAGACAGAGAACCAAACACATTGAGATCCATATGCACTACATCAGACAGCTTGTGCATGATGCATGGGAACTTCACTTAGTTAACCTCTTGTTACCACTTAAGTTGTAATTAGTGGTATTTTATCAAGTGAGCCTGGTGAACCGGACAAGGATAACTTGTTCGGACTTTAGAAGACCTTTGGAAGTACTTTTGGGAAGTGCTTGTTGTACTATATCACATGTTCATACCCCATGGGGGAATTGTAATAAATGTTCTAGCATGATAGTGTCTGTAAAAGACTCGGTCTCTTAGAATTTATTTGTCAATCTGATTAGCCTAGGGTGTTTTTTTCCCTTGGTTATTATTGGTTGTTGAATAAATGACTGATAATTTCTGAGTTTTTCACTCCATACCTCCAAAGTTGGGGTGGTCAGCTTGGCATTTAGGCCTATTGAGGTTATTAGAGTCTATGTGTCAATGTATAAACATGCTAGACATCATGGTCGAGTCATATGAACATGTCTAAGTCCCCCTAGATTTTTTCAATTTTTCAATTTTTTAGTTTTTTCAGTGTTTTTTTTTAAGTTTATTTTTTCCAAAACTTAGGCTATTTTTTAATAGTTTAATTGGAAAAATTGATTTTGTAATAAAAGTGGGCCAAATAATCAGTTTCAGTCATGTAGGTGCTCATTTTCAAGCTAAGAGCACCATGTAAACCCATGGACCCACTATTTCCTAGTTTTGAGTGATTTTCCATCACTCAGGTCAGAAAGCCCCAAAAAATCATTTATTGATTATTTTAATTAATAAATTGATGAATAATGGAGCAAATACAAAATCATAGATTACTGGATTCTCAGCCGAGTTGATTGAAATCAGTTAGATCTGAACCAGATTGACTGGATCTGACAAATCCTTGACTGAAGGAGGTGATCAAATCAGATCCAGAGTTGATCTTCAACAACTTTTATGGGGAATTGCACCCTCTCTCTCTCCTCCACACGTGTGGACTCTCCTAGATGATCTGTGGACTGATGTGTTGGTTTATGGGTTGATGTGTTAGCTCAATCAACCCCCTGGTTGACAAGTAGGATCAGTTCAGCTTCAGATCTGCATTGATTGACTCTCCATCAGCTGATTTGATCTGTCTCCTTGGGATTTGTGCCCCCTGGGCTAGATCTCCTAGTTTTTGTATAAATCAAAGCAAAAGAAGCCTCTTCCAAGCTAGTTAGAACTGGGATTGAGGTGATGTTGCTCTTGTACTGTATTGTTTATTATTCTGGAATAAAGAAGCTTTGGAGGCAATATCTATGGTGTAATGCTCTTCATGTGTGGATGGTGATTGTTAAATGCTTATGAGGTATAATCTGTGTTATTTATCATTGCTTTTGTTGGTTAATTGTTGGCCTTGAAGGAGAGAGCTCCCTCTTGTTAGGGTAAGAGTTTATTCTATTTTGATTTATGCTCTTACTACTGCTTGTTTCAGATCTATTGGATTTGTGTGTATTTTAAGTTTAATTGCATGCTTTCCAATTATCTCTTCCGGTAGCACCTATGTTTTAACCATCTGTTTGTGCAAGGATTTCTAAGTTGCAGGTGATCTCGCTTGTAGAATAGGTTGAGCTGGTTTGCATCTTCCTCATCTTCAAGATATTATGAATGACATAGTCCCTTGGTGTTCCACAAAATCAGAATCCAAAGCCCAACATTCCCAGGCTCCAAACACTCTTTCTCTCTCTTCCTCCTTCAAAATCTTAATTTCTCTTCAAAGTGGCTACTTTTAAAGAGTCTTATTGCTTAGATCTGTCTCATTAAGAAAATTACATATAGATCTAGTTAGTAAGATCCTTTCTTAATTTTAGATCTCAGTTCTTTTTTGCATATAAAGTTATATTTTAAGAGATCTAGCTGAAATTATCCTCTTTTTTGCAAGCATTTTAACGAAAATTTGTAGCTTGCTTTTAAGGTAGTTTCCTTTATTGTACTTTAAAGTTTCATATTCTACAATAAAAGTGCACATCTCATTGGCTTCCCAAACAAAAATCCAATATCCCAAGGAAAGCTTGCTTTCCTTGGTTCCTTTTTGCAAAACTAGATTACCCCAACTTAACAAAATTTTACTTAATTTTTTTTCGGTAACTAGTGTAGTGACCCAAAACACTTTCAAAGTGTGTTTGGGAACATTAGATTTTGATTTATTGCTATTTTTTAGCAGGTCTAACAAAAAATAAAAGGAGACTCTGCCAAATTTCCGACTCTTGGACGAACCGGAGCTTCCCGAAAGCTTCCCCCACCAATGTGTTTTAATTTTAGCTTGTTACAAGCTTGTTGTAAGCCTTTGGATCCCAGATAACAAGGACCAAAGTGCATCAATTTTAATTTGCTGATATTGTAAATCGCTGCTAATAAAAATAAAAGGTCCTTTCGAATAGGCTCTTTCGAGCCTATTCACCATCCCCCCTGGGGGGATTTGTGTCCGTGTTTCCGTTTTGCTTTTCTTTCCTTTTGTTTGCAAACTACCGTAGTTCTAATCTATAGGGTAGTATAATTTTATTTATTATCAATTTCATATTCCATATTTGAGATTTCAAAGTAATCTTAATACTTACCCCATGACTTCCCGATTGACCTGAAAGGGGAAAGAGATGCGTGGTAGGACTAATTAGAAAACCGGAATTGTGTATCTGTGTTTTCCTTTTCATCATTTGTTTCTTCAGCTATTATAAAATTAACCCCTCCTTGATTCCCTGATTGAGATCCACTTGGATCAAAAGAGGTTCCTGGAAGGTTTTCTTTTTAACAAGAACACCCATCTCAAAATTTACTAAAATTGACAAGACTTCGGTGTGGATGCTCTGCACTTGGCTGCAGTTCATCCGATCAGTCAAGTTGTATCAAAAGCACTCAAGTGACTAGAATAATTAGGATTCACTCCCCCAAATTGAAAAACCATCAGGTGAAAATCCAACACTTAGATCAAACAATTACAGTGGCAAAATACCCAAAGGAAGCGGGAACTCCTGAAAAGTGACCTCGGGGCACCGATCTCTGTCACACCCTAACGGGTGCATTATGAACAATAGCCCCAGAGACTCCATTCAGCCCATATATTCCTTGCGGGTAGCCATGAATGTTTAGTTTTGGACATACTCCAAGTACTCTCGGGTATATCTAGAGTCCACCCCTTCGCCTAATTTTAATCAACTCATATTTCACATTAACTTAAAACGTACCAAGAGGCAATTGCAAAACATTCACTCCAAGCACGTGCAAGTACATTGTTTTTATTTTGACTCCATTTTAAGGAACTGGTTATTTTCTTGCTATATATATATATTGTGTCTCAGCATTGTGCTTTCGTGCGCTCATTTTGTATCGTGTCATCTATGGTTGTTTATGGTTAAATTTCAAACTCCTAAGTAATTCATTCAGTTTAACATCACCATACTAAGTAATTAGCCTTCGTAAATTAATAGGGTCTACCTCCCTTGGCTTCGTTAGGATTTGAACCTAAATGGAGGAGTCAAGAACAAGGTGACAGCCTTGACTCAAGATTTGCCCCCAAGGACACACCGAGTGGCTTGAAGATTTCTGCCACGTGACCCAGGTGTGTGAAAGGCGAAAACACCTCTCACATAGCACGTATATTAAAGAATACCCTTGATTTCCAGAGATATTGACCCAAACTCTTTTTGTTGAAACCCCTTCCCAATACTTAAAACCTCCTCCCCACCCCTTTTTATACCTCAATCCTTATAAACCGCCCTACCCACCCCCACCTTAAACCCCTCATCCCCCCCAATACCTGCAATATATTGGTTCAATTTTTGATAATTTTAAAACCCACAATATGAACTAACGTGATAGGATATTGGTCAACAAGTGAAGACCCCATGGCATGATGGCACCATTCACCTACTCTTCTATGCATCTTCAGAACAAGTAGCAGGCATCTTCACCAAAAAATTTTGTGAGAACATATTCAGCAATCTCAAATCACTATTGGGGATTTCTGATCATGCTATGAAGCATGATTGATGACAATATTTTCAAAATTTGTTTTACCGTCCATGTTTAAGGGAGGATTTTCCCACTGGGTTTTTGCCTCTTTCCTTGGTTAAATGGACATGTAGTATGTAAAGGGTGACTAAGCCTTGTTGCTAGGCCCTATAGTTTTCTGATATTTACTCATAAAGTTAGGCTTAAGGGGGGGTGTTATAATAATCAACCCATAGTTAGCTACCTTAGACATTAATTAATCCATTTTTGTCTTATTTTCCTAGTTTCCAATATTCCACTCTATGCAATTTGTCTTCCACATGTCCTAGAAGTCAAACTTGTTAAAAATGAGTCATGGAGCACTTGGGAAACCTCCTAGAATCCATATTTAGCATATCTACTTTATTCCATATCCTCCCTAGTGCATATCTTCTTTTTATGCTAAGTTGCCTGCTTTATTGAGATTTATGGCAAAAGGGAAAGTAAGACTAGGTGTAGTTGACTTGTTTTTTTCCCTCATCATCCTCCATTATTTTCTCCAAATAAAAGCATGTATGATTTGTCTTTCCATCACTTATTAGCTTTCCTACTTGACTTTTCCAATTCATGAGCCTCTAGGTAGATTTGGAAACTGCTTTATGCACCTATGGGGGATTTGACTAGATTTAGTAAGCCTACTTTTTTACTATTTCGAATGGCATCCTTATGCATTCGAATCTCTCATGTAATTATATATTGCAGTAGTGTATGACTTCATATGGTTGGCTAATGTACAATTATTCAATACAAATTAGTGTTATGCTCCAATTTCAGTCTCCTTTGTGTGTAAATTTGCATGTTTGATTAGCAATTTTGTGAGTGCAATTGTTCTATCACTTGGGTTCAATTTCCACAAAGTCCCTCTTTGGGGTTGATGAAGGCAAGTTTTTGGGACACATCACTTCTAAGGATGGTGTCAAAGTCAATCTTGGGCGAGTTGAATCCATTAAGAAAGTCCCGTTACCTCAGGATCTTAAAGCTCTCCAGTCTTTCAATGGTGAGATTAATTTCATAAGGAGATTCATCCCAAATTTAGCAGAACTAATGAAGCCTCTACAAAAATTGTTAAAGAAAGATGCTAAATTTTAGTGGACGGATGAAGGGAAAGATGCTGCAAGTCTATCAAAGATGCCATATAAAGGTCCCCACTCTTGATTAGCCCAAATTATTCCAAGGAATTTCGATATTTTCCTTTGCCTCAGAGGACACCATTGCTGGTGTTTTGTTTCAAAACAATAAGGAGGGACAAGAGTAACCTATAGCCTTTATGATTAGAGCCTTGCAACATTCATAGTTGAAGTATACCACCATGAAGAAACAGGCTTATGCTCTTGTCAAGTCCCTTAAACATTTCAGAACTTATGTAGGATACTCCAAAATCATTGGGTATGTACCCCATGCAGCTGTCAAGGATATCATGTCTTAACAAGATTGTCTAGGAATCAGGGGTAAGTGGGTTTCAAAGATTCAAGAGTATGATTTAGAGATAAAACCTACTAAGTTAATTAATGGACAAGGTCTTGCAAAGATGTTGACCCAAGGAAATGAAAAATCCTTAGGAATAATCTGCCAAAATAGTGATCTAGAACAAAGTGTATTAGACAAGCTTCAGAGATTAGAGTAGCACCCTTGGTATACCAACATCATCTTTTTCCTCCATACCCTTACATTCCCTGATCACCTACTTGGCCATAAAACAAGAGAATTAAGGTTAAAAGCAACTAAGTATTGTTTAACAAAAGATGGCTTGGGTTGGAGAAACCTTGATGGTTTAATACTTAGATGTGTCGATGAACCTGAGTCCAAAAAACTCATGGTTGAGTTCCATGCAGGATTTTTTGGTGGACATTTTGCAGTAAGAACAACCGCCCATAAAATCCTTAGAGCAAACTACTATTGGTCGAACCTCTTTTCAGATGTGCACAAGTCTGTCAGAGTTTTCCCCCAGTGTTAGTTCTTCATTGGAAAGCAACAAATGAGGCCTTACCTTTAAACCCAAAAGTAGTCCAAGCCCCTTTCCAGCAGTGGGGGCTTGATTTCATCGGTAAGTTCAAGGATAACTCGAGCAATGGTTATTCTTGGATACTCACCGCCACCGATTATTTCACCAAGTGGGTAGAGGTGATACCCACAAGAAGGCAACCAATGTTGTAGTCATGGATTTCTTAGAATATAATATTATCACAAGATTCAGTGTGCCAGCCAGAATCATCACAGATAATGGCCCGTGCTTCGTTTCCTCTGAGATCTCATCCTTTTGTTTCAAGTACAACATTGTCCTATCCCATTCACACAACTATTATCCCCAAGGAAATGTTTTAGCTGAGTCAAGTAATAAAAACTTAATGACCATAATCAAGAAAACTGTGGGTGATAATAAAAAGGCTTGGGATAGCAAGATCAAGTTTGCATTATGGGCTGATAGAATCACAAAGAAAAGTTCAACCAGAAGGATCCCTTTTGAACTTGTCTATGGCCTAGATGTCACCTTAATTGTCCACTTAAAGCTTCCAGTGTATCAACTTCTCCAAATCTTTAGCTCAAATTAGGATGCCATTCAGAATAGAATCAACCAATTGATCGAGTTACATGAGAGTAGAAGAAATGCCCTTGACCAAAGTATCAAAAATTCAGAAAAAGTCAAGAGAATCTTTGATAGATCTACCCGTCCTGGATCCTTTCAAGTAGGTGACATAGTCTTGCATTGGGACAAACGGTGGGAGAAACCTAGGAAACATGGAAAGTTTGACAGCTTATGGTTGGGGCCATATATCAATGATGAAGTAGCAGGAACAAATTATTTCTATCTAAATGACCTAGAAGGAGAAAGGTTAAGCCTACCAGTGAATGGATTTCTCCTCAAGATGTTCTTCGCAGAGACGATTTGATGCCTTTATTGGCATCGGTGGTTTCATGGCCAATTTCTAAACCTTGCCCTGCATGTATTTTTAAATTTCATATATCATATTGTTGTATTATAGATGTTTTGTACCATGGTACTAACCTTGAAAATTTTCTTTCGTATATTAGTCTTGTAAAATATTGTTTTTTTGTACATCATAGACTATGTCTGTACATTAATCTTCTTTTACAGTTGGTTACTTTTATACACATGTTACTGACAAGCTTTAATTTCTATGCAGGACCTAGAGATTCCAGTGTTCTCACATCCTCTTCTTTGATCAGAAGATTAGTCAGAGCATGTGTCCCTAGATGGATCCAAATGTTACCACCTAAGTTGTACTTAGTGGTTTTTTATCAAGTGAGCCTAGTGAACTGTACAATGATGATCTGGTTGGACTTCAGAAGACCTTTAGAATTGCTTTTGGGAATTGCTTGTTGTACTATATCACATGTTCATACCCCGTAGGGGAGTTGTAATAAAATGTTCTAGCATGATGATGTCTGTAAAAGACTCGGTCTCTTGGACTTTATTTGTCAATCCGATCAGCCTAGATTGTTTTTTCCCTTGGTTATTATTGGTTGTTGAATAAACGACTGATAATTTCTGAGTTTTTCACTCAATACCTCCAAAGTTGGTGTGGTCGGCTTGGCATTTAGATCTATTGAGGTTATTAGAGTCTATGTGTAAATGTATAAAAATGCTAGGCATTATGGTCGAGTCATATGAACATGTCTAAGTCCCCCTAGGTTTCAATTTTTTCTAATTTCTTAATTTTTTTTTAAGGTTTTAATTTTTCCAAAATTTAGGCTATATTTTAATAGTCTAAATTGAAATATTGGTTTTGTAATAAAAGTGGGCTCAGAAATCAGTTTCAATCATAGGGGTGCTCATTTTCTAACTCAGAGCACCTAGTAAACCCATAAACCCACTTTTCCTAAGTTTTGAGTGATTTTCCCATCACTCAGGTCAAAAAACCCTAAAAATCAAATATTCATTATTTTAATTGATAAATTAATTAAATAATGGAGAAAATCCAAATTCCTAAGTGAGTGGATTTTGCTTTGATTTGAATAAAGTTAGTCTCATCGGCTTTAGATTGACTAGAGCTGACCATGCCTTGATAGAAGGAGTTGATCTAGGCTAAAGAGGGAGTGCACCACAGCATGCATCCTTGAGATTTGCACCCTCTCTCTCTCCTCCACACATGTGGGATCATCTGGATGTGATTTGGTTGATGTTTCAGTTAACCAGTTGAGGTGTTAGTCCGATCAACATTCTGATTTCCAGTTAGACTCAGTTAGACTCATATCAGACTCAGTTAGACTCAGATCAAGCTTATCTTGACTCCTCATGTAGTTGCAGTCTCTCTCTCCTTGGGAATTGCGCCCCCTCTGGGCTAGGTTTCCAGTTTTTGTTATAAATAAAGAAAAGTCTCCTCCTTTCCAAGCTAGTTAGAGATGGATTGAAGGGCTTGCTAGTTGTAATTGATACAATATTTTGTAATTTTGCTGCAATAAAGAAAGCTTTGGAGGATAATGGTGTGGTGCAATTGTGTGTGGTCCATTATTGCCTGATCTTCATGAGGTAATCTGTGTATTGTTTCAAATTTTTTCATCTTGAATTATGAATATGGTTTAACAAAGATTGCTCCCAATCATTGGAAATAGAGGGATATAAGTAATTTTACTTGTTTCTTCTATGTTGAATACATATACTTAAAGATCTAGATCTGACATGTTTATAAGTTTATATGCATGTAGCTTTAGCCTTCATTTATGTGTAATCACCAGATCTCATGGGTTTCAAAGTATTTGATTGATTTACAGGTTGCTTGGTTGGGAAGAATCATGGATCTAGTTTGACTCCACATTATTTTCAACATCTCTGAATGACATAGTCCCTCGACATCCCACTATGAATCCTTTTGGATGGTTCCTTGTAGTGACAATTTTTTCCTCTCCATATCTCTTCCTCCCTCTAAAATTTAAAATTTTACTTGGTGACTTGGTTCATAGCTTTGTTTTGTTCATATCTATCATCATAGAGTGACATTTAACATAGATCCGTGTTCTTAAAGCTCATAATCTAGATCTTGTTCTTAAAAAAGGTTTCATAAGAATTGCAGGTATAATATAAAAGAGGAGGAGATGTTGTCCGAAAAGTGACTTTTGGGCCATCCAGAACCCCCCAGGGGTCTCCCCATTTCCCAAAATATTTGAGTTTTGCACTTTGTAAGCTCTTGGGTTTGTTCTACATAAGAACCAAGAGGAATTATATCATTTTTCTGGTGTTGTAACCACTAGTAATAAAAAATAGTTTCGAATAGGCTCTTTCGAGCCCATTCCCCATACCCCCTGGGGGGATTCGCGTCCTTTTTTCCTTGTTTGCATTTTTCCTATTTTTTTCTCTAGATTAGTTTCATTTATGGAAAATAGTGTAATTTTATTACTTTCCTCATATCTTCCATATTATAAAGTCAAAGTAACTTGAATACTTACCCTACGAATCTTGATTGAACCAAAAGGTGAAAGAGGATCATGGTAGATCTAATTACAGAACCTGTGGTTTGTTTTATTTTTGCTGCTTCATTATTCACTATTCTTTTCTGCAAGCAATCATTTAAAATCAACCCCCTCCTTGATTCCCCGATTGAGGTCCACTTGGACCAAAAGAGGTTCCGGGAGGGTTTTGTTTTTTAATAAAAACACATCGAATAAAATTTACTAAAAATTACAAAGACTCCGGTGTGTATGCTCTGCGTTTTGGATGTGGTTCATCCAATCAGTCAAGCTACATCAAAAGCAACGTGAGTGACTAGATTAATTAGGTTTTACCTTCCCCAATTAACCACCATTAGGCGAAAATCCAACGCCTCGATCAAACCATAAATGGTGGAAAAATACCCAAAGGAAGTGGGAAATACTGGACAGTGACCTCGAGGCACCGATCTCTGTTACACCCTAGTGGGTGTATTATGAACACAGTCTTAGAGACTCTATTCGGCCCACATATTTCTTGCGGGTAGCCATGAAGGTTTTACTTTTGGATATACTCCAAGTACCCCTCGGGTATATCTAGAGTCCCCCTTCGCCTAATTTAATCCACTCATTTTTCATATTAAAATGTACCAAGAAACAATTGCAAAACATTCACTCCAAGCACATTTAATCATTTTGCGACTCCATTTTAAGGCACTGGTTATTTGTTTACTTCTTTCGATATATATATTGTGTGTCATCATTGTGCTTACTTGTGTTTATTTTTCATCTTGTCATATGTGGTTCTCAATTGTTAATTTCAAACTCCTAAGCAACTTATTCAATTTAATACCATCATATTAAAGTAATTAGCCTTAGTAACTTAATAGGGTCTACCCCCCTTGGCTTCGTTAGGAGTTGAGCCTAAACGGAGGAGTCAAGAACAAGGTGACAACCTTGACTCGAGACTTCCGCCCAAGGACACACCGAGTGGCTTGAAGATTTCTACCATGTCCCCCCCAGGTGTGTGAAAGGCGGAAATAATCCCTCTTTGGAGAGAAAGAAGCCAAATTTCTTTCCTAAATCTTGGTTTTGTGGTTACCTTGGGATTAGCCTTTCACAACTAGGGGTACATTCTGAGTGATAACATCTTTACACCATTGCCGGGGAACAAGAGTTCAAATCTTCCCTGGGAGGAACGACAGAATTTTCAAGAAGATAGAATTTTTGTGGGAAAACATAAGTTGTTGCATTTTAAAGTCAGTTGTGCATTTTACCTAGAGACTCCAAGTTGATTTCAAGAAGATGTTTAGAAGAGGACATCCTAGCTTCCCAAAGATAACATACTAGAGGTAATCCTAATTCTGAAATATTATATGGTTTGGAAAACCCAGAAAGTTTAATTAGACGTAGGTGTGGTAAAGAACAAATAAGTACTTCTCATACTGAAAGGTCATTGTTTCAAAATCAAGAAGGATTTCATAGCTTTTAGGATTTGGATTTGGGAATTAATGTTGAAAGGTCTCTATTTTTTTGTTGTAAATAAAAACATTATATTACTTCACAAGGCCGAAGCCGAAATTACATTGCTGTCATAATAGAGCACCCATGGCTTCCCTCCGGTAGCCCATCACCATACATAATCTCCCTTCCCACAGACCCCCATAAGTTCATATCGCCCATATAGCCCAAACTACTACATTTCTTTCTTGCAGACCCCTTACAATCAAAATTGGTCATCCCCAACCCACATACAGACAAGCCAAAACAGGACCAGTAGATCCTTATACACTGCGTAATAGGTAAAACTATAAGCATAGGCCAAAAGGAAAAGAAGACCAGTTCTCAAGCCTAACCATGGGGGTCGGAATCCATTCTAAGACCAGCAGTAGAAACCAGAACAATGGAGGTTACCTGGGTAGCAGTCACACCTTGGTGTCCACGGAGTGCATTGGATCGATGGCTGCCCTTCTCCCTAGGGTGAGCAAACTCCTCCGGTTCCCTTCCCACTGGATAGAAGGGGATGTTCAGCTTTGCCACAATAAGATCAATTTTTTTAGCATCAAATGGAATTCACTGTTGTGCTCCTTCCAAGACTTCATTGGTTCTACATCCCCTTCAAACTTGGCCTCATTTGCGATGGAGGAGTGACCAACCAACCACATATTCACCCAGTACAGCATTAGCAAGAGATCATAGGCTGAGGCTCTGTCGCCTATGGTACCAGGGTCGAGGACCCAGTTCGCCATATCCTTGTAAATATCTTTCGAAGACATAGTTTTTACCTTTTCCCATAGGTCGCACACCACCTTCTCCATTTCCAGTCTAATTCTCAAAGGCATGTGCTCGTTATAAAAATCTACTGCTTCTTGAGCCTGAACCTACAACCTTGTCACAAGCTTCGCTCGAAGCATTATACTCTTCCCATTTCTTTCCCAGCCATCGGCAACATCATCATGGCCTTGGATGCTTTTCAGTGGGTGCTTTTGGGGCATACTACTAGGCAAAGATTAGCGAGCCACACACAGCAAATTGGGGAGCAGCTCAACCTGGGGGGCCAAAGTCTTAAAGAGACACACAAGCAGGGCATGGGGGAAAAACACAGACCTTGCCTCGAAGAAGGAAGAAGGGTGGTGAGCTCCACACAGAATAAAAGGAAGTAGGAACCATGATTATTTCTCTAGGCCAATACTACCCATGCGTCACTCCAATCATACCAATGACTTCCCTTGTACCTTCTCCTGCCTCCGAGATCCTGATAGTCATTAAAACCTAATCCTTTCGATGATCCTACTCTTCCTTTCCTGTCTCATTCATTTCTGCACCGCAAACCATTATGATGGCAAAGTAAAACCACCTCATGGTCTAGCCCATTGGCCATGTGGCTTCGTGATTCATTTAAGAGCGGCTTGGCTAGGTGTGCTTGTGCCCCCTATCATTTCCCACCCCATGATTGTCTGGACGCTCCATTTATTGGCTGCCATCATAGTCCCTAGCCTCTACCTTCCTGCACTGCTGGGCCCATCCATCCACATTAAATTCCTCCAAGCTACCGATTCGGAGCCCCATGTCCCCTTCTACGTCGACGTTGGCTAACCGATCCAATGCCTTGTCGGAAGTACATCTGACATGACAAAAGGAGACTTCCAAGTGGATGCAATGCTTAGTTCTCAAGGAGTCCATTATGCTAGCTAGGCGCTAGCTCCTAGCCACCTTTGCACAATCCTTCCCATTCGCCATCTTTTTAGCCATCTATATCAGGACCCTGGTATCTCCTTCTATGATAGCTAGGAAATATCTGCCTCTGATCAGACATTCAAAACCACAGATTAAAGCTTCCAATTTGGCCGAATTGTTGGTGTCCATTCCTAGAGCACCAAGGAATATGGATAGGATCCTTCCACTGTGATCCCTGCATATCCCACCATAGCTCGCAAGCCCCGGGTTGCCCTTGGAAAACCCGTCGAAATTAATCTTGAACACCTATGGAGGAGCAGGAGACCAGGAAGAGGGAATAGAAGGCATGCATATCCTCTCCCGACTGCGCAAGCCTGACATCTGGGCTCTATCTAGCCCCCAACTCTCCACTATGTGAGCTTCTTCTGGTGGGATTATCTTATCCTGATCCTGCCATTGCATACTTCTGATTGTGGAGAGAATATTATCCTTCACCATAGTCCATACTGAGTCTATGTCACTGCGTTTATCTCGGAATATCCTGCCATTTCCCTCTTTCCAAATACACCACATTTCCATGCCTGGGTATGCTTCCCACACCGTCTGAATGATTTGGTTTTTGAATGCTTTCGGGCTCTAGTCACTCAGCATTTGGGCTGGGTGTCCTCTCCTCCTATCACTCTATTTGAACCCTATTGCACCTTTTTCCCATATGACAGAAGCAAAGGGGGAACTATCAAGGAGGTGGCCCATGGTTTCCTCCTCCTAATAACAAAGGCATCACTACAATGGCCCCTGTATTCCTCGACGTCAAAGGTTTTCACTGGTAAGAATTCTTCCTTTGACCACCAAGTAGATGAAGAGGGCAATGTTTGGCCATTGGTTCACTGTCCATATCTTTCTCCATATTCCTTCTTCGCCCCCCTGCTGACCAATCTTGAGATTATAGGCTTCCTTTATACTAAAAGAGCCTTTCTCCTTATAAACCCACATTAAAATGTCCAGGACTTCCTTGATTCTTATGAATCTCTAGTGGATTTCCTCCTGGAACGCTTTCCAGTCCTCTTCACTTGTTAGGCCTGGTTTAGTGGTGAACTCCCACTGTCGCTACCCTTCCAAGTTTTAGACGGCCCAAAATTGACTCACCTTCTCCTTGCCCTCCTCGATAGCTTTTTCCTTTATATATCGCCATCTTGGTTCCATCCCTAATTTTGGGAACTGATTCCAAGAGTCCTCCCAAAACTTGGTCGTTACCCCCCCCCCTTCGCTTATCTCCCAAAAGCTATGTTCTTGCACAATGTGGTGACCTCTTAAAGACTTCAACCAGATGGGAGAACCATTCAGCTCCTCGTTATATCTTACCAATTGTTGATTGGGCCTGTCTCGGGAATATTTGATGTGCCAGAGTCTTGCCCAAGGTTTCGATGAGTGATTATCCCATCTCCGCCATATTTTTGCTGCCTGAACCTCCGCCATGAGTTCCGGATCCGTTAGCCCTAGCCCCCCCTGCTCCTTTGGTTTGTAGAGTCCCTCCCAACTGACCAAGGAAAATTTCACTTTCGCTTCCCTGCTTCCCCATAGGAATTTCCTCTGCATACCTCGAATAACCCACAAAAATGACTTTGGAGCCGAGATAATCTAAAAGAGATATATAGGCATATCCTACATAACCATTTTTACCAAGATCAGTCGGCTTGGTAGATTTAGTGGACGGAGAATACAACTGGAGATCTTTTGTTTCATTTTGTCTAGAAGATCCTTCCAAGAGGCTTTCTTTAGCTACCCCACCCCGAAGGGTATTCCAAGATATTTGGATTGCATTGTCCCTTTCGAGAAACCCAAGATCCTGATGATGTTCCTTTGGGTGATTCTATCTGTGTTCATAAAAAAAATTTGGGACTTATTGGGATAGACTGTGAGGCCCGATGCCTTAGCAAAGAGGGTCAAGCAACTTTTGAAGCTTCTTGCTTCTTGGAATGAAGGGTGCCCCATGAGCATGGTATCGTCAACAAATTTATGATGTGTCTGTGGATCCATACCTTCATGGAGTTTTATTCCGATCAGATCCCCATTCTCAGCTTGAGTCTTAATGAGACGGCTCAGGCCCTCTGCCATTAGAATGAAGAGGAAGGGGGAAAGGGGATCCCCTTGTCTAATTCCTCTGGATGCCTGGAAAACATGGGTAGGAGAACCATTCAGTAGGATGATAAAGAATGAGGTTGTGACTAGGTTCATGACCCATTCAATCCACCCCTAGCAGAAACCATAGGCTTCCAACATTTTCTCAATAAATTTCTAGCTTAATTTGTCATAAGCGTTTGCTATATCTAGCTTGATCATCATTCATGGCCTTTGAGTGCTTTTCAATGAGTGGATCACCTCGTGAATGAGGATAAATCCGTCCAGGATTTGTTGACCTTCCACAAATCCAGATTGCTCAGAGTGTATGAGGTTGGGTAGGAGGGGTTTGAGCTAGTTGGCTATAACTTTAGCTATAATCTTATAAATTACATTGCAAAGGGAAATTGGATGAAATTTGTCTGAATTGTCAGCCCCATCCTCCTTGGGAATTAGAGTGAGGAAGGTTGCATTAAAATCTTTTAGAATCCCCTTCTTGTCTCTAGATTCTTCTATTATTTCAAAGACCTCCTCTTTGATGAGATCCCAAAAGTGGTGGAAGAAATTTGAGGTGAATCCATAAGGACCAGGATCTTTCCCCAAGGTCATCTGTTTGACGACATCCTCAACTTCCTACATGGTCACTGGCTTGGTCAACTTCTCATTGTTCTCTCTAGTTACAAACCTAGGAATCAGGTGGGTGATCCTCTCTATAGCTCTCCCTCTATCATCCCCATCTTCACTAAGGATCTCAGAGAATTGTTGGGTAAGTTCCTCCTCTATATCTCATCTGGTCTCTATCCAACTACCATCAGCCTTCGGAAGCTTCTGGATTCTCGAGCTACACCTATTCTGAATGACCGGGTTATGGAAAAACTTTGTGTTTCTCTTGCCCTCCTGAGGCCATTTTACTCTTGCCTTTTGCTTGCAAAAGATTCCTTCTTGTCTCTCCCTTGCTTCAAGTTGACCCCATAGGTCCTTTTCTTCTGTCTTCATGTCCTCATTCCATCCATTCTCCATTCCCTCTCTATTTATAAGCTCCAGTTCACTTATCAGCCTCTTTTTATCTTCAAAGATGTTTCCAAACTCTTCCCTATTCCACATGCGAATTTTTTATTTTAGGGATTTTAGCTTCTGTTGAAAATGGTACATATTGGTTCTAGGAGGGGGAACTAAATCCTCCCACCATTGAGTGACATGTTCCTTAAATTCCTTATGTTCTAGCCAGAACTTCTCAAATCTGAACGGTTTGCTCAATTTGGTACTAAACCAATCCCAATTCAGACAGATTTGCCAATGATCAAAACCAACCGCCAAGAGTACATCTGCCATTATTTCCCCCGTACTATGAACAATATTTTCTAAAACCAAGAATCTATCTAGCTGAGATGCCACCATATGATCCCCTCCTCTCTTATTGTTCCAATTAACCCATCCATTGCCCGTCTCAAGATCTACTAAGGAGCTTTGAGCCAAGAAATCATAGAAATGTTCTTGGTACTTATCCAGGAATCGTCTCCCCCCCTTCTTCTCGCCCAAGTTAGCTATGAGGGTAAAATCCCCTCCTATTACCCAACTCCCTACCTCAGCTTTCCCCTTGACCCAACCAAGGAAATCTAAGAAGGCCTATTTCTCCGGGTAGCAACTTGGGCCATAGACATTCCCCAGTGATCCTTTCACACCAGTGTCCCAAAATGAAAGTCACCCATAGGTGAGAATGTATTAGCCCACTAGCCTAAGAGTTCCACCATTCTAGGTTTCTAGAGGATTGCAATACCACCTGCTTGTCCCACAGCATCTAGGGCCATTAACTGATAGCCTTTCCAGATCTTGTTTCTAATTTTCTCCAGTCCCTCAAAGCTGCACTTCTTTTCTTGAAGGAACAGGACGTCTGGTTTTTCCTGCATTACCTTCCTATTTAGAGTCTTCCACTTCCTAGGGTTGCTGCACCCTCTAATATTCCAGGATATAAAATTATTTGACACACCTTACTGACTTCAGAGAAGGCTGCCCAAATTGAAGGATACTGGCCTGATTCTATGAGTTTGACCCCAATTGCAGCTATACGTTGCTTGTTTGTTTTCCTTCCCCTCTGGAGCTCTTCTTCTGGTGATTTCCTTTTATTGCATTTTTGCAGATCCAGGTCAATCCGTAGAGCCTGATGAGCCCCCGTTCTAATGATAGCTTCCTGGAGAAGCTCTATCTGGTAGTGAGGCACATATCCTTTTCCCTTCTTTCCACATTCTTCCTCGATCGCGTCCATATTTAGCTCACCCAGTTCCATTTCTTCCCCTTCATTCTCCTCCATGACTTCCATATACTATATCCCATTGCCTTCTAAGTCCTTAACTCCTTCCTCCTATGGCTCCAATGATCCCTTCGCCTTGCAGTTGTCTGTATCAGGTGTTTCCTCCCCTGACACCTTGAAGGGGTTGGTGGAATGAGGGGTTTTTGGTGCAGGCCCCCTCCTGAATTTGGAAGTCCCCCCACCCTTTTTCCTTCACTTGGACTTTACCTGAGTGAAGTAGTCCTTCTCACCTTTTCCTTCCTACTCATGACCAGGATTTCCAGCAACAGCTTTCAGTTTAGGGAAGTCCCTTCCTAGGTGACCATATTCAAGGCATTGCCTGCACTAGAAAGGTAATTGTTCTTAATCGATGGGTTGAATCCATTCCTCATCTTCCCAGTTTAGGTTGAAGGCTTCTGGAAGTTCTTTGGATAGGTCTAGGTAAACACAAATCTGACGTATATCTTTGAACCCTAGTTTTATTAGCCACCTTTATGAATTCCCATAGGGTGTTCCCAATGTCCTTTAGAGTCGCCAAATCCCAATATTCTCCTAGTAGTGAGAATAGGTGAATACATACTAGGGAAACCGTCATGTCTTCTGTTTCAAGGTTAAAACGCTCTTTCCATGGCCTCAAATACAAACCAGCCAAAAAGAAAAAATATGGACCTCCCTTTAGGATTCGATCCATGTCTTCTTGGTTGAAAAATATTATGGTGAAAAAACCCTTGGAGCCAAGATGTAAGTCATAATGGCCAGTCGGGTTCCACACACTGCTAATCCACCGAAGTAGGTCTCTTTCTTTGGGCCAAACTGTTAAATTTTTATATGCTTAGCTAAAACATCAGTATTTCATTTCATTTCCATAACAAAAGCATATAAACAGGATCATTGAAAGAAACAGTATCACAAGAACAACATAGATTTATCCTGGGAAAACCCTAAAGGGAAAAACCCAGCAAAATCTTCCTCAATATAGATGCCCCAAAAAGGTAAAAAGGTAAAACCAACAAGAAGATCAAAAACTTGATCCTCCTCCTTCTCCAGCTACTTCTCTCCTCCACAAGTGTGCTACTCAAGTGAGTGTGTGTATCTCAAATGAGGAGCACTACACCTCTATTTATATTCATCCGTTCATTTAAGTTAACTCATTTGACATGTAGGCTTGAGTTAAATCATGTAGGCTCGAGTTACACATGTAGGATCAAGTAACCACACTAGGGTGCTAATGACCCACCTTTACAATTAGAGGGGAATACCTCATGACTCTTATTAGTTCTTTAGATTAGGAGCATCGAGGTACAATGTAATACAAGTGGTTCTCCTAGTAGGACCATTGGGGACCACAAAAAGATACATATAGAATATTCTTCAAAGTTACAATATTTCAACACTCCCCCTTAACGAGAAGGGTATTCTACAGCAACATCAACAACAACAAGAGTAGAGATAGGGGACATCATCAACATCAGCAGGGTAACACATCTATAAATCATTGGAATATTTTCAACATTATGTAGTCTTCATATTCAATCTTCAGTCTCCATCATCAGCAACATCTTTAGTCTTTGATCAGCAACATCTTCAGCATTTTGATCTTTCAATTAGCAACGACATCTTCAGCACTTGGACCTTTCGATCAGCAACATCTTCAGCATTTTGATCTTTCAATTAGCAACGACATCTTCAGCACTTGGACCTTTCGATCAGCAACATCTTCAGCACTTTGACTATTCGTTCAGCAACAACATCTTCAGCATTTTGACCTTTCGATCAGCAACATCTTCAGCACTTTGAATTTTCGATCAGCAACAACATCTTCAACATTTTGACCTTTCGATCAACAACATCTTCAGCACTTTGACTTTTTGATCAGCAACACTTTGCCCTTTCGATCAGCAGCAACATCATCATCATCATATTCTGATCTATCGATCATAATCATCATCACATTCTGATATTTCGATCAGAAACATCATCATCATACTCTGATCTTTCGATCAGAAACATCATCAACATACTCTGATCTTTCGATCAGAAACATCATCATCATACTATGATCTTTTGATCAGAAACATCATAATCACAGTGCATTATCATCATACTCTGATCTTTAGATCAGTACGTCATCATCATCATACTCTGATCTTTCAATCAGTATGTCATCATCATCATACTCTGATCTTTCGATCAGTATGTCATCATCATACTTTTATCTTTCGATCAATACGTCATCATCATCATACTCTGATCTTTCGATCAGTACGGCATCATCATCATCAGCAACAACCTGCAATCCACAACTCAAAGGAAAAAATTCTTTGGATCACTTTTGGACTTAAAGTCCAGGGATGATACAATCCCACCACATTTTCGACAACTGAAGTTACCGGATTGATTACGAGAGAATCAGTCCCTATCACTTTAGGACTAAGTCCAAGGACGATGCAATCCTACCACATTCTCGAGGACCAAAGCCACCAGATTGATTACGGGAGAATCAGTCCCTATCACTTTAGGACTATGTCCAAGGATGATGCAATCCTACCACATTCTTGAGGACTGAAGACACTGGATTGATTACGGGAGAATCAGTCCCTATCACTTTAAGACTATGTCTAAGGATGATGTAATCCTACCACATTCTCGAGGACCGAAGCCACTGGATTGATTACGGGAGAATCAGTCCCTATCACTTTAGGACTATATCCAAGGATGATGCAATCCTACCACATTCTTGAGGACCGAAGCCACCGGATTGATTACGGGAGAATCAGTCCCTATCACTTTAGGATGATGTCCAAGGATGATGCAATCCTACCGCATTCTGGATGAATGAAGTTACACTGGATCCGTTCTGAACTAAAGTTCAAGGATGACACAATCCTGCCACATTCTCGATGACCGAAGTCACTGGATCACTTCTGGACATATGTCCCAGGATGATACCATCCCTCTTCATTCTCGAAGACTGAGGTCTCCGAATCACTTTAGGGAAAGTGCCCAGGGATGATACAATCCCACTGCATTTTCGAGGACCAAGGTCACCAGATCACTTTAGGGCAAGTGCCTAGGGATGATACAATCCCACCACGTTCTCGAGGACCAAGGTCACCAGATCTATTATGGACAGATGTCCTGGGATGATACAATCCCTCTTCATTCTTGAAGACCGAGGTCTCGAGATCACTTTAGGGCAAGTGCCCATGGATGATACAATCCCACTGCAACATCACTACTCCCCCTTTCGAGGAAGGTCTTTCTGAACAACACCAAGCTTGTCTCGAAAGTGTTTGAACTCTACTCAAGGCAGAGGCTTCATCAGTACATCATCATCCAAACCGTCATCATCTACATCTTCAGTATGTGAATACTGAACTATCACCATCTGTATCTCCAATATGTGAATACTGAAAGCATCATCATCTATATCTTCAGTATAGAAATACTGAAAGCATCATCATCTCTATATTCAATATAGAAATACGGAATCACCATCATCTGTATCTACAGTATGTAAATACTGAAATATCATCTATATCTTCAGTATGGAAATACTGAAATCATCATCATCTATATATTTAGTATGGGAATACTGAAATCATCATCATCTGTATCTTCAGTATAGAAATACTGAATCACCATCATCTGCATCTACAGTATCATCATTTGCATCTTATCTTGTATGTAGAAATACTGGATTTCTATGTGCTACATCGGAACACAGGGTTCTTTGTCATCACAACTATGGTTATCACATATAATCATTGTAGTATCCATATTTAGGTCAAAGAGACCTAATATCAGCTTCTAAATCCATATGGATTCACAACTTAGTAGAGCAATCTGCTATGTATTCTACTTTAGCTTTGCTAAGAGAAACACTAGACTATTTCCTATTAAACCATGAACTCATACCAAACCCAAAAGCATCTACCTAATGTGCTTTTCCTGTTTGAGATACTTCTAGCTCAATCTGCATCTATATAGCCATACAATCTGTAGTCATGGTTTCCATCATAGTATAGACCAAAGTCTATAGTCCCTTTTAGATATCTCATCACATATTTTGCAGCTACTAGGTGAACCCATCTTGGTTGAACAAGATATTGACTTAAGGTGTTCACAACAAAAAAAATGTCTGGTCTGGTATTTCATAAGTACATCAATGACCCAATGATCTGTCTATAATGAGTCATACTATGACCCACAGCTCTAGGTTGGAGTTCATGGGTGTGGCCATGGCTTTGCATTCCAACATATTGAATCTCTTCAATATCTCTACCGCATACTTTCCCTGGTTGAGAAAGATTCCTTCTGAACTTTGCCATACTTCCAGACCTAGGAAATAATGCATTAACCCAAGGTCTTTCATCTCAAATTCTTTTGCTAGTTTCTTCTTGCTTTCCATGATCTATTTCTCATTCCGTGTCAAGAATAAGTCATCCACATATAATAACAAGATGACAGGTTCATATTCTACAACCTTGCAGTAAAGGTTAGGATCGACTTTACTCTTGGCAAGGCCCATGCTCATCAGGAAACTATCTATTCTTCCATACCAAGCTCTGGGAGCTTGCTTCAGGCCATAGAGGGCCTTCTTCAACTTGCATATGTGAGTCCATCTATCTTCAACTTCAAATCCTTGTGACTATTTGATGTAAAATTCTTCCTCAATCATTCCATTAAGGAAGGCTTGTCTTTACTTCATCAAGGAAGAAACTACCATGATAGTTATAAAAGAAGTGTACCTTACTTCCTGGAGTAAGTGTCTCTTCAGAATTAATTCCCTCTTTCTGATAGAAACCTCTAGCCACAAGTCTTTCCTTACTTCTATCATCAACATATTTTATCTTGCAAATCCATTTAGAAGATACCACATTCTTGCTTTCTGGTTTGAGTACTATATCCCAAACATCATTCTAGTATTCTTTCATCATAACATCTTCCATGAGTTTGTCTTGTTAGGTCATCAACATATCCTAGTCTTCTGCATTCAACCTTGAAGGTTGGAACCCACTTTACTCTTGGTAAAGTCTTGATCCATCACAAAGCTATCCATCATGCCGTACCATGTTGAACTCAGATATCTTCTGTAGTCACTCCCCCTGAAGTGGAGTATCATCTTCCCTCTTCATTTTGTACAGGTGGTTCTATGCTTGATATATACTGGTCAATAGAGTATGTCTATTCTTTCTGAGGCAAATCACGAACCTTGCTTTGTACACTTGTTCTTGTGGATCCATATGGAGTATACTATGTACTTCCCTTTATGTCTTGAAATCATATAGTATACATCATTCTCCATGATCAGCTGTTATTCTTTGATCATATCTTCTTTCATAGCATTCTTTTCTTCATCTTGAGTTATCTCTCGTACCCATGGTGGTGTTCATCCTTTGAGGTGGATCTACCACTCTTTGAAGCTCTTTCTTCCATCATGGTGTCTCTGACCCTGGGAGCTTCAGATTTTATTGCAGTGAATCTTGAATTGTCATCACTTGTTCTTCTGAACAAGTCTCATTATTCTTGTAGGAGGTTGTACAAGACCTTCCCTACAATTCAAATGCACCAGCTGCATGGTTAGAACTATTTCGTGAAACATATGCATAACGACAAATTCTTATGCATCATGTAACTGTTTAGCCAATACACCATTCATCCAAAACTTTCTAGATGCCTTCCATCTCTATCATGACATTATTGAGATTGTGCACTAATCCAATATGTCATCAAGGCGGCTTCATTCTAGATAAGTAGCAATGGAGAGCACCATGAGCTACTTACCCATCACATGCATATTAGTAGTATACAGTCATTAATGAAAACAATCTATCATGCATAACACATCAACTGAATATAATCAAATGTATAACAAAACAATATCATGAAATGACAATTGAATACTTATCTTTTATTTGTTTCATGGGTAAACTCCATCTTGATCATTCCCCTTCATCATCTTCTTCATGATATCATCATTTCTTATTCAAATGATAAGATGGATAAGAGGTTCTTCAAGAATTGAGTTCTTCACATTCCTCATCGCTTGAGGGATCTTCTTTGAATGGTGAGAGCTTGATCTTCAATTGCTCCCATCTTCTTCTTCTCTTCTTATGAGTTGAGCCTCTTCTTCTTCCCAGAGTCAACTAAAATTAATCACTTCCTTTCGGCATACATTCTTCGCATGAATGAATCCCACGATCCTAGGAGACCATTCAAGGTGGCTATCACCACTTCTGCATTCTCCGCTTCTTCTTCTACTACTTCAAGATGTTCTGCATTCTGGATCTTCACATTCTTCAACTGTTTTCTTAAAGCCATATTCTAATTTATGTTCTTATATTCAAATAGCTTGATCAAGGAATCAAACATCTTCGGTGTCTTTAGGGAAGACACTTGTTGTACAAGTTGATCCGTGATTGAATCAACAATGATCTTCTTGGCCTTGATCAAGTTCTTCTTGTGTAAGGCTTTGAGCCTCATCTCTGTATGGAAATGGAACCTCTCTACTCATGTAGGTGTCCAATTCATTTTTCTTCAGAGAGATCAAATAATTCCATGCTTGGAAGTTGTCAACTTCACCAAGCTTATCAACAAGCTGATGTGATAGATCACTTTGAAATGAGAACCTCAAATTCAAATAGTTAAAGATTAGATCTTACCGATTTGAGGTGTTCGTCCTGCTTCCGGAGCTAGCTAATCTAGGGTTTGTTAGAGAAACCATGATTTTAAAAAATTGGAATCTTTCAGATATTATTGGATAGAAAGATATATCTCTTCAAATGGATCTGTCCAATGTACTCCTTTTCTGAACATAGTGGAGGAAAGCTCTCGGAATAGGAAGCCCTAGTTTTCCAATTTCTTCTGCAGCAATGCCTGTCACTGCTTCTGTTATATATCTGATATTACAGCTCCTCTATGTCTGAAATTTCGCACTGAGGTATCCTCATATGTCCCTGATCCAACACCATAGGATTCATCAGAATTGGCTTCACCAATTGGGATTTATGATTATTTTCCCAAGCTGACCTGTTACAGGACTGTTCAAAACAGCGAAGTTGTATAGCCTGCCACGTGTCACTGTTTCATCTTCTGGTTCTGAAATTAGGATCAAATAAAATACAGTCCGTGATATTTTTTTAACATCTTCAGGAATTTAATTTGGACCTCTGTAGCTTACGATATAGCAATTTTCCCCAGGTGTCTTGTTTAGGGATGAATTTTGGAGGAGGCTGGAACCCTAACTTTGAAAGATCATATCTCCTATAATATAGTAAATTGGAGGCTTAATCTTGGATACAGTGTACATCAGGATTTTATATTCGGCATATGCAATTTTCAGCTCCTGATCCTTCACCAATATTGGTATATAGCGAATGTACCAAAACGTAGCAGTTTTAGTATTTAGGGATTTTCTAGCTCGGGGTCAAACTAGGGTTTGACTTTCCTAGAGTTTCACCCGACCAAAAATCTTGATCCAGGTCTCTAAAATTTGATTTTGATGAGGAGAGAAATCCTATGCTAGGCTCACTCAAAAATTCCTCTTCAGTAAGAAGCCCTAATTTCCCGCACCGAAAACTGAAAATGCTCGGAATCGAATTCCGCTTCGACAGAAAGATGCACCCTTCAATGGAGAGTCAGCCTAGCCTTCTTTTTCTGATCAATTGTGGAGAGAGAACCAAAAATTAAGAATCCCTAGATTCTAAATCTTGTGAAAGTTTTCCTATTCAGGTTAGCTCTGATACCATGTTAAATTTTTATATGCTTAGCTAAAACATCAGTATTTCATTTCATTTCCATAACAAAGCATATAAATAGGATCACTGAAAGAAACAGTATCACAAGAACAACACAGATTTATCCTAGGAAAACCCTAAAGGGAAAAATCCAGCAAAAGCTTCCTCAATATAGATTCCCCAAAAAGGTAAAAAGGTAAAACCAACAAGGAGATCAAAAACCTGATCCTCCTCCTTCTCCAACTACTTCTCTCCTCCACAAGTGCGCTACTCAAGTGAGTGTGTGTGTCTCAAATGAGGAGCACTGTACCTCTATTTATATTCATCCGTTCACTTAAGTTAACTCATTTGACATGTAGGCTCGAGTTACACATGTAGGATCAAGTAACCACACTTGGGTGCTAATGACCCACCTTTACAATTAGAGGGGACTACCTCTTGACTCTTATTAGTTCTTCCGATTAGGAGCATCGGGGTACAATGTAATACAAGTGGTTCTCCCGGTAGGACCATCAGGGACCACAAAAAGATACATATAGAATATTCTTTGAAGTTACAATGTTTCAACACAAACCCCCACAAATTTTCCAATAAGGGCCTTTTCCTTCCACAGTTCGATCTTGCCTCTCACCTGTTCTGATCTGATCTAAATCACCGAGATCGATGAGGCCTTCAGAAGACAAATCCCTCTGCCATATCTTTTACTTTTCTCCTCTCCCTCCTTCTCACTTCCAATCCCCACTCCTCCCTTCCTTGGGATAGGGATCTTAGGTTCCAGATCTGCCATGACCAACCATCGAGGGGCTTGCAAGATGCCCTACCCTGCGGCATTCTCGTCGATCTACGTCACTGCCACATGCTCACGCTACTTAGCCTGGAAACACTAGCACACCCGCTCACTCCTCCCTTTTGTTGTTCTTCATTTCATTAATGTTATTAGAATTTCTATTATGGATTTATATGTTTAAAGGTCTCTGTTAAGCTCAAAATCAAAGTCATATTTGAAACAATTTTAAATCAATCCAAACAAGCTTCATTCATACTTATTAGATTCCCTTTGGCATAATCCACAAGATACTGTAAAAACTGAAGAAAATAAGGGCCTCTATTTCCAGCTTTCCAGCCTTATATTCCTAGTCATGTTCAAATTCCTCCTACTACTTCAAGCCCTCCTAGACCCATGGAAACCATATTGTCTCCTTTGGCTCTGCCTGTTGTGTTACATGATTTTTCCCAGAACTATTCACAGACAATATCCTTATTTGATGGGGAAGGGAATTTTACAACTAGGAAACACATGGATAGGTTTGAGGACTTTATTGAGCAGAAAGAGGTTGACTATGATGATGCCAAGATGAGGTTATTTACAAATATTTTTTCTGGAGAAAAAAAAGGGTGGTTCAAATATTTTCCTACAAGATCTCTACTTACATTTGCAGCTTTCCAAACATTGTTCCCAGATAGTTGGAAGATAAGAAAAGTCCCTTACAAGTTTTGTCAGAGTATATTAATATAAAAAAGGAAAATCTTGAGCCAGTACATGAGTTTTCCAGCAGATTCATGAGGGTATTTAATTCTATTCCAATAGATATTAAACCCTTAGTATGTGTTTCGAAACTACACTATGTAGATGCTTTTGAGAGTGACTTTTCCCTATTACTAAGAGAAAAAAAATCTCCAAATATTCCTACAATATTTAAGGATTTTTGGAGGTAGAGGAAAATTTGATGGCTTCAAGGAAGATGAAACATAGAATGGAGATGGATAGAAGAAAAATTAGAGAAGAAAATTAGCTTTCTACTTATGCTTCTTCTTCTTCCAATGATGCAAAGTTTGAGATGATGATGAAAACTATGGAATGATTGATGGATAGGTTGGCATCAGATAACAGACCACCAAATAGAGAACAACCTGAACCCCAAATAAGAAATCCAAACTTCAGAAGGCCTCCTCCTCCTCCTCCACCTCAAATGAGGCAAAGAGACCAAAGAAATCCAAGAAATCATGAAGATCAACAGATAAGGCCTTCATTCTTAGAAAACTATGTTGATGAGGAGGAATAAATTGACCCAATGGATAATCAAATATGCCACTTTGATGATTTGGATTCAAAAGGTTTATCTCACTGAAGAAGAGAACAATTGGTTTGGTCAAGAGGATGATTGTAATACATTTGAGATAGAATCATAACAATATCAAAAGGGTTATTAAAATGTCATTGATGATTTTCAAAAGAAATTAAAATTGAGAAGTAGAGATGTAATTATCAATAAAGGAATGCCCAATTCAAATCAACCTTCCAATAGTCAACAAAATCCAGAAACACAAAATGAGAAACAAAAATAAACTACTGTATAGAAGAATTAGAAAATAAAGGAGAAAGACCAAAAGAAGTTAGACGACCAATGCCAGTTGACGTGGACAAATAAACTTCATCCTTCAATCTACAATCTGAACTATCAAAGATAAATATTTCCATCCCATTTAATGAGTTGCTAAGGAATAATGAATACATAGAGAAAATAACTAAGATGGTTAAAAATGAAGGTGGATGTCAGCCAGATACTTTGGAATTAAAAGATGATGAACCTACTATTGTCCTTGGGCCTAAAATTGAAGGTACAGATGATGAGGACGTTCCTCCTTTTTATGTAATTTTGAATGTTCATGATATGATTTTGCACAACGCTATGCTTGAATTTGGTGCATCTCATAACTTAATGCCAAGGGTGGTGGCAGAAAGTTTAGGACTGGAGATTACAAGGTCTTATAAAGACCTGTATTCTTTTGATTCTAGAAAGGTAATGTGTATGGGGTTTATCAAAGACATGGTGGTAACCCTTGCACAAATTCCAACAAAAAGTATTGTTATGGATGTGGTAGTGCATTCCTCCTAAATTAGCATTATATTTTCATGATCTTGGGCTTCAAAATTAAAGGGAACATTACAAATTGACATGCCATATGTAACCATTCCTTTGTTTGTATCTAACAGGAGATTGTATAGAGAAAAAAGGTTAGGATATGTGGTTAGTAGCCAAGAAAAGCCTGATAACCGTCCTATTTATGTTGTAGACATTGATTTGGGTTCCTCTATATTTTTCAATGACTCTCATGCTAATCCAGAGATACCTATATTGGTGGAACTAAAAGAAGACAAAGAATTTTCCAAAAAACAGGAAGCATTAGAGAAGAAACAGAATGAAGAGAGATTATGGACAATGTATTTTGATGTGTCTCTTAGTAAAGAAAGAGCTTGTGCTGGTATTTGGGTAATTTACCCAAATAGGGACTTTAAAGTGTACTAGTACAAGTTAAATTTTGAATGCACAAATAATGTAGTAGAGTATGAGGCTCTGTTGTTCGATTTGAATGCTTTGAAAGATTTAGGAGCTAAAAGAACAGATGTGTTTGGATATTCTTAGCTGGTAGTTAACCACATGAATGACAATTACCAGAATAAACATCCTAGGATGAGAGCATACAGAAATGAATCCTGGGATATGTTGGGAAATTTTTTCATGGAATATAAAAATAGAGTTATTCCCAGAAGAGAAAATCAGGTGGGCGATTCATTGGCCATTACTGTTGGAAACTTCAAAATTCCTATCTATTCAAATAAAAAATAAAAAATAGTCATTGTACATAGACCTTCCATTCCTGATAATTCCAAGTACTGGCAATTATTTGAAGATGATCTACAAATAAAGTGATTTTTGGAGTTGTCATATGAATTTTTAAATACTTAGATAAATATAGAGAACCAATATTCAGAAAACTTCCAAGAAAATGTACAGTTTGAAGAAGAAGATGTTGAACAGAAAAAATTAAAAAATGTGATTGGAGGAAAGAACATAATCCAATTGAAAAGAAATTATATTCCAAAAGGTTTAATTCATCTAGAAAAATTATTTGATCAAAATGATGTTTCAAAATATCCAAAAGTTCATCCTGCTAGAAATGATATTGAAGATCAAAACATAGGGACTGAAGATTCGCCCATAATTGTGAAATTGTCTAGAAATTTGTGTGTAAAAGAATAACAATAATACATAAATATGATGAAGAAATAGATCAATGTGTTTGCATGCAATGATGAATACTTCAAATATTATGACACTTCCATCATACAACACACCATTCCTATCAGATCTAGGGAAAAACCATTTAGACAAAAAATGAGAAGAATCAATCCAATGTTGTTAGCTTTGATTGAAAAAGAAGTGAAGAAATTGTTTAATGCAAAGATTATTGTTACTCTTATATTTTCCAAATTGGTAGCTAACTTAGTACTTGTTAGAAAGAAGAATGGTGAGATCAAACTCTGTGTAGATTTCAAGAATTTGAACAAAGTGTCATTAAAAGATAATTATCCTTTTTCCCAAGATGGACCACATTTTTCAGAAAGTAGAAGGAGATGAAAGGATTTCTACCATGGATGGTTTTTATGGATACAACTAGGTAAAATTTCTTCCTGAAGACCAAGAAAAGACAATATTTACTACACCTTGGGGTACTTTCAAGTATGCTAAAATGAATTTAGGGTTAATGAATGCAAGAGCTACTTTCCAGAGAGCTATGGACATAGATTTTGCTGAAGAAAAGGATAAGTTTGTAGTGGTTTATATGGATGAAATTATAGTTTATTCTAAGTCTGACACAGACCATGTAAAACATTTGGAAAAATTATTTTTTAAGTACAGAAGGTATGGCATCTCCCTCAATCCTATAATGTCAAACTTTTCTATGAAAGAGGGAAAGTTGTTGGGACATATTATTTCTAAGGATGGAATCAGAATTGACCCAGACAAATTAAATTCCATTTCGAAGGTAGAAGAACCCAGGAATAAAAAGGAAGTTCAGTCATTCATTCGACAGGTGAATGTTTTGAGAAGGTTTATCCCTAGTTTCGTTGAGATTTTGAGAAATATCACAAATATGTTGAAAAAGGATAATGAGATTAAATGGACTGTGGATGCCAAAAAATCTTTTAAAGATATTAGTAAAGAAATCATGGAATCCCAAGTTTTAGTGAGTCATGATTTTTCTAAAGAGTTCTTGGATTTATCATATGGATCTGAACACACCATTGCAGGAGTCTTGCTATAGAAAAATAGTCAAAATGATGAAAATCCTATTTCTTTCTTTAGCAAGGTGTTGAGGGATGGCGAACTGAAGTGTGATATCATGGAGAAATAAGCCTATGCTTTGATAAAATATTTGAAATATTTCAAGGTATACATTCTTCATTCCCATATTGTAGCATGTGTTCCTAGTAATGTAGTGAAAAGTATCCTTACTGAACCTGACCCAAAAGGAAAGAGGGATAAGTGGATAGTTGTGCTGTTAGAATATGATTCAGAGATCAATCCCACAAAATTGGTGAAAGGGTGGGGACTTGTTAAGCTAACAATAGATTCAAATTTTGAATCCTTACAATTAAATTTCTTGTCCAATCATTCTAATCAAATTGATTCATAGGTGCAAGTGATAATATATTTTATTTTGTCTCCATGGCATAGCAACATCATCTATGTATTGCAAAACTTACAGGCTCCTCCAAGATTGAGAAAAATGAGGGCTAGGCCAGTTCAATTGAAGGGAGAAAAATTTTGCATCATGAATCAGTATCTATATTGGAAAGATCCAGGTGGGATTTTATTGAATTTCTTACTAGAAAATGAAGCTCAACCGACCATGAAAGAGTTTCATCAAGGTGTTTGTGGAGGACATAATTCCTGGAAAGTGACTGCTAACAAGATTTTGAGGGATGGTTTCTATTTTCATTCCATGTTCTCTGATGTATATAAAGAAATCACCGCATGCCATCAATGCCAGTTTTTTGATGGAAAAATAAGCTCATTCCATTACCTCTTAATCCTATTTCAATTGAGGAACCTTTGCAACAGTGGGGGTTAGATTTCATTGGGGAAATCAACCCAAATTCCTTAGGTCAGCATAGGTGGATCTTAACTGCAACTGAATATTTTACAAAGTGGATTGAAGCTATACCAACTAGGAGAGCTACTGATGTTGTCATAATGGATTTCTTAGAAAATAATATATTTTCAATATTTGGGTGTCCTAGAAGGATTGTAACTAATAATGCACCTACTTTCAAATAAAAAAAGTTGATCAGTTTTTATCAGAAGTACCATATTAATTTGAATCACTCCACTACATACTAATCTCACATAAATGGACTTGTAGAATGCTCCAACAAGAGTTTAGTGAAAATAATTAAAAATTTGCTTTGAAGAGAATAAAAGAGCTTGGAATACAAGCTGAAATATGCTTTGTGGGAAGACAAAATCAACACCAAAATGGCAATTGGAATGTCACATTTTCATTTTGTTTATGGAGAAAAGGTGATTTTTCTAGCATCTTTGGGTTTACCTGTCATGAATCTGTTGCAGGAGAAGGAAGAGGACTCAAATCACATGCAGAGGAGGAATAATCAAATTATAGAATTGAATGAAACGAGGGATGAGGATTATGACAAGGTGTGGGTACATTGGGAAAAGATGAAAAATACTTTTGATAGAAAGGTAAAAGAAGAGGAGTTTCAAATTGATGACTTGGTTTTAAAGTGGGATGCACTTAGAGAGGATAAACATGGAAAATTTGATCACACGTGGGTAAAACCATACATTATTACAACTTTCAGGAGAGATAATTCATTTATTTTGCAACATCATGATGGGGTTCAGTTAAAAGGGGTCACTGTGAATGGAAGGTTTTTGAAGCATTACTTGTCTTAAGGTGTAAGGTATGTTTTGTATTATGCTTCTCTATATTTATTTTGAAAAATCAGTACAAATGGCGAGCAGAGAGATTTGAAGCCCCGAGAGAAGGCCCTAAGATCTTGAGGGGTTGTCATTTTTCTTTATTTTTATATATACATAAAAAGAGAAAGAATTATGAGATTTGAAATTTTTGAGTTTGCATAAAAATGATGAACAAGCACAGGTATTCCAGTTCTTTGCTACCTCATAGGGAAGACAGCATCCCCAGTTGGAGCTAGCTGTTAGCACCATTTTTGGTTAAGTAGTTGGAGAGGGGTAGACCAAAGGATAAATAAGTAAGGGGGTGAAGAATTTTTGCAGTGTGACCAAAAGTGTGTAAAAGGTGCTATAAAGAATAATAAGGGGACTATTCTTAAGGTTTAAATAAAAAATCCTTCTTTTGTTATAATATGATGAAATCTAATGGTGTAGATCTACAGCGAAGAAGATCCATAGTTATAAATAAATCCGTTGGTTAAAGTTGCACGAGGAAATTTTCTTTGGTAACCAACGGAATGAGTTAAAGGGAAACAAAGATCAACGGTCGGATGGAAAAGGTAATGCAGATTCACGGTTAGGAAGGATTCCGCTAATGGAATTAGCATGAAGAAATTAAATTTTCCAATCAACGGAAAAAGTTACATCCTACTGTTGAGGCATGGAAAATCCCAGGTAACAACAGTAGGGATTCTCCCCAATAAACATTCCCAATTATATTGTTATTTTTTGATATGGGGAATCCATCTAGTTTATGGTCCAACTACCGTAGGTCAAGAAACGGTTAAAGCTTGCTTTACCAGTTGTGGCCCAGTTCACCATTTAAGTGTATTTTTTTTATATGATATGCAAGTGCCTAATTTAAGTGCAATCGATAGAGACAACAAAGAGTTCACAATGTGATGCGCAGGTTCTTACCTCTCGTCTTATTACCCCTTTTTCTTCTAAATCATAAACAAATAACAACTATGCTAGTTCTATCTAACCTATCCCCAGGCAGCAAGATTATGTCTAAAGATGAGTAATGTACTGTAAAACATGCATAAAGAATATTACAGATAGTTGTTCATAATTTAGAATACATGAATACATGTAGAAAGATAAACAGAGAGATAGCTCATTGTTAGTTGAAACATTCATTACTCAATATACTGCACAATTTTCATAGAAATAAGAGAAAATCATTCAAAACATTGAAGTAATTCATAAGTCAGAATGATCTCACAGTTCGTAGAATAAGGTGAAGCATAAATAATTCGACATTCAACCAGTCTACAACATGCATTTGAAACTTCACAGCCCCTTCTCCAGCAGTATATATGGCATTCTTTATTATAAAAGGAAGTACTTCTTATTACAATAAACTTCACAAAAAGGTAGCATGGAAAATTCATTTTTAACATCTTCTTCCCCTCTACTTATACAAAAACAAAATGACTCCTGAGTGGCCCTCCAACCTTTGGGCTTCCTCGACTCTTCCTTTAAAAAAAATTGTCCTTTAGTGCATGCACTTAGAAAAGGAATAAATACAAAATATTTAATAATCTTTGGTTTATGAATAAGACAAAAACTAAGTGGGCCCAACTGGTGTCTTAACAAAAACACTCCAAGCTTGTGCTTTCTCACTAATGAACTGGAACTCTGTAGGTTCCAATACACAAAATTCCACCTCATGCTTTGACAGCTAAGATTCAATTTCCTTCACCTTGGGTGTAATCTGAATCAAAGATTCTTTCAACTTGAGTTTGTGACCTGATGCTTGTATAAACAGCTTCGATTCTAGATATGCTTTCCTCTCCTTTCTGCAATCTCTTTTGCAAATTCTTTAGATGTTCTTCCCTAATTGGGAAAAATTGATCTGGGGAGTCTATTAGAATCATGCACTGATTGTGAACCAGATGTATGCCTTTGTAAAATACAGCACACTTTTCAATAGTTTTCTCAATGGCGATGTTTAAGCTTACCGTTGTTCTACAACCAAAATTCATTATGGCTACCTCCATCTTGAGAATTCCTGTGGATTTCTGAGGCATGTTAGCTGGAAAGGTTGAATGGGTTTCTATCGATACTAACTGATTTTTTACAAGCTCTACCGCATCTGATAATCTTTTTTGGACTGTGTTGAGCTGAGTTCTAGCTCTTTCAATTTGTCCTCAATTTTTTTAACCTTATACATCTCCACTACAAGATTCAACAAAACCTGATTTATCTCCTTTTGCAACATCGAGGATAGATTCCAGAATGGATTGATGTCCATCTGTTTCTCTTCTGCCACTTGCAATTGTTCTTTAAGTAAAAGGTTCTAAGCTTCCAACTCCTCTACTCTTTTTCTCGCTGTATCTCCTTTCTGTACTGCTTCTACGACCTGCTTCTTGAGGTCTTTCTTTTCTCCTTCAATGATGTTCACTGATAATACTAGAGCATTGTTGTTGGACTATAAATTTTGGCATGCTTATTTCCACTTCTCAATCTCACTGAGCATATCTTCATGTTTCCTCTTCAAACTTTGACCTTCACCTCTTTCGCTTGTTAGGTTTTCTTTCATTTGAGCAATCTTCTTCTGATATTGTTCCAAATTAGTCATGATTTTATCAACATTATCCTCATTAGCTAGGACTAAGGCTACACCTACCCTTTCCATAAGTCTCAGGTCTTTATCAGTCTTATGAACAATTGTCTTCTCGGTCACCATAACTCCCTGCTTTTCCTCGATGTTCACTTTCTTCTCTGTTCTCCTGAAATTATTTATTTATTTATTATTGTCATAAAATATGGTATTCAAATCAGCCACCTCCTCTTCTTGGGATGGAATAAAAGGGATTAGTTCAATCCCTAATGTTGGATCTGGATTTCCTTCTGTTGTGCTGCTAGATGGGGCAAATGATTCTATTGGATCATCATATGACTGAGTTTTCTCCAGTTCTGCATGATCTTGTTCCTCTTGCTCCTTTTTTCGAATCTCTTCAGCTGCTTTCTCCTCTTGTTCTCTTTCTTTGTCAACTACTTCTAGTCTTAACCTCTCATTCTCTTCCTGCGTTTTCTGAGCTTCTTCTTCTTGATTCTTTTTCACAATTTATTCTTCTGCTGACCTTTTCTCAGCTTCTTCTTTGGCTTTTCTTTTTTCTTCTTATTCTGCTTCCAACCAGTGTTCTACTTCTTGTGATAATCTGAGTGCCTCCTCTTGTCTTTTCTTAGCAGCTTCCTCCTCTTGCGTATTCTGCTGCTCAATGTATTTTCCCTTTCCACCTACTGTAGTTATCTTTTGCTTAAATCTCCTCCTCAAAGCATTCATATTGTGTGAATTTTAGAAAATTTCTTCATCTTTATGCCAGTAGTTTGAGTACTCAAAATGTACTACTGCTGCAGCACAATAATAAGCAACTTTCTCTTCAGAATCATTCCTATGGAAACTTATCTCTCCAAAGTGAAAGTATTCTAACTCCTTTACAAATTCCGATGCACTCTTCAGTTTGGAGAACTTATAACTCCCTATATAAAATGGGACTAGAGGGTACACAAACTTCTTATGTTCAAACATGAAATTATGAACCCCATCAATGTAAAGTTGCCTTACTACTTCCTTGTGAATAACATAATCTGTAGCGTATTTTGGAAGAAGAGAAGGGGCCCTTGTTCTGCCGATCATCCTCATATACAAACCTTCCTCTGTTAGATAATAATTCCCATTATCATGTACAATCTTCAAGGTTTCTTCCGACATGTAATCACATTCGGCAAGGAAGATTAACCTGTATAGTGCCATTATAAAGTTTTCACAAATACTCTTATAGTGATTAAAATATTTGTGTGCCCACAACAACTGATATGCAACATAGACAAGAGACTTGGCCTTATCCCATTGGCACTTTAGAGTTAGGAACGACTATGTGCACAAAATATAGTTGATCAAAACTAAGCTCATATAGAACTATGATTTCTTTTTTGAGACTCCTCCTAGTGCTACACTTATGCACAAAGACAAACTAATAGACACTATATTTTCCATCGTGCCTTGAGTGGCCACAAAAAAGATTATAGGTACCCATATTAGTTTCAAATTATTTCCATTTACTCTTCCAAATATTCTATTCAACATCAATGCTATCAATCTATAGGGAGTGCGAAGGTTTGTAGTTTCGTATTCCCCAGAAGGCCTTGTACGAAAATTATTCCTGATAATCATCATTGTTTTGACATTTTCCACAACATCTAGATTAAGGTCCTTTAACCATCCTTTAGTTATATAGGTTTGGGGCATTGGTAGCTTATAATTCATAGCTACATAATCTGGGATATCAGCAGCATAACCCTGTCCTTTAGTATTAGACAAAATCATTTTTGTTACATCAGCCCTCGGGAGTATCCAGCCTATTACTTCTAAACATGGAAATAGTTCTGGATGCGTAGCCACCTTCATGATTGTTGATCTCTCTATGTTGAAATATATGGGAAAATATTCCAATCCTACATCTAGGACACTTTGATTGTTGATCATTCGATAGATTTCCCCCCATTTGTACTCAGGTTCAATACCCGTGATATCTTTGGTATCTTCATATATAACCTCGACTCAAGTTATGATCTCTATCTCTAGTTCTTCGTCTACAGCTTGCACCTTCTTATTCTATTTCTGAGGCATATTTCTATATGGATAATGAGCTGTTGTTTATCATACAATAGCATGTTAGATTCAGTCTATTCCCAATATATAACTGAATTTTGATAAATTCTACATTAAAAACAAAACCTATTTTAACCATAAATTTATTTACTAAGTCATCATAATACATATTAACCAAATTTTTCTTACACCCTAAGCCACACTCTCTTGCAAATGAACAATAAAAAAAAGGCTTAATATTTCAAAGCCGAGCTACACTAGGGTCACAGGAAAACGTTCTACGCACAAACCCTAAGGCCCTCACCATAGTCACATATTTCTGCAAGCATTTACATTTATACTGCCGATGAGAAAATAGTAACTTGGAGAGGTCATGGGAAGAAGAAACTCATGGAAAACCAGGGTTTTAATCCTGGTGTAAATCCTTCCCATGGCATTCCACCAAACATTCCTCTTTTGACCGGCCAATGGCCGCAACACTTCCATACTCTGATTGAGGGAATGAGGGAGTGGTGTAGACGGTGAAACTCCCATCTTCCCACTGCCCTCTCTCTACCAACGACTATTGAAACAAACCCCATGGTGGAAGCTGGGAAACAACAGCTGGGGAAAGAGAGAAGACCGGGGTCGTAGCTGACTCAAGAATGAAAAATTTGTAAAAATAGTTCATGAACTTAAGGTATAAAAAACCCCATGAAACCAGGAAAACCTAACGAATCAAAAATATACAGCATGCACCGCCAATCAACCAGATAAATCAACAAGTAAGATCCTACCTGGATTGTTGAGTGACCTGGAAAATAGCGTGATCCCTACTGGATAAAAATGCTCCATCGACTGACCGCTCCATTTTCTCCTAATGGCTAATAATAACCGTGAAATAATGACCACGGAAAAATCCCCATACTGGATTTTATAGGCTTGACGAGGGTGAGCATACTAAAAAACCTCGAGTAGGAGACTCCTTAAGCGCCAAAAATATATATTGGAAAATATATTGCTAGTGGACGCGAAGGCCTCGGGTGGCTAGAAAGAGCAGGCTCAATGAGATCTGGTGGCTAATAACTAAAACACCAATATGAAAAAAAATGTTTTAACAACCAATCGACAAGCCAAACCACTGATACCGCATCTGTATCAGAACAAACTTCGGGAAGACATCGGATGTGCATCGGACTATGCATCTGCAACATCAGCCAGAAAAACACTAGACTCTCAGAACACTTCAAAAGACAAGAATCCAATAGGACAGATAGAAAAATATCAAAACCTCCACGGACATCGAAAAAGAAACCAACAAGGGCGACCCGATGTGTCAGAAAGGATTTGGACTAGGCATCTAGGAGCATCAACAAGTGTTTTCTGATATCATAGACCAAGGGACACATGATGCATTGGAAGGACTTTTTAGAAGCACTTGACAAAGCTAATTGGGTGGCTAGAGCACTACGCCTCTGATACGTCGGATAAAATTTCAAGAGTGCATCCGATACATCAGGTAAAAAGAAAAGAAAGCTTCTTTTGCAAAAAATACAAGTCATGTAACAATTCTTTGTGAGATAAAGATAGACTTTCAAAGCCTTCTAAAAAAACTAAAAGAGTAAGGCGGCCCTAAAAATCGATTTTTTTTGGGAGGATAGTTGCAACAACAACAATTGGAGACTAAGTAGCAGACACAGATCTCTAGACAACTGACTTTCGAACAATGACTGCTTTAAAGTATTATGTTAAAACAAACTTTACCAAATTTCTTTCAGATGCCCATATTTTCTAGAATGCAAGATTTGAAACTTTAACATTGATTATGGTCCAATAGGATAGGGGAACCAGGCTTTCAAAGTATAGATAACTCTTCTAGGGCCAAGATATGAATTTCATTTTACTTCTACCTCCCGACTGTTTCCAACTCAGAAACCACATGATTGTAACAGGGTGTGAACAGATATATTCATTTGGTCCTCATTCCCATGCCTTTTGCATTCTTTTGATGCTTTTTTTAGACTTTTGTCCTTTTGAGTCTTCCCAGATTACTTTCTTCATTTGAAATTTGTTTTAGGTTTTTCCATCCATATTGTCCTTTTGTGTGAGAGATATTTTTCTTTCAGCTCATAGATAGAGAAGAGCCTTTGAGCAATCTTATCCAAACTGATTTTATTCAGTATGTCTTTGATGTATGCTTTCTTTCTAGGAGACTTGTCTCATTTGGACTTTTGGCTTTCATTTGTGGCATGGGAATATTTTAATACCTTACCACTGTTCAACTTGCTTCCTTTCCATGGGTATTTTGTTGTTAGCTTCCTAGGACAGACTTTACTATGAAATGAATGGAGCCTCAAAATAGTATTCTGGACTTTTCAGAACTTAGTTATTTTACAGGGATTAAAAAAGACTTCAATGTGTTCAAAATCTATTCAAATAATCTACTAATCTTAAAGGATATTTAAGCATGATATATGTGAAAATAGCAAGCAATCCTTCAGTCAAAAGATTTTCAGTTTATCTAGAACTCTAATGAACTCCAAAGCCAAAAGTTGTGCTAGTTTATGGAAAATAAAGTAAAGTAAACAAACTGCAAGAAATCAGAAATTAAGAAACCAAAGTGAAAATGAAGAAGAACTAAACTGAGGAAAATAAGACTTGAAACAAATCAAAAAAGGTTTATTTATGTACAAAGAAAACTAAACAACATTAAGAAAATTAAGGTTTGAGAACTAAACCATTAACTGGCAAGTTCTCCTCCCACCCTTGTAAGTCTTGTAATTTATAGGTTGAGGGGCATAAATTCTCTGCAATCTGAAAAGGGCCTATCCATAATTGCTGGAATTTAGTGTGTTTTCCCTTCTCATCATGCAGGTGATCCCATTTAAGAACCAAATCACCTACTTCAAATTCCTTCTTTCCGGATTTGTGTTTATCAAACCATCTCTTCACTATTTCCTGTTGGTGCTTAAACCTCTCTTTTGACTTGGATCTAGACTCTTCCAATTTTAGCAGGGTATTGATTCAGATTTGTAGGATCTCATTTTCAGTTCCTCTAGAGTGTTGAGCTAGTTGAGAGGAAGGAAACAAAATATTTGGGGGTAAGATGGCTTCTTTCCCATAGACTAGAGTATAGGGTGACACACCTAAGGAATTCTTGGGTGTGACTCTATCAGCCAAGAGTGCATTAGGAAAATCTATGTGCCAACTCCTTTGATTTTCTATGACTATTTTCTTCAAAATCCTAATGAGATTTTTATTTGTAGATTTTGCTAGACCATTACCTTATGGATAGTAGTTAGCAGAATAATGTAACTTAATCCCTTTCTCATTTGAAAATGCAGTCATTCTAATAGATGAAAAATAGGAAGCATTATAAAAAACCAACGAAATTGGAACCCCAAACCTAGTCATAATATGGTCCTGCAAGAAATCCATAACTGCATCTTCATTCATTTTTCGCAATGGGATGGCCTCTACCCATCTGGTGAAGTAGTTTGTTGCTGTCAGGATGTACTTGTGTTGCAATGAATAATTTGGATTGATCTCTCCTATAATATCAATCCCCCATTGCTCGAATGGCTCAAAAATAATAACTAGATTTAATGGTCCTACTGCCTTTGCTTGTATTCTGCCACTTATTTGACAAGTATCACATTTCCTAACATAAGTGTGAGCATTTTGAACAACGTTGGACAATAATACCCATCTCTCAAAATCTTATGTGCTGTAGTATCTCCTAAGAAGTGACCTCTAGTAGCGCCATCATGTAGCTCTATAACAACCTTAGTTGCATCTTCGCGTTCCAAGCACTTGAGAAAAACTTCATCATAGTTTTTTCTAAATAGAACTCCATCAATAATCTGATATGAGGCTGACTTTAAGTGTAATTCTCTCCTCTGCTTGGGATTCCAGTGTTCAGGAAAGTATCCTTCTTGAAGATAATGAACCAAATTATTGTACCAGGATTCTGGAGCTAGACATAAAGAAAATACATCAACCATGTGTAATTCAGCTTCATTCTCCCAATTGTTATCTTCATTATCCTGACTCTCAGTCATCAATTTGCAGATCCCTTTCCCTTTGAATTTGGTCGCTAGTTTGAATTCTAATTCGTATTCTTGTAAGGCTATTACCCAATTACCTCTTCTTTCTCCTAACTCTTTCTATACGAAAAGAGATCAGACTGCCAGGTGTGGAACTATCACTTTAGTACGGTTCTTCAGTATATATGGTCCGAATTGCTTTATCGCCATAAAAAATGCATAAGCTTTCTTATCGACTATGGGGCAATTCAACCCATCCCCTTGTAGGATATGGGGTACTCATCTCCCCCTTCTTCTTTTTGCGTAAGCACTGCTTCTAATGAATTGTTTGAAGAAAAAGTGTACAATATGAAATCTTTTTCAAAGTTGGGACTTTTAAGGGATGGTGCCTGAGCTATTGATGTTTTCATCTTGTCAAATGCACTCTTCTCTAGAGAAATCCACTTGAATTGGACACTTTGCTTGACCATTTGCTGCAAAGGTTTGACTATTTGAGCAAAGTTTGGCACAAACCTTCGCACAAAATTTAGCATCCCCATAAAATATTGCATACCCTTTTTATTATGAGGTAAAGGGATCTGTTCTATTTCATTAATCCTTTATGGGTCTATTGAGATCTCTTTCTTCTAAATTGCGTGACCCAATAGCTTTCCTTTTGTAACAACGAACACACATTACTTTGGGTTTAAAGAAATTCCATACTTTCTACAACACTCAAAAATTTGTTTTAAATGAAACACATGTTCTTCTCTCTTCTTAGAAAATATCGTGACATCATCCAAATAAACCACTACACTCTGACCAATCATACCGTGGAAAGCTATATCCATAGCCCTTTCGAAATTTGCTCCAGCATTAATGAGTACAAAGGGCATTCTTCTATATGCAAAAGTCCCCCATTTGGTTCTGAAAGTGGTTTTCAGTCTATCTTCTTCCACTACTAACACTTGGTTATAGCCTGAGAATCCGTCTAACAGAGAAAAGAGCTTAGAGCCTAAGACCATTTGTAATATTTGTTCCATGGGTGGGATAGGGTAATTATCTTTATCAAATGCACGGTTTAAATTTTTGAAATCAACACAAAGTATGATCTCTCCATACTTCTTTCATACTGGCACCAAATTTGAAACCCATTTTGAATGTCTAACCTTGAATATGATCTTAGCATCAAGAAGATTCTTCACCTCACTTTGAATTAGAGGTTCTATTTTTGGTTGCATCTTCCTCAAAGGATGCTAGAAAGGCTTGACTCCCACTTTGATTGGAATGACATGTTGTATAATTTTGGTGTCATAAGTTTTGAGGTCTTCATATGTCCAAGCAAAGAGATCTTTGTATTGCTTGAACAAGCTGATAAATTTGCTCCATTCCTCGGGTGAACAACACTTACCCAGGTTCACGTATTTGGGATCAGCCTCTGACCCTAGATTTATCAGTTTGAGTTGCAAAGACAAACAATGTGTCTTGACATTTTTTGGTCTTCTAAACTTGGTGTCGAGATCAAATATTTGTTCTAACGTTCTGACCCCTTTAGGAATAAAATTTTCATTTTGGAGATTTGCTTGATTCTCTTCATCATATATTATGGCTCTTTTGAAGGTTTCATCATTCATTAGACATTCCAAAATTTCTTGATCATCATGAAACACCCTCATATTGGTGATATTGTCTGGAATGGAAGGCCTGAAAAAGCAATTCAATTGAACAATTGTTATTTGTGGGTACCAGCCTTGCAGCTGAAGTAGCTAAAAGATCAGTTCTATATTCTTTAACCTAGGAATTGAAGTGATATTGAATGCATCAAATTTTGTTAGTAAATCCCATGCTTCATTTTGATAAGCCTTCAAATGTGGTGATATGCAATGAATTTTATTCCGGACTTGTTTAACAATGATTTTAGAATCTCCAAACACTTATAGATTTTTTACTTTCAATTCCATTTCCTTTTGTAGTCCCTGGACTAATGCTTCGTACTCGGCTGTATTATTAGTGCACTCAAATTCTAATCTACAGGAAAGGAAATATTTATTATTTTTTTCAGGATCGATCAAGACAAAGAAAGCTCCTAATCCTTCCAAGGTTTTGGAACCATCAAAATAAAGAATCCAAAATTTATTTTCTACCCCTATTGAATTAGAACTACTATCTGCATCTGAGACTAACTCTACTATATTACAATCAATATTATTAGCCTGCAAAAACTAAAGGAGATAAGGATGGAGATATGATGTGTCACTGGCTTCTTTAGATTGGTAATTTCTCGATTCAAGATCAAGGAAATAGTTCCCCAAAACAGAGTTAACTGGTTCATTCTTCCCCTCCAACTATGTTACGTTGTGTTTCATCTAAGGCTCCCTCAACACCTTTATCTGATTCTGGAAACCTTTGTAGGGAAACCACAAATGTGACCAGTCGGAGGAAACATAACCATCTAGTTTCAATGACTAGTCCTGGCTCAAAACCAACCCATATGTGTCTGGTATGTCTACTACCACAATGTCTATATATTGGAAAACCCTGTCATCTTCTAACAAACATATCAGGACATCCTCCATTTATCCTATCACTTTAACTGCAGTTCTATCTAATTGGACAACTTGTCCTGTATTCGGCTTGGGTTAACCATTTATCTTCTTGCAGACTGAAAGCGGCATGACATTTACTGATGCTAGATTCTACCAAATAGTTATGCACGTTTAAATTGAAAATTTCAAAAGTAAGAAGGAATGTTGGTGTTCTATATTTAGATTCCCCCCCTATACTTGCTTCACCAATCTCTTCCTCAGACTGGTTATCATTCTGGGGTTTTGTTATAGGCGTCTCAAGTGCTTTCAACAAATTCTTCTTTTGTTGGGGTAAGTTGCACATTTCAAACAAAGAGATTCTTTCCTTAGTCTATTTGATATTTCTATTATGTCGTATCCCATTTCATGCTCAGTGGAATCCTTCTTGACATTCTCAACTTTGTTTTCTACAGGCTTCACAGGCATATTGAATGTGTTGGGATTCTGACTTGTGATGACAAAATCTGGTATATTAACGGTTTGAGTATTATTTGTTATGTTCTTCATGTTCTCCTAATTTTTCTTTATTTCGGGAATTATCATGTTATCTTCTTTCAATGGGCCCTGAATCCTTGTTGTAACATTTGTTTCAGATATTTTTTCTTCCTTAGTGAACTCTTCATCCTCTATATTAAACAGGGGTGCACAATCCCATAAATCCAAAGTATCTTATTCTTGTATCTCTGTTGGTTTCTGATCTTTCTCTCCTCCATCCACAGTTTATGTTAACTTGGAATCTAGTAACTGATTCATCACTAAAGTCATAGAATTTATCCAACATGGGAATTTTTTTTCAGAATGAGGTTGCTGATGGAATGTACAAAAATTTTCCATTCCCACTTTAGTTAAGTTCATAGTAGAAGGACTATGAGATGGAGGTTTGGATGTACCACTGTCATATCTCTTTTTGTAATAAGGTTTGAATTGCTTCTTGTCTTCCTTCTCTTTTCCATGTCAATTATTTTATTTGAAAGTTTCTGCACCATTTTGACTATCCCATCTAATTCTTGTGACCGCTCATCTTTAGGCTTAGTTAACAATAAAGGCTTTCTGTTTCCAAAAGTTTTTTCTTCTGATTGTACAAGATATTGGTCTATACTCTCCATTTCGGCTTCCAACTTCTCATCTTCCTCATAAATTTCCACTAAGGTGGGATTAACTGGTCTTTTGAAAAACATGGCCAGGTCGGGACTAAGAGCTGAAGTATAATACTCAATTAAGGTGTTCACAGCAGGTTTTATAGCTGCATCAAAGTTTTTCATGTAGGAAACAAAACTCTAAGTGAAATTATGCACCCTTTCTTTCTTTTCTTTTCTGAGGGCAAACAACCCTTTCATTAAAGCAACATGGGTTCTTTGGATTTCATATTTGTTTCTAAACAATCTGTCAAAGGTGTTCCAATTTGGGATCGATTTTGCCTATAGGGAAAAATACCATGAGGTTGCTTTACCCTTGAGAGTATGAGGGAACAATCTGTAGACTATGTCTTCATGTTCTGCTACTTGTAAACATTCTCAATCTAGATAAAAACTTTTCAAATGATCATCCACAAGAATTCCATCATTCGGTTCAAACTTGGGCAATGACTTATCAAAACTATGAGGCATGGAATGTAACGAAGGAGTAAGGTTTAGAGGGGATCTATCCCTCCAAACAGGTGGTGGAGGAGGTTGGTTTGCATTTGCATTAGCCATGATTCTATGTGGAGATTGAGGTGGAGACTAGACAGGTGTTTAGAAAGGTGAGCAGTGAGGAGACTCTGGTCCTAACTGATGTAGAGGTTGCACAATCTCTTGCAAGGTTGTTTCTACCACCTCTTCAAAGTCTTCGATTAACATTGAATCTTCACAGTAAGGATGATATTTCTTACGAAATTCTCTTCTAGGAAAGGCAGGAATAATGGCTAATTCCCCAATCTTCTTTGCATATGCCCTTATGATTCTCCTTAAATCATCAACCACCTCGTTATCAATGGAATAGATATACTCTCTAACTTTTTCTTTAGGACTAGGTCTTTGATGGAAACTGGTTTCAGAACTATCACCGGTAGAGTATTCTCGAGAAAACGAATTTCCTTGGCTAGCCATGCACTGGAAACCCTCCTTCTAGCACCAAAATTGTTAAGGCCTGGAAAATCTAAGGTAACAATAGCAAGGATTCTCCCCAATAAACATTCCCAATTAGCTCGTTATTGTTTGATATGGGAATCCGTTCGGTTTACGGTATGGCTACCACAGGTCAAGAAACGATTAAAGCTTGTTTTACCAGTTGCAGGTTGGTCCACCATTTAAGTGTTTTTTTTTTTGTTTTTTGTGTTTTTTTATATATGATATTCAAGTGCCTAATTTAAGTGCAATCGATAGAGACAACAAAGAGTTCAAAATGTGATGCACAGGTTCTTACCTTTCATCTTATTACCCATTTTGCTTCTAAATCATAAACAAATAACAACTATGCTAGTTCTATCTAACCTATCCATGGGGAGCAAGATTATGTTTAAAGATGAGTAATGTACTGTAAAACATGCATAAAGAATATTACAGATAGCTATTCATAATTCATAATACATGAATACATGTAGAAATATAAACAGAGAGATATCTCATTATTAGTTGAAATATTCATTACTCAATATACTACATAATTTTCATAAAAATATTAGAAAATCATTCTTAACATGGAAGTAATTCATAAGTCAGAATGATCTCACAGTTTGTAGAATAAGCTGAAACAAAAATAATTCGACATTCAACCAATCTACAACATGCATTTGAAACTTCACAACCCCTTCTCCAGCAGTAAATATCGCCTTCGTTATTATAAAAGGAAGTAGTTCTTCCTACAATAAAATTCACAAAAAGATAGCATGGAAAATTCCCTTTTAACATCTACTTCCCCTCTACTTATACAAACAAAAAATGACTCTTGAGTGGCCTTCCAACCTTTTAGCTTCCTCGACTCTTCCTTTACAAAAATTTGTCCTTTAGTGCATGCACTTAGAAAAGGAATAAATACAAACTATCAAATAATCTTCAGTTTATGAATAAGACAAAAACTAAGTAGACCCAGCTAGTGTCTTCATAAAAATACTCCAAGCTTGTGCTTGCTCATTGATGAGTTGGAACTTTGCGAGTTCAAATACACAAACTGCCACCTCATGCTTTGACAGCTGAGATTCAATTCCCTTCACCTTGGGTGTACTCTGACTCAAAGATTCTTCTAAATTGAGTTTGTGACCTGATGCTTGTATAATCCAAATCTTGATGTCTTCTTCACTAATAGCTTCGAGCTTAGATATGCTTTCCTCTCATTTTTTAATCCTCTGTTGCATACTCTTCAGATGTTCTTCCCTAATTAGGAAAACTTGATCTGGGGAGTCTATTAGAATCATGCACTGGTTGTGAACCAGATGTATGCCTTTGTAAAATTCAGCACACTTTTCAATAGTTTTCTCAATGGCAGTGTTTAACCTCACCGCTATTCTACAACCAAAATTCAATATGGCTACCTCCATCTTGAGACTTCCTGCAGAATTCTAAGGCATGTTAGCTGGAAAGGTTGAATGGGTTTCTATCCATGCTAAATGATTTTTTACAAGCTCTACCACATTCGATAATCTTCTCCAGAACTGTGTTGAGCTGAGTTCTAGCTCTTTCAATATGTCCTCAATTTGTTTAACCTTATACATCTCCCCTACAAGATTCAACAAAACCTGATTTATCTCCTTTTGCAACATAGAGGCTAGATTCTGGAATGGAGTGATGTCCATCTGTTTCTTCTCCGTCACTTGCAATTGTTCTTTAAGTAAAAGGTTCTGAGCTTCCAAATCCTCTACTCTTTTGCTTGTTGTATCTCCTTTCTGTACTGTTTCTATGATCTGCTTCTCTAGGTCTTTCTTCTCCCCTTCAATGATGTTCACTGATAATACTAGAGCATCGTTCTTGGAGTATAAAGTTTGGCATGATTCTTTCCACTTCTCAATATTAATGAGCATATCTTCATGTTTCCTCTTCAAACTTTGACCTTAACCTCTTTCCCTTTTTAGGGTTTCTTTCATTTGAGCAATCTTCTTCTGATATTGTTCCAAATAAGTCATGATTTTATCAAAATTATCCTCATTAGCTAGGGCTGAGGCTACACCTTCCCTTGCCATAAGTCTGGGGTCTTTATCAGTCCGATGAAAAATTGTCTTCTCAGTCACCATAACTCCTTGTTTTTCTTCGTTGTTCACTTTCTTCTCCATTCCCCTGAAAATTCCTTTTTTATTCTTGTCATAAAAAATGGTATTCAAATCGGCCACCTCCTCTTCTTGGGATGGAAAAAAGGGATTATTTCAATCCATAATGTTGGATATGGATTTCCTTCTACTGTGGTGCTAGATGGGGAAAAGGATTCTATTGGATCATCATATGACTGAGTTTGCTCCAGGTCTGCATGATCTTGTTCTTCCTGCTCCTTTTTTTGAATCTCTTCAGCTACTTCTAGTCTTAACCTCTCATTCTCTTCCTAGATTTTTTGAGCTTCTTCTTCTTGATTCTTTTTCGCAATTTCTTCTTTTGCTGACCTTTTCTTGGCTTCTTCTTTGGCTTTTCTTTTTTCTTCTTCTTCTGCTTCCAACCACTGTTCCACTTCTTGTGATAATATGAGTATCTCCTCTTGTATTTTCTTAGCAAATTCTTCCTCTTGCTTCTTCTACTGCTCAATATATTTTCCCTTTCCACCTATTATAGTTATCTTTTGCTTAAATCTCCTCCTCAAAGATGTCATATTGCGTGCATTTCAGAAAATTTCTTTATCTTTATCCCAGTAGTTTGAGTACTCAAAATGTACTCCTGCTGCAGCATAATAATTAGCAACTTTCTCCTCATAATCATTCCTATGGAAACTTATCTCTCCAAAGTGAAAGTATTCTGATGCACTCTTCACTTTGGAGAACTTATAACTCCCTATATAAAACAGGACTAGAGAGTACACAACGTTCTTCTGTTCAAATAGGAAATTACCAACCGCATCAGTGTAAAGTTTCCTTACTAATTCCTTGTGAATAACATAATCTGTAGCATATTTTGGTAGAAGAGAAAGGGCCCTCATTTTGCCGAAGATCCTCAAATACAGACCTTCCTCTATAAGATAATAATGCCCATTATCCTGTGCAATCTTCAAGGTTTCTTCCGACATGCAATCAGATTCAACAACGAATATTAACTTGTATAGTGGCATTATGAAGTTTTCACAAATACTCTTATAGTGAATGAAATATTTGTGTGCCCACAACAACTGATATGCAGCATAAATAAGAAAATTGGCCTTATCCCATTAGCACTTCAGAGCTGGGAACAAATGTGTGCACAAAATACAATCGATCAAAACTGAGCACATATAGAACTCTGATTTATTTTGCGAGACTCTTCCCAGTGCTTCACTTATGCACGAAGACAAATTGTTAAACACTATATTTTCCCAGTTGAAGATGGTGCCTTGAGTGGCCACAAAAAATATTACAGGTACCTAGCTCAGTTTGAAATTATTTCAATATTCTCTTCCAAAGATTATGTTCAACATCAATGCTATCAATCTATAAGGAGTGTGAAGGTTGTTTTCTTTGTATTCCCCAGAAGGCCTTGCACAAAAATTCTTCCCTGCAATCATCATTCTTTTGACATTTTCCACAACATCTAGATTAAGGTCCTTTAACCATCCTTTAGTTGGATAGGTTTGGGGTGTTGGTAGCTTATAATCCATAGCTACATAAGCTGGGGTATAAGTAGCATAACCATGTCCTTTAGTATTAGATAAAATCATTTTTGTTACATTAACCCTCGAGAGTTTCCAGCATATTACTTCTGAACATGGAAATAGTTCTAGACGTGTAGCCACCTTCATGATTACTAATCTCTCTATATTGCCATATATGGTTAAATATTCCAATCCTGCATCTGGTATGATTCGATTGGTGATCATTCGGTAGATTTCCCCCCATTTGTACTCAGGTTCAATACTTGTGATAGCTTTGGTATCTTCATATATAACCTCGACTCGGGTTATGATCTCTATCTCTGGTTCTTCGTCTGCAGCTTGCACCTTATTCTTATGTTTCCGAGGCATGTTGCTATATGGATAATGAGCATGTGTTGATCATACAATAGCATGTTAGATTCAGTCTATTCCCAACCCATAACTGCATTTTGATAAATTCTACATTAAACACAAAACCGATTTTAACCATAAATTTCTTTACCGAGTCATCATAATACATATTGACCAACCTTTGTTTACACCCTAAGACACACACTCTTGCAGCTGAACAATAAACAAAAGGCTTAATATTTCAAAGGTGGGCTGCACTAAGGTCACAGGAAAACGTTCTACGCACGAACCCTAAGGCTCTCACCACAATCACATATTTCTGCAAGCATTTACGTTTATACTTTCGATGATAAAAGATTAACTTGGAGGGGTCATGGGAAGAAAAACCTCATGGAAAATCAGGGTTTTAACCCTGGTGTAAATTCTTCCCATGGCATTCCACCAAAAATGCCTCTTCCAACCGAAGAATGGTTACAACACTGCCATACTCTGATTGAGGGAACGAGGGAGTGGTTCAGATGGTGAAACACCCATCTTCCCATTTCCCTCTCTACCAACGACTATCAGAACAAACCCCATGGTTGAAGCTGGGAAACAATGGTTGGGGCAGGCAAGAAGACTGGGACCGTAGCTGACTCAAGAATGAAAACTTTGTAAAAATAGTTCCTGACCTTAAGGTCTAAAAACCCCCACAAAACCAGGAAAACCTAACCAACCAAAAAGACACAGCATGCACCGGTAATCAACTGGATAAATCAATGGGTAAGATCCTACCCAGATTGCTGAGTGACCTAGAAAATAGCGTGATCCCTGCTGGCTAAAAATGCTCTATCGAATGATAGCTTTGCTTTCTCCCAATGGCTAACAATAACTGTGAAATAATGACTACAGAAAAATCCCCATACGGGATTTTATAGGCTTGACGTGAGTGAGCATACTAAAAAACATCGGGAAGGAGACTCCGTAAGCGCCAAAAAAATATATCGGAAAAGATCCCGTTAGTAGACACGAAGGCCTCAGGTGGCTAGAAAGAGCAGGCCCGACGAGATCGGGTGGCTAATAACTAAAACGCCGAGACTAAATTTTTTTTTTTTAACAACCAATCGGAAAGCCAAACCACTGATACCACACCGGTATCAGAACAAACTTCGGGAAGATATCAGATGTGCATCAAACTAATCATCTGCAACATTCGCTAGAAAAACACTAGACTCTCTGAACACTTCGGAATACAAGAAGCCAATACGGAGGATAGAAAAATATCAAAACTTCCGCGGACATCGAAAAAGAAAACAACAAGGGCGACCAGATGTGTTGGAAAGACTTTGGACTAGGCATCCGGGAGCATTGGTAAGTGTTTTCTGATACGATAGACCAAGGTACACCCAATGAGTTGGAAGGAATTTTCGGAAGCGCTTGAAAAAAAGAATTGGGTGGCTAGAGCACTACACTTCCGACACGTCAGATAATATTGCAAGAGTGCATCCGATACATCAAGTAAAAAGAAAAGAAAGCTTCTTTTGCAAAAAATACAAGTCATGGAACAATTCTTTGTGAGATAAAGATAGACTTTCAAATCCTTCTAAAAAAACTAAAAGAGTAAGGGGGCACTAAAAATCAATTTTTTTTGGGAGGATAGTTGTAATAACAACACCTACATAAATCAACGATTAAGATTGAGAGGTAAAAGTGATCGACGGTTGACAATAATTCCATTGGGTGAACATGCACGGAGGAACTTTAGTCAGAGATCAGCGAAATTGTGTAGGTCCCTCACACATCGATGGCAGATATTTAAAGGGGGGGATAATCAATGGTCAGTAATAATTCCATTGGGTAGACATGCTTAGGAGAAGTGGAGTTGAAAATCAGCAAAATGTGGTACAGCCCACGAAAAATGATAGATGAGATTGAGGCCCAATCAATATTGACGGCTCATATTCATCTCGCTAATTGAAGTTGCGTGGATGAATAAAGTTTTGAAATCGTTGGAATTGATTAAAGGACCAATAGGATAAAGGGTGTATATTTGATGCCGATAAGATCTGCGATAAAAAATGATTCCGCTACTACAAGGTGCGTGGATAAAATCACTGGGAGCCCCAATGGAATTCGTTAAAGAGGTAAAATAATCAAAGGCTAAGATCAATGGTGATTAAGATCTTTGGTGGAGGATGGATGCGCTAGAGGAAAATGCATATTGTTTATAAAACTAGATCTGAGCGAAATGTTTTAAAGTAGAAATCGATCAATGGTGGAAGATTAAGAAGAATAAGATCAAGGTTCAGCTGCCTATCCGCCAATGCAAGATGCAGTTTGATTATTATCTCGATGGGTGATGGTAAGATGAGAGAGGATCTATAGTGGGAAAAGAAGATATGAGAGATCTACAGTGGGAAAAGAAGATATGATAGATCTATGGACAGAGAAAGATCCAATTGAGCAAGATGCATGACAAATAGGTAGAATAAAATATTATAAAAGGAAAGCACATAGAGAAGGACCATTTGTCTTTATGTATTGGAAGTTGAAATCTTAGCACTGTGCAGAAGAAGCCAACTCAGAAAAATTCCTTTCCACTTTTCAATTGATCAGATCGGCCATTTTCTCCAACTAAAGTGTATTTAAAATGGACAGTGTAGAAGGAGTGGAATCTCAGGTCCTGGAATACCAGAGGATTGAAGAGGTTTTTGAATATAAGGACTGTGAATTTTTTGATACATTATTTTCATTTGGTTCAGTAAATCAATTAAAATCCAAACTAAAAGTACTTAAGGACTAAGGTACAGATATGCATGGTGTCTATACGTCTTATTTCCATTTTTTATGCCCGGAGCAAACTGTAGGTTTTCCAGAATTCATTGACCAGTGCGCTTCAAATTACTCTTCTTCCAAAAGAGTAATTATGAATGTGGCCAAGAATAAAATTTTGTGTCTTGTCATCCCATTAGTCATCCAAAATTCCTTTCCATTTCCTGCTACATTTACCCAAGTCTCTAAATATTTCAATGAAGAAATCTTGGTATAGTCATTCCGTGAATCATCCATTGAACAAAAACAATTATTTTTATGACTTGTTTCAAACCAAATGTGTCATTACACAATCAGGATTTCCTTGTGGATACAAATATTTTTAATGATGAAACCCAATTGGTCATTTCCCTCATGAGTCAATTCTTAGGTTTAGACACTGACAGATATGTTACTGAATTGTTGAAGAGTTTATTTTTTAGGGTCAATACTAGTTCATTTGAGTTATCCTAGTTAGTTCAGTCAGTTTTCTTTAAATATGATGAATTCCTAGCTGAGAGTATTCACTCACATCTAGTGGATCTGCACAAAACGAGACATTTCATATTTCAATCACATTTAGTTAGAATGTTCTTATTTTTAATGAGGACAACTTGCAGTTCCCAGAAATGGTTTTAACTAATGAAATCACCAGGAAATTTTCAAAATATATGAACCTATTGATGGATGAAGTGTAAAATGTCTTTTTCCAGCACAATTTACCAAGGGTGTTTCTTACCATAAAAGAATTGTTACAGTTTTTACCAAAAACAAGGATTGGAGATTGGTTTTTGTTTGAAGAAGGTACTGTCATCAGGGTGTACGGATTTGTCCATGAACCATATATCCTTCCTGTCTTTCTTACCCCCAGGATATTTGCACTAGAACTGATTAGGAAAATCTTATTGTTGATAATGATCATTTCATTAACTTTAGGAAAGCCTCAGAGATCAAATTTTCCTGGGTGGTTGGCCCTTTTATCATTAAAAACAAAGTTGCATTACCTGTAGTTGAGGATTTTTTGAAAGAGATGGGGTTTCAAACATCTACAACCATTAATTATGATCCTCATCATGTTATTTCGATAAGGAGGCAAGTCAATACGAAAAAACCATTTGAACACCAGGAAATTAAAGGCTTAGCTGATAGTGTGAATTGGTCAGACTTTCCTTTGTTAATACAGAATGGAGAAGACATGCAACACTATTCCACCTCACCTGTATAGGATGGCAGTGTTACACATCCAAATCCTTTGACTATAGCACCAGTAGCAGAAGTAATCACTCCTTTGGATACTCATTCAAAAATGATTCATAAAAGAACTTTCTTAGATGTTATGGATATAGAGAAGGAAGAACATTCAGAGACTCCAAAGAAACAAAAGATTTTAACCTGAAGGCCAACTTGTTAAAGTGACAAAGAGTGAGGGAAAAAAAGAATAAAACAAAGTGAAAGGCCCATCCTTTGAGATAAAAGAATATGCATTTTTAGAGACCCCTAAAGTATCAACAGGTCAATTCAAAACAAGGGCGGAATTATTTGATAAATATAAGGATGATAAAGAGACATCAAAGGATGAATCTCTTAAATTATATGTTGAGGTAAGAAATATATCAAGTAAGTATGTATATTTGGTGAATGTTAGGGATCATACTCAGAATACGTTAAACTTAGTAGTAGCCACTAAAAATAAAGTAGCAGAAATGAGGATGAACCTAGAAAACATCCTTGTACCTGACATGATCCATCTGCATAAGAAAACTGGAGAGGTTATATATATTGACTTTCTAAATGCAATTTTGAAATTATCAAGATTGCAGTCAACTAAAAGTAAAGTGGAGAATCAGTTTAGATATGAGAGGGTAGAGAATAAAGCACATCAACAGCAAATCAAAAAGCTCCAAGTAGATCTAGTGGTTTTTTATACTGAAGCAAACAAAGGGGAAGCAACTCAAAAGTTTCTTAACCAAAAATATAATACTATTCAGTTGTTGAAAAAGAAGTTGATTATCTCCTCCACTTGGTTTGTTCAACCATCAGAGCTTACAGAGCTGGAAACAAGAGAATGAGTTGAATGATTGCAATTCAAAGAATTTAAAGTTTGCTGAAGAGAAAAGGGAATGCGAAAAATAAAGATTTCTATTGAAAGATAATGAGTCAAGCCTCAAACAAAAACAAACTAAATTGAAAAATAAAAAAAGCCTAAGGTACAAGTCATTACACCTCTTGTACAAGCAAATGAGCAATCCATTGTGCAAGCCATGTCACAAGTTAGCCTGAAGGATTTCGAGATTGTTGGCCTAAAAAGTCAAAATGAAAATCTAGAAAATGTGACATTAAATAAGGAAGAGGAGAGAAAAACTTGGGAGAATAAGTGTGAAGATCTCCTTGATAAAAATGATAAATTGATGAAGCAAATAACAAGACAGTTTCCTATGCAAGGAGCTAAACATATCATTTGGGATATGATTATAAATGAAGTGACAAAACTAATACCCTATCTTGACTATATTTTAGATGAAGAAATTGTTATGTAGGCTGCTAGACAGAGTGTTACAACAGTGAAGGAAGTGTTGAATAAAAAAACAATAAACACTCCAAACAACACAATTAGTTTTCTGAATGGTTTGATAGAAAATGATTTAAAAGCATCAAATATTAAGGACATAATTTCAGTCATTACATGGGTAAGAAAGGTTCTTGGCAAATACCAACATCTTGATACTGTACAAGCAAATATCGATACCATGAATCATCATATTAAATTGTTTATTGTTTTATTCTCACCATTGTGCAACGAGGGTTTACCTTTCTTCTGGGAAGAAAAGGGTAAAATTTTATCTCAAATAGAATATCATACTCAGTTGGTCAGATGTAGATTGGACCATAGAAAATTTGAGGATATGCAACAATCCTTGTCTAGGAAGACAATAGCGGACAACTGTCAGAAGATATTGAGATGTTGTATGCTTTCAGGGCCACGTGTGCACATATGCCATAGTTTTATTATGTGGAACATGTGGAATTAAGAGTGATGGTGAAGGAAATGGCTAGCCTAGATTTTCCAACTGTCGACCAGTGGAATACAGTCGAGAAATATGGAAGAACAAAGTATAGGCTGCGCTAGTATTGAAGATAGTGAAGACCATTGAAGACATTTAGTTAAATTTTGCAATTTATTTTGAGCAGTTAGTTAGTTTGGAAGAAACTTGAGAAATGTAATAAAGAAGTGATATTTCCTATTTTTAGAATAGAGTTAGTTATCATCTCATGGGTCATTTTGTTGTATTTAAGCAAGTTTTTGTAATGGAATAAGGGTTGGAACCCGTGAGAGATTTTGCATTGTAACTGAGATTTCATAGATTAATAAAATTACAGAGCTGAAGTTGGATTTTTCGACATAGATTCATGTGTTGTCATCTTTATAGTTTGTACTTTCTTTCCTTTATGTGCATGTGTTTCCAGTTTAAAATTCCCATTAATGTTTTCCTTTCATGCTTGAATGAGTTTACAATGGATCAGAATTCATATTGATATGTTATGTTCTATTACTTTTAAGAATTCACAAAACCTTTCATTTAAATGTAATGGTGTATTCATCCTTGATAGATGCCCACATTAATGAACTGTCTCTAAAATTCATCCATATCACCAAATAACCAATATTTTTCACTGTGAAGAGATAATTAGCTTGCCTCTGTTGAATTTCGTATGTAGTATCCTGTAAATGTTATTTTCCTACATGACTCCATGCCCAATGTGTAGTTGTTTCAACCACCATCAATATTAAATTTTGCTTCTTGTTAATATATCTGGCCTTATGAGAAAAATATTGAGAGATCCCTCTCTAGAGAGAAAGAAGCGAACTTTCTTTCCTAAAGCTTGGTTTTTTGGTTACCTTGGGATTAGCCTTTCACAATTAGGGGTACATTATGAGTGATAACACCAATAGTATATATAACACAATAAAACCTATTCGGGAGCTTAATATTTCTAAAGAACAATTTGGATTTTTATCCAGAAGACAACTTATGGATGCGATTGGGATATCACGAGATTGCCTTCAATCAATTAAATCTAGAAACTTTGAGGCCTTTATATTGAAAATTGACATGTTTAAGGCTTATGATCAATTTGATTGGTCTTTTCTTCACTTTGTTCTTATTTAGATTGTACCTCCTATTGAAGTTGTTAACTAGATCATGGATTGTATCTCAAGTGCAAATTACGTAGTGCTAGTAAATGTACATCCTACTTATTTTTTCAAAGGATCTCAAGGGTTGCAAAAAGGGTGTCCTCTTTCACCATTGTTTTTTCTTTTAATTATAGAAGGGATAATATTGACCATTAATTCTACAAAATTGGGAAAGAAGATCCAAGGTATCAATTTTTGTCCAAGCCTTCATGTTACTCACTTGCTCTTTCTGGACGATGTCTGCATCTTTCGAAGGGGATCAAGTCGGGAATGGGAAGAGTATTCATCTTTAATTATATCCTTCTGTGCAGTTAGAAGTATGGTAGTAAGTGCTAACAAGTCTATGTTCCTTTTTAATTGTTCAGATTAGGGTTATGTGACCATATTTCAATTTTTTTTCTTATCAGATGAATAAATTAGGTGAAGGATTTAAATACCTTGGGTACTTTCTAAAATCCAATTTTTACAAAAAAATATTATTGTAACCGAATTTTAAAAAAAATCAAGAAAAAGATCGGTAACTAGACTTGCATGTATTTATCTCTTGGAGGAAGATTGATTCTAGTTAATTCAATGTTGTAGAGTATACTTGTATACTAGATTTCCTTGGTAATGATCTCGAATTTTGTTATTGATGGTTTGAGAAATCATTTTTTTAGTTTGTTTGGCCCGATAGTGTTTATTCTAAGTTTCATTTTTCCTCTTGGAAAAGCATATCTCTTCCAAAGATCATGGGTGGTTGGGGTCTTAAACATCTTTTTGGGTTTGGGGAAGCTCTAAGTGTTAAAATCTGTTAGAGAGTGTTGTTTGGAGATTGCCTTTGGAGAGATGTAGTAAAGTGCAATTGAATCAATTTATGTTATTTCGTGTTTGATTGGATATGTAATCCCAAATTTATTGGATCTAATTCCTCGATTATTTGGAGAGGTCTCTTTAGGTCTCTTCCAGTTCTGAAAAAGAGAATTTTATACTAGCTACTTGGAAGAGGATCAAATATATATCTTGGAATTGAACCTATCATGTTTTAGGTTATGAATTCAAATTATATCAGCAGATAGTCTCTTCTCTTCATTCCATAAACATTCAGGTTCTCACCCAAGCAAGAAGATGGGATGAAGTCGATTCCTATTTATCCTATTGGAATCTTTTTTCAATTTTGGGGCTTAATGACATTTTAGGAGTAGAACGGAATGAATATTTGTTATCTCCTAATTTTGATGGGATCAAATTGAATAATCAAGAGGATGTGATAGTTTTGTATTGGTTTGAATCCTTAGGTATAATTACTGCTAAAAAAGCGTATTATTTAATTATTGAAGAGAATGTGCATATTTCTTATAATTGGTGGGAAGGAAGTGTTATCTCCTAAAATAATTTATTTTGATAGTATGAAGAATTTAACTCATTCAATGAAGGATATGAATATCACTGATAGTTTGAAAGCCTCTGTTTTTTATTTGGATGAAAATTTCACAAGTTATAGCTTTTGGTGGCTTAGGCGAGGACTATCATAGCTCATTACCCACCGAAAGGCTATGTTTAGGAGGCTAAACAGTTGAACACGGGCCAAGGGAAAACCACTGAAAGTGGTTTGAGCAAGCAGGGTCAAAGTAACACTTTCGGTGGCTTAGGAGAGACTACAGAAACTCATTAGCCACCGAAAAGGGTCATTTTCTGTAGATTAGAAAGGGGTGCAACATATACACTAACCACTGAAAGCTGAAAGATAAATATCAAGTGGAAAACCCTTTTCAATGGTTTAGGTGAAAGCTATGACATCTGTGTTGACCACCAAAAGAACATTGTTGATAGCGATTGGAGATTTAGTTCTCTACGACGCTGACATTTCAGAGGTTTAATCCTTTATGTCACCGACACTACGAAGAGTCTAGTGGGTTGAGGTTCTGATCGTCGACGCATTAGTGGTTAGAGCTTCCAATCCCTGATACTTAACCATCGCGACGTTAGTGGTTTGAAATTCCGACACTGCGACAACATTCAGGTTTAAAGTTATGATGCATTAGTGGTTAGAGCCTCTGATCACCAACAGGTTCATTAGTGGTTTGAATTGGAAGTTAAAAAAGGGTTTTTCAAAGTCGATGTCTGCCGAAAACGGAAATTCACCACGACAATGGGGTAAAGATTCTGGCGGTTGAAGCAAGAAAGATCATGTTTAAATTAGCCACCAAAATCTAGCGTTTCGGCAGTTAACTAACAAAATCACGAAGGATCTAAACCACTGAAAGGCTAAAATATGGAAATGGTTGGGAACTGTCACATCCAACCCCGTCAGCAAGGAAAAAGGCGATTTTAAAGAATGATTACCCACCAAAAAGACCTGGAACCATGTGACTGCATGGGAAATGAATGAAAAGGGTCATTAGGCAAGTAGCACAAACTGATCTGACTGCCAAACCTCCAGTTTCTCTCCACCTGTCCCAAAGACCATCAAATAGCCATCGAATGCTTTGGCTAAAGCAAGTTACGGAGATATGGGAAAATAGATCTCAAGGATCAAGCTGCTGTCATCATTTTGGTGACCTCAGATTCCATAAAAGATATAATTCCCTCATAATCAGTGCCTTGGGACCCCATCAAATTTCATTTTCAAAATTAGCATTGTTCTCACCAAAAAAACAAGCTCTGAAGGAAAAGCTTGCTAAAGCACACTTTATACAAAGTCTAAAGGCTATTTTGCATGTACCAAGGAGATACACCGTTCAGGATGAAGAAAAGTGGACTAGCTCTCAGACACGAGCTAGGTGATGTTAGTTATTTAGAGACCCATCCAGAGGTTTGTAGACTATTCCAGGAGGTAGGCTACTACAAATATTGTGAAAAAATACAAGGTTCTCATCAACAGGTGGCTGAAGCTTTTTCCCTGTCATTTGATGGTTCAAAATCAATCATAGGAAGGGGGGAATTTCTCATAGATGAAGCACTGATCTCATAGGTGACTGAACTCCCTTGCACTAGAGAGAAATGGTTCAAGACCACCATACCCAAAGATGTGGAGTTCAGGTCATATCTCAAGCCTAAGCATAGGGGAATGATATGGAAGAAGAATGTGCCATCATCATGGCTGGAAGAGAGTTGGAAGCAGTTGCTAAAGGCCATTGTGGTCTATTTGACATGTGAAGCAAGATACAATAGAGTAATGATCTATCATTTCAAACTCATGAACCACTTCACAGGTAAGAACCCTCTTAATATACCCTTTTATTTACACAAGAGTCTAGGGAAGATGGCCCATCAAGTGAAATCCCATCCATCCAAAACTGCTGGCAGGTTGTGCCACCACGGTCTTATCTAGCTATTGGTCTAGGAATTGTTGAAGAAAAGAAACATTGCTTGGCCCTATTTCCTGTTCTGGAATGGCTTTGAGACAGGCCTTCAACCAGAGGAGAAAGGGAAGTCTTATGTCAAGAAATCCAACACTCCAATGAGTGGGAGAATAAGGAGGAGGGACATTTCCCCAGCTGTAGCAATTGAACAACCTCCCTCCTCCTCCAAAACCAAAAAGGAAAAAAGGAATTTGAATTTCGGTGAGAAAGGTCAAGGGGTATAAGCACACCAGAATAATGTCTTAAACCTACCTTATTAATATTCTGAGGAAGAACAAGGAGAAGATGCAGCCCTATCTCTGCAAATTGTTCCATTTACTAAAGCATTTCCATTCCCCACACCATAAGAGCTAGAAGAACCAGCAGAAAGGGCTTACTCCAGCAAACCTAAAATTCAAAAGATCAATCAACTACTATGGTAGGTTTATGAAATGGAGGTCTTGGAAAGAGAACTGAAGAGAAACAATGAAACATTGACTAGAAGAAACAAGCTATTACACAAGTCCTACTTGGAGCGCAGAGAGAGATACATCTTCTTGAAAAGGCTGAACACCAGGTACCTGAAAGACAATACCAGGTTACTCAGGATGGTGAGGCTCCAAAGGATGTAGTTGAAAGAAGCAAAAGAAAACCCTAGCAACCACATTTCCTTATCAACCCTAGTTGAAGCAGCCATCAGTCTCCAGCCTCCTAAAATGAGCCAAGGCCCAGCAAACACTCCAAACACGAAGCCCTCAGAATAAGAACGATGAGAAAACAAGCCTGGAAAGGTATTTTTGAGCGAAAACCAATAAATTTTGTGAAATGGGGATTTTGATGGTTAAGCAGGCGCTAGAGTAGTCCGTTAGCCGCCGAAATTTACTCCTTTTGGCAATTAAAATTTTCGATAGACTGGCTGCTTAACCACCGAAAGCGGATGGAGGTTTAAAAGCAATTTTTTGATAGACAGAACCGGATTTTGATGACTGCAAATGGCTCAGGGGTGTAAGTTAAAGATAAAAGGTGGTGACATAAGTATCAAAAAGGGTCTATTAGATCTATTATGACAAAACAGTGCCATAAAGTCATCAACCCAAATTGTAAAGGAGAAATCAGTGGGTTAACTAATAGTGGAACAACAGCAGTGATCATTAGCGACTACTTCAGTTATTTAATGTTCAGTTAGTGAACTAAATATTCATTATAGTTAAACAAGTAGTTAGGTAGGGTTTCAAACCCTAATTTGCAAAAACGGTTACTTTTGATTATTTTTGTAAAAAACAGATCCAAGTTTTAGGATCTATCCATTTTGTAAAAGGTTATAAAGCCTAAGATCGATTTTATAATAAAGGTTCAAATTCGGAGATTTATAAGCCTATAATGCTTTTAGCTTCTCATTTTACTCTTCATGAATATAAGCTCTTTTGTTATGATCTGTTCAGCCATCATCTCTTTCTTTACTGTACTTATGTCTGAATGTGTATTTAGGTCATTTTTAGATTGATTAATAGCTGATAGCTGTCATCCTATTGGTTTGTTAGTGTAATTTTATTTATAAGTGCCATCCTTATCATGATTTAGCCATTTATATGCATATGTTTTTATGTAAGTCTGCCAGCATGATGAGTTCTTCATCCCTACACCTTATTGTCAACTTCTGAGAAATCATAACTAAAAGCCTTGTAAATGAGTGAGTTTTATCCATGTCTTGAGAGTGGAAAGGTTATATAGGTCAACTGACTTGATCCATATCAGAAAACCCTAAAAACATTTTAAGTTACTAGGCATCCTCAAGCTGCAACCTAGAGGATTTTCCAGGAGTGATAACAGGAAGGTTATGGAAATGGAGGATCACAACTAAACTGCAATGTTTTATATGGTTATGCCTGGTTAATCAAATTCTAACATGGGATAATATTCTTAAAAGAGGCTTTAGTGAGCCTCGTATTTTCTTTCTTTGTAAAGCAGGAACATAATCAGTTAACCATCTCTTTAGTTCTTGTTCATTATTCAATTGTGTTTGGGATAACTATTGTGGTTCACTAAATTTTTTGTGAAATGTGGCAGTCAATTGGATTTTTGGATAGTATGCAGGCTTGGTTTACAAAAAAAGGTTAAATTCAAATAAATTCCTATTTTTATCATCTAGGAAGTATGGAAGTCAAGAAACATGTGCTTTTTTTAAGGAAAAACCCCTTGGTTGCTTTGGTAAGCTACAGATTTATTTGTTTTTTTCTTGAATGTCACAAGGAGAAGATACACAGGTTCTCTTCATTTGGGATAAGGAAAAACCCCTTACAAAGGTTCTCTTCATTTGGCATGAGAAATGTATGCACCTTTTGCCCGTGCACTAAGCTACAGGCTCTGTACTAGATATTATTATTTATCTATACAGATTCTTTCTTACTCTCATGCTCTCTGATTTTCTCTTCTACTCTGTTTCTACTTGACTCTACTAGCAATCGGCACACAGCCTGGATCGACTCAACTTCTCCTACACTTTTTCGCACTTAGTTGCATATTCTTCAACTCTGTTCCCTTGATAGCCCTAACAGACAACAATACTCAGGATAACAACCTAAAACTAACAGTAGCCAGGCTAAGACTCTAACAATGGAGATCCTAACAACAAGGAAGCTAACCCGCATACAACTTGGGTTACTCCTTTTATAGACTCATTACAGACTCTTTTCCTATCGTTTTCTAAGACGAATTTCTGCATTTCGCCAATAGGATGGCTTTCCTATTCTGTCAACACACGATAATACACACTAATGGCCTTACTTACAAACAGTCTTTCATACGTGTGGCTTTCACTGACTCTAGCTATTCTCGCCCCCATGCTCTTCTTGAACAAGTGATTTCTCGTCATCATGCCCTACTCTCATTGTCCATCTGTTATACCATTTGCATGCCTTATGGTACTGTTATTTCATCTCACATTTCCTTGTCGCACTCCTTCCTTTTGTCGCAGCTTCCTCTTTTTCTTTCCTATCGTTTCCTCTATCTTAGCTCCTTTCTCTTCTTCTCTATCTCTTCTCCATACATAGGCATAATTCTAAATGGATTCTTCTTTCCTTTCCCTAGGCCCAACATAGGTTGATAGCATGGTTTTGTTGGTATGTTGGAAATGCTTTTCCATAAAGCAATGGTGATTATCATGACAGTGGAGTTTTTGTTTGGAATGTTTTGGGAAAATAAGTTAGAAATGTTACCCTTTTTTCTCAATGATGATGTAACTTTGATTCTATTAATAACAAGTTACTTTTTTTTGGCTTGAAAAATAAATCCTTGGGGTATATTCCAAGTTCTCTCATTATTATATTATTTCGTTGAACTACGTGTTGGGTCTATTTACTTCCCACCAACTATGAAATTGGTTTTATTCAAATATTATGGCCATATTACATAAAATATTCCCCTTGCGTACCTACCTACTACCCTAGCTACATTACAATCCATTCCCCTTCATATATTTTGTCCTCAAAACATCAGTCAAATCCATACAATATGATATGTTAATCAAAGTAATAAACTAGTACCAACAAACATCCATCCATTTTAGTGAAATGTGGACATGGGGTCCAACTATTGTTTGACCACCTTCATCTTGAGTATGGTTACTAATTTGGCATCATTTTTTTTAATATTCTGATATTTCCATCCATCGGTTTTATTCTTCCACTTACCTTTGTACTAGATGTTATTATTCCATGAAGGTCCATTGTAGGACTATTGATGCTCACAACCTTGCCTTCATTATTGTTGTTTCTTTAGGTGACGTGGGTTGTGATACACAACCACAAGGGGGTTTACTAAGTAGGAAATATTATAGCATGTGAGTTCATATTGGGGGATTTGTTAATCTAAAAAATGGAAGCAATGCATTTCCCAATATATAGGGATTCTAGTCATTTTAATATATTAAAAAAATATAGATATTAGTGGGGTTCAAAATTATTTATCTAGGGAGTTTAATAGGTATTGCATGCTTAAAGTTGGTAAGTCAACTTGTTTGTGAAATATTATTAGTGTTTAAATAAATTATATTTGTGAAGATGGTATGAATTTGATTGTGTCTACAATAAGAATGGTGTTTTGAATATGTATTATTTGTGAATTAAGATTGTGTGAAGTTGATTGGAATAACTATGTATGAATTCAACCTATATTCAAGGGGATTCCCCCATCTTGAAATATCTTCTCTCATTAAGATTTCATATTCCACCCTGTAAGGTTTCTATGGGTTGTAAGAGTTGTGTCTTGTCACCATACTAAGGGTAAAAAAAATGTTAAGTAAAAAATGGATATCTAGGATATCTAATGAAAATAGTTTTTTTTAATTGGAAAAGATTTATTGGGAGGGGGGTTCAACAAAAATATTTTTGGAGACGTTTTGTAATATCTAGTGAAACTAGGGTTATTCTTTAATATCCTATAAATCCATGTTTTATGTATTAGGTCCACAAAGTGAACCCACAAGTACACAACAACCTTAACTATGAGTTCTTCTTTCATTGGTTCTTCAACATGTGGTTCCTTTGAGGAATGCAACTCTATATGTTTTCTTCCTTTTTACTATTCCCTTCCTAAGGCTCCCCTTTAGGTGATTTGTGGAATCCTTTTATAATTCTTTGTGGGAGTATTCATTTGATGTGTTTATAGGTATTGTAATGACTTCCCCTCAAATGACATCTTCATGTAGCACTCCAGGCGTTGGTTGTTGACTAAGAGAAATATTTTTAAGTGTGATTTGTTCATGTACCAAAACTTAATAAACTTGTTTTCCACATTAATATGGTTTATTAACCATACCAAGTCTATCCAAAGATAATAAGAATACTAAACACATCATCCCTATATATAACTTGAAATTTTGAATACAAAACATATTTATTCATAGAAATATTCAAATATTTAAAAACTTGAACATTTTCACTCCCAAACTATGTGCTCCAAATATGCTTTGTAAGTATTTACTATATTTTATCTAAGTTAACATGGATTAATTTCTACTTGTTTCTATAGTTTATAGAAATAATGACTTTCTCATGCTAAAGACATCCACGAACTAGTACTAGGTAGTTCCGAAATGAAAATAAACCTTAGTGTTGTGTTTATACTTGTATGTGGCATGAAACCACATTTTAAAAGTGAATTTTCATATTCTTCATTCAAAACTTTCAACATCTACTCAGTTTCAAGTGATTCTCACCATATATAGGTATACATAATTTCACCAACAACTGATAATGTTTTCCTTCCACTATTATTTAATACTATGACCAAAAGATTCCATTGTAAAAAACATATTGCATGGAAAAAACATGAAAATAGAACTAGGGTTTTGAAGAAAGAGATTACTTATCAACGGATCTCTATTGTGAAGCTAGGGTTTTTAAACAACAATTTGAAATGACCATAACCTTATCAATATGGCTTAGATTATATCACACAATATGTCAAATTGGAGCCATTTAAGTCCTCTTTCACTTAGATTTTGTATGGTTTCAATGTGAGAAACCTGTAAAAAAATATCTACTCTACAATATCGAGAATAAATTCATAGTTGTTATACAAAAAATCCTAAGGGGGCTGATTTTAAGTCAACGATATATTCACTTCTCAGATATTGAATTAAACATTTTTTTTTAAATTAGTTATTGTTTCAAGAGGAACTGAAGTATGGGATTGGACTTTTCTCATTATACGTATAAATATGTATGAATAGATTTGAATGTCATGACCCTCTTTTTTTCCTTGAAACTTTTCCAAAATGAAATAAAATATTCCACTTTCTTTTCCAAGAAAGAGTTTTGATAGTAGATGTAGTGAACCTTTTTATATAAATGATGAATATAAATCCTTAACTTGATAATAACAAAATATATCCACACAATAAACAACACAAAATGTAGAGAAGACCCTTTAGGTAGGGAAACACCATCAATTACTCATGGGAATAATCACTCCACAAGATATGATTACTACGATAAAATACTCAACATATCAATTAAGAAAATGACACTCATGTATAGATATAGTTTATCATGAGTATTTGTTGGTGTATATTCCAACTAACCTTCGTTATTATATCATTCCCTATAACTACCTAAAGGGAATATATATTAGGCACCAACTACCAAGTAGGCCTTATTCCATTAGTATAACAACATTACATTAATTATTTTACTTGGGTACCTACCTATATATGATACCCCATATTATCTTCCCTAGGTACATTACTATCACTGCAAGGGTGACCTTCTCACTTGAATCAAAGCACACAATTGTGTCATTTTCTTAGCTCAAGGTTGTGATTTTCTCCTCTCTCACCAAAGTACGGCTATTATTTCAAGGAATGAAATCCTTCCAAGTTCTAGATAAATTGCACGTGGAAAGTTACATACATTGGAAAATCCAATTGGATGCATTTCACAAGAATCAAGGATTATGGAATTACATACCCAAAGACAACCACTTACTAGAGCATAAACCAAAGTTAAAATTCAAGCCATGGCAATGGAATGAAAGGATACAAGGCATTGTTACATCTCTCACATTGGAATATATATTTAGATACTATTTGTTTAGGAAAATCACTCCATGAAATTGCAACTTCATGGCAGTGTTTGGTCCCAACAATACTTCCTAGATCAACCATCTTGAGACAAAGTTATGCACTCTCAAGATTGGTGACTTCAATTGTGTGGAAGACTATTTGGAATGTACCTAGGAACCTCCTATGATAACACTTTATATAATCCTTAAATATTAAACATGGGTCACAAGCAAGATATTCAAGAATTCTTAATTCATTATTCAATATCAAAACTCTTAAGGTATGGAAATTGTGTTATAGAAGGATCAACTCATGTTCACTTTCCTATTCGATTGGGTGACTTGTTCATGAGCTAATATCCATTATGATATATTCCAATAAATACTCTACAATTAGGACTCTATTGTTATTTATATATAGCTAGAGAACCCTAGTCATAACCATTTCCTAAATACCTAGTGGACATTCTGTAATGAAGACACGTTACATTTATTCAATACTAAACTACCTTGTTGTCCTTATTTAGTAACAAAAACAAAATGGGAATATCCCACCTTGTTATTGTTGGAATATTCACCAACACTAAGAGGGGGGATGAATGAATATTGAACACTTTTTACCATTTCAAACATTAAATATATCATGTAAACATTAACCATTCATCATCACATAAACTTGTTGATGTAATTGTAACTTCAGAATGTATTCATCCGTATTTCTTATGTATTGTAACCCGATGTTTATTCCGGGATGTATTGTAATGTATTTGAGTCATGTCATACCCCGATGTTTATTCCAAGAATTTTCTATAATGAGAAATTCATGTCAAGTCATTGTGGGTAACCCTCCTATTGGTCAAGGGTTAAAGTCCCTAGAGTTGTGGGGCCCTTGGGTTATTAGAATATCCTAGTGAAGTCGACCCTAGGTGAGTCATTGTAAGTTGGGGAAATAGTCCCCACCATTGTGTTACCCTCCTATTGGTCAGAGGAGGAAAAGTCCCCACAAGTGGTGGGGCACTATGGTTATTAGACACTCCTAGAGATATCAGCTCTAGTAAGTAATTGTTAAGTGAGGCCAACATGTTGGAGTGGGTTCCAAGTGAACGAAAGAGTATAAATAGAGAGTGAGAGCCTCTCTATTTATCATACTCATACACACACACTCACTCATTGGGGTGCATGAGTGAGAGAGGCGAATCTCTCTCAGTGTGAGAGAGAGAGTCTGTTGCTGCCAGGAGATCATCTTACTGTTTTTCAGTTTTACCTTTGGTGCTGATTCTATCTCTGAGGAAGCTGTGGGGTTTTCTCCTTTATGGTTTCCCCGAGGAAAATTATTTGTGTCTCTTTTCTCTTGTGTTGTGCTTATGTTTTATTGTTGTACTTGTTATTCTCTCAGTTAAAAGATCCTAAGATCATAATGCTAGCTTATATGATAAAAAATCTAACATGGTATCAAAGCTAACCTGAGAAGAAGACATTGTGCAGCTATAGAAGCCAGGGCTTATTAATTTTTGGGTCTCTCTCCACAATCCATCAGAAAAATTATGCTAGGCTAACTCTCCATTGAAGGGTGCATCTTTCTGTCGAAGCGGAACTCGATTCTGAGCATTTTCAGTCTTCGATGCGGAAATTAGGGCTTTCTATAGAAGAGGAATTTTTTAGTGAGCCCAGCATGGGATTTTTATCCTCATAAAAATCGAATTTTAGAGACCTGGATCAATAAATTTGGTTGGGTAAAACTCTGGGAAAGTCAAACCCTAGTTTGACCCCGAGCTAGAAAAACCCTAAATACTAAAACTGCTAAGTTTTGGTACATTCACTATATCCCAAGATTGGAAAAGGTTCAGGAGCTGAAACTTGCAGGGGCTGAAGATACAATCCTGATGAACACTGTTTCAACAAATCAGCCTCATATTCTCTATATTCTGGGAGATATGATCCCTCCAAGTTAGGGTTCCAGCCTCTTCCTGAATTCATCCCTAAACAGGACACCTACGGAAAATTGCAATATCATGAGATACAGAGGTCCAAATGGAATTATTGAAGATTTTCTGGAAAGGGCATGGACTGTACTTTCTGTGGTCCAAATTTCAGACTTAGAAGATGAACTAGTGACACATTTCCATCCGTACAACTTTGCTATTATCAACAGTCTGTAACAGGTCACCTTGGGAAAGGATCATAAATCCCAATTTTGAAACCAATTCTGATGAAACCTATGGTGTTGGATCAGGGACATGCGAGGTTACCTCAGTGCAAAATTTCAGACACATAGGATTAGTAATTTTGGAGATATCAGAGAAACAGTAACATGCATTTCTGCAGAAGAAATTGGAAAACTAGGGCTTCCTGTTCTGGGAGCTTCCCTCCACTGCTTTCAGAAAAGGAGAACATTGGACAGTTCCATTTGAAGAGATATATCTGTCTATCCAATCAGATCTAAAAGATTCCAAGTTTTGAAAATTAGGGTTTCTGTGACAAACCCTAGATTAGCCAGCTCCGGAACTAGGATGAACACCTCAAATCGGTAAGATCTAATCTATTGCTATTTTCATTTGAGGTTCTCATTTCAAAGTGATCTAGCACATCAGTGTGATGATAATCTTAGTGAAGTTGACAACTTCCAAGCATGGAAGTATATGATCTCTCTGAAGAAAATGAATTGGACACCTACATGAGTAGAGAGGTTCCAGTTCCAGAGGGAGATGAGGCTAGAAGTCTTACACAAGAAGAACTTGGTCAAGGCCAAGAAGATCATTGTTGATTCAGTCACGAATCAACTTGTACTACAAGTGTCTTCCTTAAAGACACTAAATATGTTTGATTCCTTGACCAAGCTATTTGAAGGGAAGAACATAGATCAGAATATGACCTTAAGAAATTAGTTGAAGAATGTGAAGATCCAGAATGCAGAGACCATACAATCATACTTTACTAGGGTCTCTCAAATCAAAGAACAACTTGAAGCAGTAAAAGAAGAAGTGAAGAATGTAGAAGTGGTGATAGCCACCTTGAATGGCCTCCTAGGATCATGGGATTCATTCATGCGAGGAATGTGTGCTAGAAGGAAGTGATTACTTTCAGTAGACTTTGGGAAGAAGAAGAAGCTCGACTCATAAGAAGAGAAGAGAAGATGGAAGAAAATGAAGATCAAGCTCTCACCTTCCAAAAAATATACCTCAAGCGACGAGGAATATGAAGAACTCAAATCTTGAAGAACCTCTTATCCACCTTATCATTTGGATAAGAAATGATGCTATTATGAATGAAGAAGACGATGAAGCTGAAGGTTCAAGAAGGAGTCTACCCATGAAACAAATAAAGATAAGTATTCAATTGTCATTTCATTTTTTTGTTATGCATTTGTTTATATTCAGTTACTATATTATGCATGATAGAATGTTTGCATTAACGACAGTATACTACTAATATGCATGTGATGGGTAAGTAGCTCATGGTGCTATAGAAACTCTCCATTGCTACTTATCTAGAATGAAACCTCTTTGATGACATATTGGATTAGTGCACAATCTCAATGTTGTCCTGGTAGAGATGGAAGGCGTCTAGAAAAGTTTCATGAGATATGGATGAATGTTGTATTGGCTAAAGTAGTTGTATGATCATATATTTATGCATAAGAATTTGCTAGTATGAATATTCCTTATGAAATGTTTCTAACCATACAAATGCATTTGACTTGTAGGAAAGACCGCATACATAATCACCTACAAGCAAAGAAGAATGAAGACTTGTTCCAAAGAACAAGTGACGACAGTTCAAAGAAAAAGAAGACTATGACGAGTGTAGTGACATCATTGATGCAGAACCTTCCAACCACCAAGAAGAAAGGGAAGACCAGTTCAAGAAGAATGATGTCTAGGATGAAGTATCAATACATGAAGAGAAGTTCATAGTTCCATCATGCAGTGGATGGAAACATCGTGGGATACAAGGCAAGATTCGTAGCATGAAGCATAGACTACGAAGAGACATTTGCAGCCACTAGAGATACACATGACAGGAAGAATCATGTGTGCAAATAAAAGAAGGCCTTGTACGAGATCAAAAGACACCCATGAGATAACACATAGATGAGGAGCTTGATGAAGATATTAACCTTTGCTACAAGGTTGACAAACTCACAGATGGGTGCAAGTAGAACTTTTACGAAGGTTCAAGATAGAGGATCTTGGTATCCAGTGATCCTAGATGGATACATAGAATATTAGTAGCATGGGAAGCTACTTGTCACTCTGGTACAGAATGTTTCAGTGCATAGAGTAGGGAAGACAGAGGGAGTATGATGCTCTGCTTCAGAGGGAGTGACTACAGAATATCCTAAGGTTCGACATGGTACGACAGGATGGATAGATTACTGATGAATTAAGCTTTACTGAGAGTAAAGTGGACTCCAACCTTTGCTTCAAGGTTGAAGGCAGAATACCAGTAATGCTCCTGTTATGTGTCGATGCACTATTTTTCTAGGCATGGAGGTGTGGAAGAATGTAGATGAAATATTCCTTGGACAAAGGAAGTATGCAGTAGAGATCCTGAAGAGGTTCGGGATGATGGACTACAAGGCCAGGACCACACCTATGGCATCGGACATGAAGCTATTGATTGATGCTTCATCAGAGACGGTTGATGCTACAATGTATCATCAGATGATTGGGTCCTTGATGTACCTGACGAACAAGAGACTAGATATTTGCTTTGCTGTTTACACCTTGAGCCAGTTCCTGACAGATCCGAGACATGTTCACTTGATTGTTGCAAATCATATTCTGAGGTACCTGAAGGGTACAGTTGATTATGGGCTCAAGTACGATGCGGATCAAAAGATTAACCTCGAGGGTTATGTTGATTCAAATTGGGCAGGCAGTGCCATCGATAGGAAGAGCACTTTAGGATGTTGCTTCAATATGGGATCAAGTGTGATCTCTTGGAAGCAATCTTGTGTGGCATTGAGTACAGCTGAAGCAGAGTATGTCACAGTTTGTTTAGCTAGTTGTGAGCCAGTATGGCTGTGGAAGCTACTGTCTGATTTATTTGATCTCCAGTTCGATGCTACTTGTATACATTGTGACAACCATAGTTGCATGAAGTTGTCAGAGAATCCAGTGTTCCATGAAAAGTCAAAGCATATCGAGATCAAGTATCACTATATAAGGGATATGGTGCAGAGGGGAGTAGTGAAGCTCCAGTATGTTGTGATGGAGGAACAGATAGATAATGTGTAAATGAAGCCATTGGCTAGGGTGAAGTTTGAGTACTTCAGGGAGAATCTTGGTGTTCTCTAGATAAAGGTTTCCTCCAAGGGAAAGTGATGAGTCCCTTAGCCATTATGACAAGCATGTTAGATGTAAGGGCTAAGCCATTCTGTCATGGTGAGAGGATTGGTTCCTTCCATGTCAAATATGAGTGCTGAGATCCATAGCCATTATGATAAGCAGGTCAGATGTAAGGGCTGAGCCATTCTGTCATGGTGAGAGGATTGGTTCCTTCCATGTCAGATATGAGTGCTGAGATCCATAGCCATTCTGACGAGCAGGTCAGATGTAAGGGCTAATCCATTCTATCTTGGTGAGAGGATTGGTTCCTTCCATGTCAGATATGAGTGCTGAGCCATTTTGATATGACTATAGGATTGGTTCCTACATGATCATATATAAGGGCTATTGCCATTCTTTGAATGGAGCTACTTGGTGAGGTACCAGGAAAACTCAATCTAGGACTAAGGGCCGTTCTGATATGACCATGAGATGTGCTCTCACATGATCAGATATGAGTGCATGGCCATTCTGATGTGATAGAGGGATGTGTTCCCACTTGATCAAATGTAATGGCTGAGCCATTCTGTCATGGCTAAAGGATTAGGTTCCTCCCATGTCAGATGTGAGTGCTGGCCATTCTAACTTGGTGTCAGATATAAGGGATACCACCATTCATTAAATGGAGCTACCTGGTGAGGTACCAGGAATCCTCATTCTAGGACTGAGAGCCATTCTGATGTGACTGAGGGATGTGTTCCCACATGATCAGATGTAAGTGCAATGGACTTTACATAGATGATAGTAGTTTGGGTTCCTATCATGCTGGTGGTTGTAAGTGTTGAGCCTTTTCACAGATGATAATAGTTTGAGTTCCTATCATGCTAGTGATTGTAAGTGCTGTACCTTTTCACAGATGATAGTAGTTTGAGTTCCTATCATGCTGGTGATTGTAAGTGTTGTGCATTTTCACAGATGGTAGTAGTTTGAGTTCCTACCATGCTGGTGATTGTAAGTGTTGTGCCTTTCCACAGATGGTAGTAGTTTGAGTTCCTACCATGCTGGTGGATGTGAGTGCTGTGCCGTTCCATAGATGATAGTAGTTTGGGTTCCTATCATGTTGGTGGTTGTAAGTGCTGAGCCTTTTCATAGATGATAGTATTTTGAGTTCCTATCATGCTAGTGAATGTGAGTGTTGGGCCTTTCTGATATGATTATAGGATTGGTTCCTACATGATCAGATGTGAGTGTTGGGCATGCCTTTCTAATGAGTAGGTCAGATGTAAGTGTTGGCAGGTCATTCTGACTTAGTGTTAGATATAAGTGCTAAAGAAGACCTACATGAAGGCTAGGCCTACAACCAGCATGAAAAAGGGCTGGCTCTGTAGAACTTCCTGTGATGAGAAGAATCATGAGATAGCACCCGTGATGATCCAGATTGAGCGATGATCCAGATCCAGTGAAGATGATCCAGCAGTGATGATCCAAATCAAGTGATGATCCAGATCCAGTGAAGATGATCCAGTAGTGATAATCTAGATCCAGTGATGATCCAGATCCAGTGATGATGTCCAATGATGATCTAGATCGAGTGATGATCTAGATCCAGTGATGATGATCCAAATCAAGTGATGATCCAGATCTAGATGAAGATGAATTGAAGATGAAGATTATGAGAACTCAATGATGATTCAGATAATATAGAGAAGAAGACTTGTGCTGATAAATTATGTCCAGAGAATGCCTTCCTAGTTAAGAGGGAGTGTTGATGTATTTTTAACTTTGGAATGTATTCATCCGTATTTCTTATGTATTGTAACCCGATGTTTATTCTGGGATGTATTGTAATGTATTTGAATCATGTAATACCTCGATGTTTATTCTAGGAAGTTTCTATAATGAGAAAGTCATGTCAAGTCATTGTGGGTAACCCTCCTATTGGTCAAGGGTTAAAGTCCCCACAGTTGTGGGGCCCTTGGGTTATTAGACTATCCTAATGAAGTCGACCCTAGGTGAGTAATTGTAAGTCGGGGAAATAGTCCCCACCATTGTGTTACCATCCTATTGGTCAGAGGAGGAAAAGTCCCCACAAGTGGTGGGGCACTAGTGTTATTAGACACTCCTAGAGATGTCGGCTCTAGTAAGTAATTGTTAAGTGAGGCCAACATGTTGGAGTGGGTTCCAAGTGAACGGGAGAATATAAATAGAGAGTGAGAGCCTCTCTATTTATCATACTCATACACACACACTCACTCATTGGGGTGCATGAGTGAGAGAGGAGAATCTCTCTCAGTGTGAGAGAGATAATCTGCTGTTGTCGGGAGATCATCTTACTATTTTCTGGTTTTACCTTTGGTGCCGATTCTATCTCTGAGGAAGTTGTAGGGTTTTCTCCTTTATGGTTTCCCTGAGGAAAATTCTTTGTGTCTCTTGTCTCTTGTTTTGTGCTTATGTTTTATTGTTGTGCTTGTTATTCTCACAGTTAAAAGATCCTAAGATCATAATGCTAGCTTATATGATAAAAAATCTAACAAAACCATTATATAAGAAAAATATTGTGTGTTTTCTCCCATTTTGGTTTACATGGAAACCCAAATGAGAGAAAACCACATATTTTTTTTCTTACATAATCTAAATATTACTTTCAATTGATTTACTGACACCAACTGGAAGGAAGCACCCTCTCCTTGATTTTCTAGCACCAACTAGAAGGAGGCTACAACCCCCTGATGCAAAAGATCCAACCTATATAGAGGACTCCAATCCTTAATGAAATCCAACTCACACTTCTTAGGAACCAACCTAAAGGAGACTATGATCTCCTGTCATTGCCCCATCTAGACACCCTGATATGTATCAATGATATCCAACTCACACTTATCAGGAACCAATCTAAAGGAGACTACAATCTCTTTTCCTTTCCCTATATTTCCACCTTGATATGGATAAGAATGTCAACCTCTCTTTGTCATTGTCTTTCTGTCCATGTTCTTGTCATTGTCTCTATGTCCCTGTTCCTCTTAGTGTCTCTATCAACTTGTACATGTATCATTGTATGTATAAACATGTACCAATACCATTGACTCTGTAACTATCACTCCACAATCACTGCCATTGTCACTATCACTTTCACTGTCACTATCACTATCACAATCATTGTCATTTTCAATTTCACTATCACATTCACTATAACTATCAATGTCACTTCCACTAACACACTCATTATCAATGTCATTGTCACAATCATTGTCACTATCATTGTCACATTCAATGTCACTGTCATTGTCATTATCATTGTAACTATCACAATCACTGACATTGTCACTGTAATTGTCACTATCACTATCACTATCACTATCACTATCACTATCACTATCACTATCACTGTTTCAACCTGTACATGCCTCAAATATGCAATAAAACCTTTAAGAATATTCCCTTCAAGTCTGTAATCAAACACTAGAAACAATCATCCATAGACTTCATTTGTTTGCTTCATTAATCCCTTAACATCATCATTGTATTCAAACCCCTTAACATCATCGGCATATTCAAACCATGGGTCATCCAATAGTGGATCCCTAGATCATGACAATAACATCACCATAGTCCATACCAATAACATCACAATAATAGATGGCAATAACATGACCATAATCTATGCCAAGTTCATCACCATAACCTATCCCAATATCACCATGATCTATGCCAATATCATCACTATAATCTATGCCAACATCACCATGATCTATGCCAACATCATCACTATAATATATCCAAACATCACGCTAATATATGTCAAGATCATCACCATAATAACCATGATCTATTCCAAATCATCACCATAATCTATGCAACCGTCATAATCTAGGCATTCTCACCATAACCAATGAAAGATCGCCATTATCTATGCAAGATCATCATCATAGTCTATGCAATATTATCAACAAGATTTAATCAAGAAGCAATCTCTAACACATACATAAGATCCATACAATTTTCAAGACAATAAGATCGATCCTTTCAAGACAACAAGATGGACCCTAGTCCATGAGAGGTGTGTACCATCACAAGAGAAACCCATAAAAAAATCCATATCTTTGATAATGTGAAGAGAGAAGAAAGAAATCATTCACCAAAATAAACATTAGATCATGTCATCACATAAATATTACAACAAGCTTTCCAACGAGCCAAGAAGTTTGTAATTCCAACACCGTATGAGAAATTTATGCATGGTTCTGTGAGACTATTTGATATTCCTCAAAACTTCATTTTTCTTCTCTTAAACTTTCGTCCTTCTCCACAAGATTTCACACTTTTCTCCTAGAAGTTGTGAATTAGAAAGGAGAGACTTGAATTATGATAAAATGAGAATTTTCATCTATTATTTATACTCTTTAAGATGCCTTTAACTTAGTTTAGGGAAAACATTTTACTTCTCCTTAAAATTATGATCTCCATATTTTAAGGTGGAATTTAATGAATCAATCCCAACTTCAAGGACCACTTTTAGATTTTTAACATGGAACTTCATCTTGCTTTCTAGTCACTTCAAAACATCAACAAGGGGCTTTTAGGTCATCTCCTCATCATCATACTTAACTAGACAACTCTTTATTCCTTTTGGGGTCATGTTTACCCAACACCATTATTTTTGAGGTTATGTATTGGACCATATCACCATTACTTTTGAGATTTTATTCATATTTCACACCATCATTGTCTTGTGCACCAATCCTTATTACTTCTGGAGCTAGTTCTCATGGTCATATGGACCAATCATCTTGGTGATGTGGATCCAATGCCATTATTTTATGGGTTTCTTCACACTTTACACCAATATTACTTTGGAGAAATCTTAGGAAATTCTTTAATCGATTTATCTATTTATGAACAACTCAAAGTGTCATCTCATGAGGTCCATGCATAACCACTACGTCAAAATGGGATCATTTTGGAGTTATATACACTTATGTCAAGGATCTTAAAGGATACTGCATCAACATTACTTAAACAAACTCCATTTATCACTTCCATGTCATCATCGCCATTACCACATCAACATCACCATTTCCACACCATCATCATCACTACGACTTTGACATTAATGACAACAACACTCAACAATATCATAATATCATGATGTAATATCAATGACATATATATTTTGACCCTATTGACATAAATGGAAACTTATTCCAACAATATTCTCCTTTGTCCTTGATGGAAACAACTTCAACTCTCTCTCCTCCTTTGACATTAATGACAAAGGTGTGAAGGAACTTTGTTTTCTTGCTCCTCCCTAGAATTATACTGGCTCTCCTTGTCAATATGCTTATTTTTTGTGACTTTTTTTGTCGAACATTCTCTCCCCTTTGGAAATGGTAACTTTAATTTACTGTGAATTCCTTTTGAAAATATCTTTTCTTACTAAAAATGTTTCTCATTTGATTGTGTTGACTCCCCCTTAGACTGGTCCATTTCTTGAAGCTTTCTAAAGTAGCTATCCTTGTGTTCCTGAATGATTTACCAAGACACTACTTTGCTTAATTTTCTTTGATCTCCATTGCGTGTTACTTTAAATCCCCATAAATATTATCCATGATACTAGGAGTCTCTTATGCCATATTATTTAGAACAAATTGTACTATTTCTTCGTTGCATGATCATAATCTGTAATCCTGACACCTTTATTTTTTATTGCTTATTTATATTTATTTATTAACTTAGAAACCATTGTAGGTATGTCCTCTGATAATTCTCTATTGACCCATTCTTCCTACTTTTCCCTCACGTATTAAACAATATATAATATGAATTCCTTTATGTTTTTTATCCTAGGATTTTTTATTCTTTTAGTCAGTATGTTTCCCTTATTCAACATAAGAGAAATGATTTGTTTTCCTATCCCAAGATTTGAATTTTCATCATCTCTCGAGATGACCAATCCATAAGTTTATTGCTTTTGTCCTTCTGACTTATTTTTCCAAACTTTGATATGAGAATTTTCTTTCATGGGAGACTCCATCAAGATTTTATATTCACGATCTATGTGTCCATAGTTGTGTAATTTGTAGCATTCAATATTGTGATTCGTCATAATTCTACAATCTCTTTCCATGTTTCCATAATTCTGTCAATTGTAACATTCAACATTGTCGTTCATGTGGACACCTCTATTTCTTGCTTGAGCATTTCCTCCATAAGCTTTGCAGTCTCTATATTTCATTGTTTTCAAGGTTAATGCTTGGATTGAATATCATGAACACTTGATCAACTTCAGTTTATATAGAGGCTTGTAGAGCCTTGTTAACACCATGGTGTTAACATAAGGGTCAACTAATTCAACCCATAACTGAAATAATGTTGATCCTGAGCCTTCACAATTTTCGCCATGTGCCTTAGATTAGATTGGTATTTTTCAAGTATTGTTTCAAAATATTCAAGTGAAACTCAATGGAGTATTTTCAATCATAGCATAATAAATTACATATGATTTCCCTGTGGTTCTACCTTAGGAAGTCACTCAGATCCCTGTCAATCTTGAAATGTATCTCAGTTGATTGAGTTGAATTTAATTTTACATGCCTGGAGTATATTGGTGAGTATAATTGTAGGTTTCTAGCACTTTAAGGATTTCCATTTCATATACTTTGCACAATACCTCACAAGTTTACAAACACTTTATATTGATAATTAATGTGTCAAATTATACCATATCATCTTCCCCACAATCCTCAAAGTGGATAATACTATAATTTGTTGAAAAGTATGATCTAAAATCTATTAATCAAACATATACACTTTGCATTATATCCTAAAAAATTAGAAGCCGATATTTCATTTACACCTCTACACATAGACATAATATCAATAGATATGCACACTATATTTCATGATAACACAATATCAACCAAATAGAGATTGATAAGTCTTCTCGCCTACTCTCCAACACTTCTCATTCTTCATTATTCATACTAGTAGGTTTAGTTCCAAATAATGCATTTCATAGATCTCAATCTATGAGAAAATCCTCCACCTTGAGCTTCCATAGCTCAAACTTAGTGTCATCAAAATTTTCTACTTCTACTCTTGACGTGCTTGTGATCTTCTTGTAACAATATTTCCTTATATATGCTCTCATTGAAACAAATATTAGATCCAACAATCCTGGGAAACTCCAAGATGGGATCATTTTATTGAACATGAATGTATTATTTATACAATGGAGAAGTGACATTTATCCTTTTACATCCCAAAAGTATGTGACTCTTCCAATAAATAAAAGTATAATATTTACAATATTTTACACATGGAACCAAAATTCATATGGATTAGGTTTCCAACATTTCCCCCCCTTAATCCAAATGAATGCTCATGAGTCCAAACGTCTTTCTAAACTTTTCAATATTTTCTCTTCCAAGCTCTTTGAAGAAGATGTCTACAATTTTCTCACTAGTGGAATAATGTTTCAAATGCATAGCCTTGGTATTGGAATGTGTAATGATGTCTAGTGCGATATAAGACATAATATCCTTCACAACTCTCTAACTTATGAAAAAAGAGTTATCCCACATGCATCATGGAGTAAAATTATCCTATTACCATTTTTTATATAAGAGAGGTGAAAAAATATTTATCCCATGTGTATTATGGGATGTGATCTTCCATACCTATAGCACATAAAATACGGGTGAAGGAAGCACATTTGGCACACATGAAAACATGAGAAAGTTAGTATCATATGAAGTCAAGATGGAATGTGATGTGATGCATATGTGGGGGTACTCAAGATTGTAAGACTGAGATTTTTATGAAAAATATGAATATATAGCCTTATATGGATGTTTCCCCATTCGAAGTCTTACCACGTAAAATTGATTCTCTCTTTTTTCTTATCTCTATCCTTTCTTGCATATTCTTTGATTCTTTGATGTTTGTGTTGATAGGAGATTAGACAAGTAAGATTATAGTGATTTATTACGTGTTAATAATCTATTGTTATATGTTAATGCATATTTATCAATATTCTAACATGGTATCAAAGATAATTACTAAACTCTGCTTCCTTTGATAATTTAAAATAAAATAAAATTTTTAGCATCAAATTTCTTTAATAGATTTAATATTGGTCTGTTGATGTAATTGTAACTTCAGAATGTATTTCACTTGTATTTCTTATCTATTGTAACCCGATGTTTATTCCGAGATATTATCATGTTATGTCATGCCCCGATGTTTCGATCAAGAGAATAAATAATGTAAACAAGTCATGTCAAGTCATTGTGGGTAACCCTCCTATTGTCTAAGGGTTAAAGTCCCCGTAGTTTCGGGGCACTAGGGTTATTAGACTCTCCTAGTAGAGGTTGGACCTAGTAGGGTTATAGTCATGCCGAGATTAGTATAAATAGAGGGTTGGACTCTCTATTTAGCACACAACACAAACACACTCAAGTGTAGCGCATAGTTGAGGAAGAAGAAGACACTAGGACTAGACAAGAAAAAGGTTACTGCTGTCGGGAGAGCATCTTACTGCTTTGTGGTTTTACCTTTTGTGCTGATTCTATCTCTGAGGAAGTTGCAGGGTTTTCTCCATTTATGGTTTCCCTGAGGAAAAAAATGGTGTTCATTGTCTCTTGTGTTTGATTGCTGTACTTGTTGTTCTCTCAGTTAAAGATCCTAACATAATGCTAGCTTGAATGTTGAAAAACTAACATGGTATCAGAGCTAACCTGAGAAGAAGACACTATGCAGCTGTGGGAACTAGGGCTTCCTAATTTGTGGATATCTCTCCACAAATTTTCAGCAATAGTAAAGTGGAATAACTCTCCTCCTTAGGGCGCATCTTTCTATCGAAGCAGAATCCAATTCTAAGGTTTTTCAGTTTTGGACTTGACACTGCTGCCGAAAATTAGGGATTTTCACAGAAGAGGGATTTTTTTAGTGAGCCCATGCCTGGATTGATCTCCTCCCCAAAATCTAAGTTAGGGATAAATTTCAAGGAATTTGGTTGGACAGAACTCCAGAAAACCAAAACCCTAATTTGCTCCTAAACCAGCTCTACAGGATTTCAGCTCAAAATTCAGATCCAACATCTTGATCTAGTAAGATATAAAATCTTTTGTATTTCCATTTGAGTTTTTCAGTTAAGATGTCTCATCATACCAAGCTTGATGAAAAGCTTGAGGGAGCTGATAAATTCCGAGCTTGGAAGTATAGGATCTCCCTGGTCCTGGAAGAGAATGAGTTAGACTCCTGCATCCATGAGGAGGTTACAATTCCAGAGGGAGATGAGGCTAAGGCCTTGCATAATAAGAAGTTGGTTATGGAAAAGACAATCATTGTTGATTCTATCAAGTATCATCTCATACCATAGGTGTCCTCCCTAAAGACAGTTAAAGCTATGTTTGATGCCCTAACCAAATTGTTTGAAGGCAAGAACATAAACCAGAATATGACTCTGAGAAACCAACTGAAGAATGTGAAGATTCAGAATGCAGAAACAATCTAGTCTTACTTCACAAGAGTTTCTTAGATCAAGGAACAACTAGAAGTAGTTGATGGAGAAGTGGAAAATGTAGAGATTGTGATGACTACCTTGAATGGCCTCCCTAGGTCATGGGATTCTTTCATCCAAGGAATATGTGCTAGAAAGAAGTTAGTCAAGTTCAGCAAACTATGGGAAGAGTTTTCTCAAGAAGAAGCTTGGATAGCAGCTTGAGAAGAAAAGATGGGAAGTGAAGATCAAGCTCTCACTATACACTCCAAGTCAACCAAAAGAATATCTCATCACCATAGAGGTAAGTCCTATCACAAAAAGGATTTATCTAGAGTCATATGTTATACATGTGATGAAGCAGGACATTATGCAAAGAATTGTCCTGAGAAACCAAATCTAACAAATAAGAGCAACAAAAGAAGACATCATGCTCATGCTGCATAGGATGATGAACCATCCAAGAAGAGAACCAGATACGAAAGTGAAGATTCTTCAAGTGAGAATGAATATGTTTTGATCTCCGCTCTCATAGGAAACATTACTCATGGAAGCAATGATTGGCTCATAGATAGCGGGGCTTCCAAACATATGACAGGATTCAAGGAATCCTTTGTAAGACTGTCAGAACATGAATCACCTCACAAGGTGAAGCTAGGAGATGACTACCAATATCCAATAAAAGGTAGTGGGGAATCTTCCTATAAACTAGACTCTTGAAAGTCTCTAACAATGAAGGAAGTATTTTTTGTGTCAGGACTCAAGAAGAACCTCCTCTCTATATCGGAATTAGATGCAAAAGGAATGCGGGTTGCATTCATAGATGGTCAAGTCATCATGTGGCCAAAAGGAAAGACTATAGATGATGCAATAGTGATTGGTGAACAAGAAGGAGGTTTGTACAAATTAAAGGGTAATCCAAAACAATCCTTGGTCCATGACACAATAGAGCCAAGTGAACTTTGGCATAGAAGGCTTGCACATGTGCATTACAAAGCACTACCTATTGCAAGCAAAGCTATTGAAGGTCTTCCACAAATCCAAGCAAAACATGATGGGGTCTGCAAAGGATGTGCGAAAGGAAAGAATACAAAGAAGACATTTCCAAGCAGTGAAAGCAAAGCAAAAGGAATCTTGGAAATCATCCACTCTGATGTATGTGGTCCTATGTCATCAAACTCACTAAGCAGGTATGCATATTATGTTTCCTTTATTGATGATTTTTCTAGGAAGACATGGGTTTACTTCATGAAGAACAAAGACGAAGTATTCGACAAGTTCAAGGAATTCAAAGCCTTGATCGAGAATCACACTGAAAAGAAGATCAAGACTTTTCGATCAGATAATGATGGAGAATTCACTTCAAATGAATTCAAAGAGCTATGCAAAGAATCAGGGATTAAGAGGGAGTTTTCCACTCCTTATAATCCACAATAGAATGGGATTGCAGAAAGGAAGAATAGAACTATCATGGAAGCTGCAATAGCAATACTTCATGATCAAGACCTTACTATGCATATTTGGGTGGAAGCTACCTGAACAGTGGTGTATGTACAGAACCGTACTCCACATAGAGTACTCGAGAATAAGACTCCTAAAGAAGTCTTCTCTAGCAAGAAACCAAAAATCAGCCATCTCAGAATATTCGGTTGTCCAGTGTACATACACATTCCAAAAGAGAAGAGGACTAAATTAGATCCTTCAGGAAATAAGGGTATATTTGTGGGATACTTTGAAAGCTCGAAGGCTCACAGAATATACTTCCTAGGATTCGAGAAGATTGACATCAGCAGGGATGTGACATTTGATGAAGATACAACTTACAACAAATCCAGAAAGAAACCTGCTGAAGAATCCGAAGAAGCAAAAGCACCCAGAGTTCATGATACAACCATGAACGAAGAAGATAGAGAATTTGAAGAACCACAAAGACCTGTATATCCACCTCTAGAGAAGAATCCTCGTAAGAGGAAACCTACTTGGGTACGAGAACTTATCCAAGGTGCGGAAAGATATGAGGCTCCAGAAGAGAATCATAGAGAAAGAAAGAGGACCAGATCTTGCTCCAGGTATGTATCTTTACTATGTGATTTCATTGATAAAGAACCTTCCAATTATGAAGAAGCGACAAAATGGAAAGAATGGAAGGATGCTATGATCAAAGAATACCAATTGATCATGAAGAATGATGTTCGGCATGTTGTCCCAAGACCAGAAGGGAAGTCATTTGTAACTTCCAAATGGATCTACAAGATCAAGCATGCTGTAGACGGTAGCATTGAAAAATACAAGGCAATATTTGTGGCTCAAGGTTTCTCTCAGAAAGAAGGAATAGATTATGAAGAAACCTTTTCACCTGTAGCCAGATACACTTCCATCAGATCGGTACTTGCTCTGGCTGCAGTGATGAAATGGAAGATACACGAGATAGATGTCAAGAATGCTTTCTTGAATGGATTAGTGGAAGAGGAAGTGTATGTGGAATAGCCACTCAGTTTTGAGACACATGACAGGGAATCTTATGTGTGCAGATTGAAGAAAGCCCTATATGGTTCGAAACAGGCACCCAGGACATGGTACGGCAGAATTGACAGCTTTCTATCTAGTTTGGGCTTTACTAAGAGTAAAGAAGATTCCAACCTGTACCACAAGGCTGAAAATGGAAACCCAGTGATACTTCTACTATATGTAGATGATCTATTTGTGACAAGTATGGATGGGTTGATTGTTGATATGAAGAGAAATCTTGCTACCGAGTTCGAGATGAAGGACTTGGGTATGATGCATTATTTTCTAGGTATGGAGGTGTGGCAAAGTGTAGATGGAATCTTCCTTGGATAAGGAAGTATGCAGTAGAGATCCTGAAGAGGTTTGGGATGATAGACTACAAGGCTATGGCCACACCTATGGCATCGAACCTGAAGCTATTGAGTGATGCTTCATTAGAATCAGTTGATGCTACTATGTATTGTCAGATGATTGGGTCCTTGATGTACCTGACGAACACGATACCAGGCATTTTCTTTGCTGTGAACACCTTGAGCCAGTTCTTGACAGATCTAAGAAATGTTCACTTGATTGCTGCAAAGCATATTCTGAGGTACCTAAAGGGTACAGTTGATTATGGGCTCAAGTACGATGCGAATCAGAAGATTAACCTGGAGGTTTATGTTGATTCAGATTGGGCAGGCATTGCCATCGATAGGAATAGCACTTCAGGGTGTTGCTTCAGTATGGGGTCAGGTGTGATCTCTTGGTTTAGCAGGAAGAAATCATGTGTGGCACTCAGTACAACTCAAGCAGAGTATGTCGCAACTTGTTCATCTAGTTGTGAGGCAGTATGGCTGAGGAAGCTACTATCTAATTTATTTGATCTCTAGTTGGATGCTACTTGTATACATTGTGACAACCAGAGTTGCGTAAAGTTGTCATAGAATCCAGTGTTTCATGACAAGTCGAAGCATATCGAGATCAAGTATCACTATATCATGGATATGGTGTAGAGGGGAGCAGTGAAGCTCTAGTATGTTGCGATGGAGGAACAGATAGCTGAAGTGTTGATGAAGCCATTGGCTAGGGTGAAGTTTGAGTACTTCAGGGAAAATCTTGGTGTTCTCCAGATAGAAGTTTCCTCCAAGGGAAAGTGATGAGTCCCATAGCCATTCTAACGAGTAGGTCATATGTAAGGGTTGAGCCATTCTGTCATGGTGAGAGGATTGGTTCCTTCCATGTCAAATATGAGTGCTGAGATCCATAGTCATTCTGATGAGTAGGTCAGATGTAAGGGCTGAGCCATTCTGTCATGGCTAAAGGATTAAGTTCCTCCCTTGTCAGATGTGAGTGCTGGCCATTCTGACAAGTAGGTCAGATGTAAGTGCTACCGCCATTCTGATGAGTAGGTCAGATGTAAGGGTTGTGACATTTTGTCATGGCTAAAGGATTAAGTTCCTCCCATGTCAAATGTGAGTGTTGGCCATTCTGACAAGTAGGTCAAATGTAAGGGATATTGTCATTCTGACTAGTAGGTCATATGTAAGGGCTGTGCCATTCTGTCATGGCTAAAGGATTAAGTCCCTCCCATGTCAGATGTGAGTGCTGGCCATTATGACGAGTAGGTCAGATGTAAGGGCTACCACCATTCTGATGAGTATGTCATATGTAAGGGCTGTGCCATTCTCTCATGGCTAAAGGATTAAGTTCCTCCCATGTTAGATGTGAGTGCTGGCCATTATGATGAGTAGGTCAGATGTAAGGGCTATAGCCATTCTGATGAGTAGGTTAGATGTAAGGGCTGTGCCATTTTGTCATGGCTAAAGGATTAAGTTCCTCCCATGTCAGATGTGAGTGCTGGCCATTTTGACTAGTAGGTCATATGTAAGGGATACCGCCATTCTAAGGAGTAGGTCAGATATAAGGGCTGTGCCATTCTGTCATGGCTAAAGGATTAAGCTCCTCCCATGTCAGATGTGAGTGCTGGCTATTCTGATGAGTAGGTCAGATGTAAGGGCTACTTCATTCTGACGAGTAGGTCAGATGTAAGGGCTATGCCATTCTGTCATGGCTAAAGGGTTAAGTTCCTCCCATGTCAGATGTGAGTGTTGGCCATTCTGACGAGTAGGTCAGATGTAAGGGCTACTGCCATTCTAACGAGTAGGTCAGATGTAAGGGCTACCAAAGACCTACGAGGAAGTAGGCATACACCCAGCATGAAAGAAGGCTGGCTCTGTAGAACTTCCTATGACAAGAAGCATCATGAGATAGCACATATGATGATGACCAGAGGAGATCCAGATTGAGCTATGATCCAGACATAGTTATGATGACTCTGAGAGATCCATATCGAGTGATGATCCATATCTAGTGATGATGATCCAGATCGAGTGATGATCCAGATCCAGTCCAGTGACGATGATCCAGATTGAGTGATGATCCAGATCTAGCGATGATGATCCAGATCCAGTGATGATCTAGATCCAGTGATGATCCAGATCCAGAAAAGAAGATGGCATGAATATAAAGATGGCTTAAAGATGAAGATGACTTGGAGATGCAGATGATGAAAAGATCCAGAGACGAAGACCAGTGATGAAAATTGTGTCAAGAGAATACCTTCCTAGTTAAGAGGGAGTGTTGATGTAATTGTAACTTCGGAATGTATTGCACTTGTATTTCTTATCTATTGTAACCCAATGTTTATTTCGGGATATTATCATGTTATGTCATGCCCCGATGTTCCGATCAGGAGAATCAATAATGTAAACAAGTCATGTCAAGTCATTTTGGGTAACCCTCTTATTGTCTAAGGGTTAAAGTCCCTGCAGTTCCAGGGCACTAGGGTTATTAGACTCTCCTAGTAGAGGTCAGCCCTAGTAGGGTTTTAGTCATGTTGGGATTAGTATAAATATAGAGCTGGACTCTCTATTTGGCACACAACACACACACACTCAAGTGTAGCGCATAGTTGAGGAAGAAGAAGACACTGGGACTAGACAAGAAGAATCTTACTGCTGTCGAGAGAGCATCTTACTGTTTTGTGTTTTTACCTTTTGTGCTGATTCTATCTCTGAGGAAGTTGCGGTTTTTTATCCATTTATGGTTTCCCCTAGGAAAAACACTGTGTTCATTGTCTCTTGTGTTTGATTGTTGTACTTGTTGTTCTCTCAGTTAAAGATTCTAACATAATACTAGCTTGAATGTTGAAAAACTAACATGGTCCCCCTTCTCTTTTGGATATGTAATCAGACCTGGAAAACCATTTCAGTTTATACCTGATCTATGCATTTCTCACATTTACGGAACTCCCCTCCATTATATGTTCTTAAAGTTCCAATTGTCTCTTTAGTTTATGTTTCAATCAAATGTTGAAACTATTTTAACTTATCAAATGGTTCATACTTTGCTTTCAAAAAATATACCCAAGTCATTCGGCTGAAATCATAATGAAGAGTAAAAATTATTTGCATCATCTGAGGGAAGTCTCTAGAGGTACACACATATCATTGTGATTAAATTGAAAACATATGTTTTCTCGCCAATATACAGTAGGGAATGATTCATGACATTGTTTTCCATAAATTAAAGCTTCACACCTTTCATTTATCTTCTAAAGGTGGTATCCCTTTAACCTTTCCCTATTTTTGAAGTTAGGAAAGATTTTCGAAATTCAAATTCTCATACCAAACATGCCATAAAGTTATTAAATATTTTTCTAAATCAATTGCAGCAGAAAAATATTGCTTCCAAGGAATTATTTTCCCTTTCATCCTAAGAAGTCTCCCATCTTCATATCCTGCCACAACAATTTTGTAATTATATTTGATTGAGTTGGTTTTAATCAACCCATCATCCATTACAATTTGATGACCTTCTTGTCATATCATCACCAAGGATATTAATATCTTCTTAAACATTGGCACACACCTAACATTTGATATAATATTTTCTCTAATTTCATAAAGAAATACTTTCACACAACCTTTTCCTTGAGGTGCATGTGATGTATCATCAACTAAAAAGATTGAATTGAGATTACACTCACAAGGAAGGTCATGTGTTGAGTAGCACATGTATAAAACAACCAAGCATCTTCAAAGTCACTCTGAAAAGAATAATTGGAAGTTATTAAATATTTTGACTATTTAAGAGCAGTTAAAAAAACTCAAAACCACTTTTATATTCATCCTAATTGTTGGCCCTTTAGATACGTTGAGTTTGAATGTTTCTTGAACTTTGACAATTTATTATTTGGTGTTCTACAATCCGCTACAAAATTTCCAACTCCATTACACCATCTGCAAGTAAAATGACTCATATATCTTCCTCTTGTAAACTAATCATTGCAGTTGTGGTAAACCATTTATTAGAATTGAGATTAAAAACTATCCTCAAGCTTACCATATCCACCTTTGATGATAACTTGGTGTATATTCTTCACTCTAGAAATGTACTCTAATACATAATTACCATTAGTTAATCGTTGACTCATAAGATTCATTTACAAATCTATTATTTGAGAAGCAGGAGGTGTATCAAAATTTTTATGGAATTCATCTCGTGCAGATCAAGATGAGGGAGAAATTTCAATATGAATACTTAAATGGCCGATTAAAAAATAATGGATTAATGTGAGCACCCTTTCATATTTTAGTTCTCATTTAGATAAGTAAGTGGCATCGATGGGATTAGTTGGAGAAGAATCGTCATCACGTATTCCAAGCCACAATTCATTATAAATTAACATGTTTTGCATGTGGCTTTTCCAATATTTGTAGTTCTTAGGTCCATCCAGTTTGTCTAAGTCAGTAAAAATATGGATTAAACTCAACATGATTAATAACCTTGATGATTGTAAATTGTAAGTGATTAAGACACAATTGAAAAGTGAGACAAGGTAAAAACAAAATCACACACACACACCACACAAAAAAGAGTACATTTTTAGGGGTTTGGCCTTAGCCCTCTAACAGGTCTCATCAAAATGAGAATTTGAGAGAGTATGTTACTCGACTCTTCTCAATATCATCTTCAACATTATAATATCGATCCTATTTCCATGATTACAATGATGTCAAACTTTAAAACTTTGACTCATACATTTATGAAATTTGCCTCCCTTTGTGTTGAATAAAAAATGTTCAAATCTTCCATTATAAGGAAAAACCCCTTTGATGTGAACTTTCTAAATTCAAATTCACTTTCTCCAAAATGTAAAAAAAGGAAACAAATTTTAGTCAAAACTTTACAATAAGAGATGTCAAACTTTCAAAAAGATTTGAAAAATGATTAGAAACATGCCCCCTTGAACTAGAGACTATTTATTCTCACTACCATAATTGTTAAAAAAGGCATTGATTTTAGAAATAAAAAAAATTAGAAGCATACAGTTTTTACCATGCAATGAATAGAACTTTAAGAATTCCTTTGTATGCCACTTATAATAATAAAAAGTGAAATTTTGTTGTTAAAAAAAAACAATTATTTAAAAATCACAATTTTTCTCGTCTTCTTTTGCAGGCTTGTAGGTAGAGTATCGAATGCCAATTTACAAATAGTATTGCACTGAAATGCACCATATTTGAGGGATATTTCTGTAACACAATTACAAATAAGAATTTTTGTCTTGCTAGAGGTCATGCATCGAATTTGAGGAATATTCATACATGGAGGCACTAACACAAAACACTATGGAGCGGGAGGGAGATCATCCAGAGAGAGAGAGAGATCATTGTTTCGAAGATTTAGTGTCATATCGCACCTGATGTCGACTGCTGTCAGATCGCACCTGATGTCGACTGCTAGATCACTTATTGTTTATATCATTACTCTAAGGAGACAATATAAGATAAAGTGTTGATGATGATAGAGGGATAATTCATTGCATGAGACATGAATTGAATTGTGTGAGGGGTTCACCTTCTAAGAGGAATCATTGTATCACTTTGAATTGAAAGGTAAAACTATGGATCACTAAAAGGGTGATCATGTGCAAATTCCATTGGATATATGTGCCACTACACTGCTTGTATTTTTTGTGAGATCACTATTAATGAAGACCAAATTGCCGCAAAATTTATAAGGAGCATTTGAATACACAAAGTCTTATAAATATGATTGTTTTAATCATAGATATGCGTGTTTTAAGTTATTGCGTATTTGATTTTAAGAGTTTGGTGTAGATATGCATAGAACTAAACATTTGTAGTCACATGGATACATTTTGAATATGAAGTTCAAGTTTAACATGGAATCAGCAAAGAAATAACTAGATGGTAGATTGCAGGCATTATGCAAACTGGAATTTCTTTCATTTATCACAACAGATCGAAATGATGTAGTGTGAAGACTCAAAAGAACTACTATAATTTGTTAGACTTACATAATCTATAGAAAATATAAATAGATTTGAAAGTTTTACAAAATTTATCCCTGTGAAAGACTACTAAACAATAATATAATTTAAAACCAATGGAAAATTTATAACAGATTTGCTTTGACCTTATGATTAGCAATTTAAAAACCAGTAATTTACACATGTGTGATTGTGGATCTAGAACTATAAATTTCTGAAATAGTTCTAAAATTCTAATCAACAATTAAATGAAGATTAGATCTGAAAATCAACAACTTTATTTAAAAAATAAATTATGCAATTATGAAAAAAAAAATCCTTATCAAAATGAAAACATAATTAACTCACAAAGTTGGTATCTTTAGATTTGAAGAGATATCATTTGACGCTGAGGAGATTTCCTCGCTTCATTAATCCAACATCAGTCATCTTGCCAGGATTTCTCCATTGAGCAATTCAGCATGGATCTGATACCAGTGATGAAGAAGTGTCCTGAGACACACAATTCTATTAATAAGGAAAATTAACTTACTATGAGAAGTGAGGACTCAAAACTCACACTTAACCTCACTATGAGAAGAGAAGAGAGCTTGTTTATATAGCTCATATCTAAACTAGAAACTATGAGGACAACCAATCACATACTCACATGAGTATGATAGGTTTCCTTTACATAACAAACCATATCCTCATCCAAAAATGCTAAATAAAATAATTTATTCTCAAATTTAATTCTAATAAATACTTATACTTTAGAACATAAGATTATGAAATGTAACACTGTCTTCCTCCATTTGTGTTCTATATTCCTAGTCATCATTACGGGGGGAATGTTGGAATGTGTAATGCTGTCTAGTGTGATATAAGGCATAATATTCTCCACAACTCTATAACTTATGAAAATTAAGTTATCTTACATGCATCATGGAATAAAACTATCCTATTACCATTCTTTATGTGAGAGAGATGGACAAATATTTATCCTGCTTGTATTAGGAGATGTGATCTTTCATACCTTTAGCATATATAATAGAGATGAAATAGAATCATTTGATACACTTGAAAACATGAAAAAGTCATTATGACAAGAAGCCAAGATGGAATGTGATGTGATGTATATGTCTGGGTGCTCAAGATGTGCTCAAGATTGTAAAAGTAAAATTTTCTTGAAGAATAATATCAATCCTTCTATGGATACTTCCCCATTTGGAGTATTACAATGTAAAATTGATCCTCTCTTTTCTCTTCTCTCTTTCCTTTCTTTCATATTCTTTGATCATTTGATGCTTTTGTTGATAGGAGATTAGACTATTAAGTCTTCAAATATTGGTTTGCATGCTAGTAATCTATTTTTATATGTTAATGCATATTTCTCAATATTCTAACACTAGTCTATACATGATATCGTATCAGAAGGTATTTTTTATTGATGTTCTTAGTTTGATCATAAAATATGAGATTCTTTCCAACTTAATTGCAAAATTATTGTCAACCATTAAAAGAGTATAATTCACTTCTTTCTCCTACAAGTACTCAAGTATCTTCACGAGCCACAAAATCTCCTTTGTTTCTTTTGTTGCAACCACATATTCCACCTATGTTGAGGAATATCTTGTAGAAGAATATTTGTGTGATCTATAGAATACATTTGTTGATCCAAGACTCAATAGGTAGCCTAAAGTAGATATTGCATTCTCTTCATCGCTATCAAAGTTTGAATCATAATATCCAATTAGTTTGAAGTCATCCACCTTAAAATATGTGATTCGAAAGTCTCGAGTCCCCTTCAAGTATCTTAGAACCCCCTTTGCAACATATCAATGTCCTTCACAAGGTTTTTGCATGAACCTAGAAAGGATCCCAACAATAAATGAAATATTTGGTCTAGTGGTAGTAAGGTACATAAGTCTCCCCACAAGCTATTTGTACTTAGTTACATCCTCATATTTATTCCATCCTTTTGATGTGAACTTTAAGTTCGTTTCCTTTGGAGTAGCGAGAGGGTTACACTCCACAATGCCAAACATGTTCAACAACTCTCCAATGTAATTCTTCTAAGAATTGAATATGTACTTTGTATTGTGTGTCGCTTCAATTCCCAAGTAGTAATTTCCTAAATATTTTGTCTCAAAACCTTTATTCAATTATTTCTTTATGGATTCCAATGTAGATTTCATTGTTCATTGTTATCAATAGATAATCTACATACAATACAAGATATACAATAGATATTTCTATTTTGTTGACAAATAGTGTTGCATAATCAATATTAAAGTGCTTGAAATTCAATTTTATAAGTCGATCGGTTAGCTTTTCGTAACATGCATGAGGTGCTTGTTTTAGGCCATACAAATACTTGATTAGTTTGCATACCTTCTATCCATGTCCCTTCACAACAAAAAATTTTGGTTGAGACATGAATACATTATTTATCAAGGCTCCATTCAAGAAAGTAGTCTTCACATCCATTTGATGAAATTTCCACCCATTCTATGTAGCCAAAGCCAATAGAGTACAAGGGGTATCCCATTTTTTTGTGGTGGAGAAAGTTTCCTAATATTTAATGCATTATTTATTTGCAAAACCTTTTTCCACAAGCCTCCCTTTATACTTGTCAAGTGAGTCATCTAATTTTCACTTGTTCTTATAGGCCCACTTGCAACCAGTTAGTTTGGTTCCAAATGAAGGGTCCACCAATGTCCATGTTCCATAATTGATAAGAGTGTCATATTCAGTATTCATGGATTGTTTACCCTCATCATTAGAAGCACTTATTCAAAGGAATTTGGTTCAAGGTTGGTATATAAGTTCAATTCACAATCCTATGAAATATTAATATCATCTAGAGCACCTGAATTTGAATTATCTGCATCTCCTCCATCTTCTTGTCTTGTCAAAATTGTGGTTCCTATATTTTCAACTTCATCAAGATGAACACTTTTAGGTGTCTTCATGACTCATTTTGGAACCTTTTTTAGGGCCTAATTGCACATATGTTGGTTCTTCATTATCTTAAAGATTCAATCTTCTAATCCTCTTAATCACACCATCCAATTAAACCTCCTCTTCTAGTGAAGTGATAAGAGATTCTTCATGAGGGGGAGATGGTGTTGCTAAAGGATATTCCAATGATTGATCCAAGATAGGGATCCCCCTTTTAAGATATGGAATCTCATTTTAAAATTCATGGAATGTATTTACATGGGTAAATTTATCTAGATGACCAAGCTACCTTTCAATAATCCTGTCATTTTAATTCATTTCAAGAAAAATGACATCTCTAGAAAGTATAAAATTTATGTTTACCTCATCATAAAGAAGATATGACTTGGTGGTGTTTTATTACAGCAATAAGATTCACTTTCAACTACTTGCAACTAGCTCATTTCTTTATTCCTTGGGAATTAAGGTAAACAGGTGGAGCCAAAGAATCTAAGATGCCTAGCCAAATGAATGTGGCCATACCACATTTAATCAGGAGTCTTATTTCCAAGCGCATGATATTTAATTCTATTTATTTAAATAGATTGCACATAGACCTACACCACCCTAAAACATCATATTCACATTCTTGAAAAATAACATAGAGCATACCATATTCAAGAGTGCCATGTTCATTCTTTTTGCTACACCATTCTACTAAGAATTATATGGAACAATGGTTTGATGCATAATTCCATGTTGATGAAGACATTTTTCAAATTCAATAGAATTTTATTCATTTCCATTATTTGTATGAAGGATGCCAATATGAGATTGTGCTTCATTTACAATCCACAGATGAAAATTTTTAAATGTTTCAGATGATTCAAAATTTTGCTTCAATAAATAAATAAAAAACACATCATGGTGTATTCATAAATAAAGTTCATGAGATATTATTACAATTTACAGAAAAAATAGGCATGGGGCCACACAAGTCAGAGTGCATCAACTCTAATTTTCTATATGATCTAGAATGTGAATCATTGATGCAGTAGCATCCAACTCATAATTCGTTGACTAATGAGTCAACATTCCATGTAATCACTTATAGAAGGATAGGGTTCGTTGTTAGATGGATAGGGTTAGTTTATTTTGTAATAAGTGGAAGATTGTGATTGTTCTCCTTGAACCCTGCGAGGAATTTTTCAAGGATAGATCTTTGTTGATAGGTTTACTTTTATTAGGTATTCATATCCAACCTAGTTGGATCCAATAGGTTTGTGGAGTGTTATAAAAATAATTGAATGTAAATGATAGAGCATCGAAGGAAATAATCGAGTGGAGTGGAGTGTGGAGAGCTAAGATTATATGTTTTATACTGGTTAAGTTGAATGAATAAAAGAGTTTTAATATGCAAGTGGTTTGATTATTTATTCCTTCATTTCATTAACTAGGAGTATAGATCTAACTCTCTATATGTATGTGTAAAAGATTACTTTGATCAATTAACTCCAATTTCATAGTCCTGAGAGAAAATATTCATATAAAAGAGGGAATTGATCATTTCACTGATCAATTAAACGAAAAAATCAAAGAGAAATTAAAGGGCATGTATCTTGGACAGATCCACGATCAAGCTCTAATTTCGCTAACAAAAGTTGTGCCCGAGATAATCCTAAACCAATCGCCTAGATGATTGAGGATCGTGCGATGGAGATTAGAGGAGACCGAAGATCGATAGCTAAGGTGGATTCCAATGGAGAAAGAGAGTGAAATATAAATGTGGGGTTGAGCTTGCAAAATCAAAATTAATCATTGGAATATGGGATCGAGATATATGATTAAGATCGATCATAAAATAGATCGATGGCACACAACGATTTTGCTGGGAGAAGTTGTGCGGTTTGAAAAGATTTTAATGTGAACAAAATATTTATGGAATGCACTTCGTAGTTTTTGGATTCCATCGTTGATTTGGTGGGGACACTGATCAGACGATCAACAAGCCATTTCCCAAATTTAACAAGCAAGTTTGTTAACATTTTGGCTAGCTGCAAAATTTCATTTATGAAACGGAATTTATCATGGATTTGAAATATGTGAGTGAGTTGGACGACAGATTGGCTACTTTGTGAGCTGATTGGATCAATTTTGGATTGATGATTGGACCCACATCTCCTACCTAGCATCAAGTTTGGTATCATAGCTTGGCTAAAGATGCCACCAAGACGAGGACGAGCGCATGGGGTTCTTGTAGGACGTGGTCGAGGAATACAACCTGCAGAGATAGACGTACAAAGAGACATGTGAAGATTGAAATAAATACTAGAAGATATTAAAATAAAGAACCATTCAGACAATTCAGATGACAGTGATGAAGAAGCATAATCCTCTTATGAAGAAGAAGAAGATCCCGAAGAATCCAAAGTTTTGAAGATGCTGATGAAGGCCAGTAGCAAACCCAAATTGGAAGTACCTATATATGAAGGTAAATTAAATGTTGAAGAAATTATGTATTGGATTAATTCTCTGAATAAATATTTTTATTTGAAGAAATCGAAGACAAGAAGAAAGTAAGATGTGTAGCGACCAGAATGAAGGTACATGCAGCTATATGGTGGGATTAGCTCCATATCCATCGAGAAAGAAGAGGTAAGTAAAAAGATAAACTCTTGGGATAATATTCTACATAAGATTAAAAGTCATTTTATGCGTAAGGACTATCAATTGAACCTTATTATTACTGAACCTTAGACAGAAGGTCGTGACTATAAAAGAATACACAGAATAATTTTTTAGATTAAGTATTAGAGTTGGACACATATACGGAGTTATAGAAAGAGTATCTAGGTATACTGGATTAAGATATGATATACAGGATGAGCTCAGTTTATTAAATCTGAAAACTGTAGAAGATGCATATCAAGTCTCTTCAAAGGTAGAAGAGAAACTATTAAGAAAACAAAACCAGAAAAATAGAGGAAAGAATGTAGTAAGAGGAAGAGGATATCCTAGTAGCGGAGGTAGGACTTCCAAAGATGGAGCTGAGGGTTATAGAAATCAGTCATCCTAGGAAGGAGGATTCAGAGGAGGCAAAGGAAGAGGTAGACACAGAGAGGTAAAGTGTTATGCTTATGGAGAGATTGGACATATCTCTTGGAATTGTCCATGAAATCAATCTTCAAATCAGAGAAATGTGAATGTTGTAGAGGCTCAACAGAGGTCAAAATAAGAAACATAGATGAATAACCCTCCAGAGGAAGCATAATCTCTTATGTTGAAGAGAGTCTTGGTAAAAACAGAGAAACAAGTACATGAACCAGCTCAAAGAAAAAGTTTGTTTAGAACAAGGTGTAAGTCACAAGGCAAGTGTTGTAAAATGGTTATTGACAATGGTAGTACATATAATTTGGTTTCCACTGAGATGGTAGAGAAGATGGGATTGAAGAGGATGAAGCATCCCACTCCCTACAAAGTTCCTTGGTTGTAGAAAGGACATCAGCTCTTGGTGAATGAGCAGTGTAATGCAGAATTCTAGATTGGTACTTACAAAGATGAAATATTATGTGACATAATTCCTATGGATGTGTGTCATATACTATTAGGGAGGCCATGGAAGTATGACAGGAAATTTGTTTATGATGGAAGGAAAAATACTTATTCTGTGGAGAAAGATGGGAAGAGACATGCTTTGTCACCCTTGGAAGATGAAGTAGTTCAGGAAGGTTCAGGATCAAACATTTTGTTGATGTATGGAAAAGAAATGTTGCAAGAAGTTCAGAAAGAGGAGGATCTACTTTTTTCCCTTGTTGGTAAGAAAAAGGTAATTTTAACTTCTACAAATTTAGATGATTTTCCCGTCGAAGTTAAAACTTTTCTTGATGAGTGTGCTAACATTATTGTGGATGAGTTTCCAAATGTTTTACGCCCCATAAGAAGTATTAGTCATCACATTGAATTAATACCTGGTGCAAGTTTACCTAATAAAGCAGTATACATATTAACTCCTCATGAAAAAGAAGAAATCAAAAAGCAAGTACCGGAGTTGTTGGAGAAAGGATTGGTAAAAGAAATCTTGATTCCTTGTGCAGTACCCATTGTACTTAGTCCAAAGAAATATGGTGGGTGGAGTATGTGCACTGACTCTAGTGCAATCAACAATATCACTATCATGTATAGATTCCCTTTACCCAGAATTGATGATCTGATGGACTGTTTAAGTGGTTCAAAATAATTTTCCAAAATAGATTTGAAAAGTGGATATCATCATATTAGGATAAGGGAAGGGGATGAATGGAAGACAACATTTATAACTAATTATGGATTATATGAATGGTTAGTGATGCCATTTGGGTTTACTAATGCGCCTAGTACCTTCATGAGATTGATGAATGAGGTTTTAAAGTAATTTACTGGGAAGTTTGTGATAGTGTATCTAGATGACATTCTGATTTTTAATCAGAATAGAGAGGAACATTTAAGACACCTTAAGTTGGTGTTGAGGACTTTGCAGAAAGAGAAGCTACTGATAAATATGAATAAATGCAGTTTCCTGAAGAAAGAGTTAGTTTACTTGGGATTTGTAGTTTTAGAAAAAGGATTGAAGATGGATCCTGACAAGGTACAAGCAATTTTAAACTGGCCAGTTCCAAAGAATGATTATGAGGCAAGGAGTTTCTGTGGACTTGCTAGTTTGCATAGAAAGTTCATTAAAAAATTTATTCATATTTGTGGACCTTTGATAGATACTTTCAGAGGAAGTAAACATCCTTTTAGATGGACATAAGCAGCTGATAGGAATTTTAAGTTGTTGAAAAAAAAAAGATAATTGAGAAGCCTATTTTGGCTTTGCCCAATTTTGACAAAGTGTTTCAAGTTAAAACAAATGTTAGTGGAACAACAGTGGGAGCAGTTTTAAGTCAAGAGCAGAGGCCAGTGGCATACTTCCGTGAAAAATTGAATGAAGCAAAACATAAATAATCTTCATATGATAAAGAATTATATGTTGTTGTGCAAGCTCTTAAGAAGTGGAGACATTATTTGATGCCTAATGGATTCATGTTGTATTCTGACAATCATGCTTTGCAGTTCATAAATAGTCATCCTAAATTAAACCAGAGACATGTTAAATGGGTAGAATTTTTGCAGAACTTTACCATTGTTATGAAACATACAAGTGGTAAGTCTAATAAAGTTGTTATCAGTACTTTGGGATTTGAAAACTTGATTGATATGTATAAAGAACATTTATATTTCAAAGATATATATGCAGCATGTGAAAATCTAGTTACCCATAACAGAAGCCAATGGTTAAATTATATGTTGCAGGAAGGATTGTTGTTCAAGGATAGTCAATTACATATTCCAAGATGTTCAATGAGAGAGAATTTAGTTCAGGAAAAGCATAGTGGAGGTCTATCATGGCATTTTGGACAAGACAAGACTCTTGTTTTGGTGAGAAATTTTTATTTTTTTCCAAATATGTAGCATGATGTGAAGAAATTTGTTGAAAGATGTAGAGTCTGTCAACATGCAAAGGGAATAATTCATAACACATGATTGTATCAACCCTGGCCTATTCCAGCTAGGCCTTGGGATTCCATAAGCATGGATTTTGTTTTAGGTTTACCTAAAAATCAGAGAGGTCATGATTCAATTTATGTTGTAGTAGATAGATTTTCCAAAATGGCTCATTTTATTGCATGTAAGAAGACTAATGATGCAACCAATATTGCTAACCTATTCTTTTCTGAAATTGTAAAGTTGCATGGGTTTCCTTTGAGTATTGTATCTGACAGAGATACAAAGTTTGTTGGTCATTTCTGGAGAACTCTATGGAAGAAATTGGGGACTAATCTCAGTTTTAGTTCTGATTAATATTCTTAGACTGATGGCTAGACTAAAATGGTAAATAGGATCTTGGGAAACATATTGAGAAGTCTCTTGTATGAACATCCAAAATAGTGGGACTTGGCTCTTGCGCAGGCTGAGTTCGCACATGGGGAATTCACTTAGTGAACATCTCACATAGCACGTGCGATCATGGGATATTAAAGAATACCCTTAATTTCTAGAGATATTGACCCAAACTCTTTTTGTTGAAACCCCATACCAATGCTTAAAACCTCCTCCCCGGCCCCTTTTATACCTCAATTCTTATAAACCACCCTACCCACCTCCACCTTAACCCCTCATCCCCCCCAATTCCTTCAATATATTGGTTCAATTTTTAATAATTTTAAAACCCACAATATGAACTAAATATATTGGTTCAATTTTTAATAATTTTAAAACCCACAATATGAACTAACGTGATAGGATATTGGTCAACAAGTAAATCCCCCATGAGTTCGCATACGATTATTCACCCAATAGAAGTATAGGCATGAGTCCTTTTCAAATTGTCTATGGGATGCATCCAAGAGGTGTATATGAACTTAGATATTTGAGAAAACAGGAAAGGAGAAATGCATAGGGTGAATACTTTGCAATTAGTATGCACGAGATGTAGGAGAATATCAAGAAGAGATTACAGGAAAGTGCAGAAAAATATAAACAGAGAGCATACTTGAAGAGAAGATAAGTAAAATTTCAGGTTGGAGATTTAGTGATGGCCTATCTTAGAAAGGAAAGGTTCCTTAAAGGAACTTATAATAAATTGAATCTTAAAAATATTGTACCTTGTAAATTTTTAAGGAAGTTTTCTCCAAATTATTATGAGATTGAACTTCCTTCTGACCTTCATATTTCACCAATTTTTAATGTTTCATATTTGTATCCTTTTAGAGATGCAAGTATCCAGATAGATGGTATAACTTCATATGAACATGATTTATATATAGATTGGTAAGGAAAAATTCCACATAAAGAAAAACCTCAAATTGAAGCCATCCTTGACAAAAGAATTCTAAGGAAGAATAGAAACAAAAACCTCTTTCAGTACTTAGTCAAATGGAAGAATCATCCTACTGAAGATGCATCCTGGATGACATATCAATAAATTTCCAAATACAATGTGCACCCTGAAGACTTACTGAAGAATTATTTTCTTCCCTCATGAGTATGATGCAGGAGCATCCAACTGAGAATTTGTTGACTGATGAGTCAAGACTCCATGTAATCACTTCTACAAGGATAGTGTTTTTTGTTAAATGAATAGGGTTAATTTATTTTGTAATAAGTGGCAGATTGTCATTGTTCTCCTTGAACCCTGTGAGGAATTGTTTAAGGATAGATATTTGTTGATAGGTTTACTTTTATTAGGTCTTTAGATCCAACCTAGTCATATCTAATAGTTTTGCAGAGTGTTATAAAAATAATTGAATGTAAATGATATAGCATCAAATGAAATAATTGAGTGGAGTGGAGTGTGGAGAGCTGAGAGTATATGTTTTATACTGGTTAAGTTGAATGAAGAACATAGTTTTACTCTACAAGTGGTTTGATTATTTATGCCTTCATTTCTGTCATGTCCCAAATTTTTCATTGGGTCACAATGGCCTAATCACATTTTCATACCCATTAGAGTTTGTCAAATTGATGCTAAGGGTCAAATAATTTCCAAGGAGGAAAATTACTAGTTTCCTAGGTTGGGGGTAGAAGCTTTGGGATTTGGAATAAGGGGGACAATGAATGATGTTTGAACATTAGAATGGCACAAATATTTAATAAAGGAGATAAATAAATAAATACAAGATAAAATTGAAGTGGAAATGGAGCATGGAGATACATGGAGACTATGGGGCTCACACAAGCTAGAATCTATGTGCCACATGGCATCCTCCTCTTGAAATTTTGAATCCATGGGAAGCCTAAATGTTATTGGATGAGTTATAAGGATAATATACTTGTCCATATACATCATATGTCGAGTTTGTAAGGAAATGTAACTTACATGGGAGAGGAAGAGTCATTTTGGAGCTAGTGAGACACTTGGACTAGATTCCCTAGCTCTAAGACAACAATGATGAAGATGCTATAAAACCTATGACACGAATAATATATGAAGGTTGAAATATGACATATATTAAATTTCAGGTTGAAATATATTATCCAATATGGTTCTCATGTGATTTGGGGAAGCTCAATGGGTTCCTACTCAAATTGGGGGAAAATGGAAGGCTAGGAAAGGGAGGACACATGGAAAATCTTGATCCCACACCCAAATTCGAATTGGATTGTTAACCTTAGAAGGCTAAGTAATTTTATAAAATACAGGAATCAACAAATAGAATAGCTTTTTCTCATTTGTGAATTGTGAGAGCTAGTGGATGACTAGTTTTCTTGCCTTAGCCAATTTCAAGGGTGAAAGATTCCCATACAAGTTGGTGTTTGCAGAGGCCACTTGGGTATTTCATGGAGATTTAATGGAGTTTTATTATCAGGTGTAATATACAGGGAAACTCTTGGTTCATTCTATTGCAGCACTTTCTCTCAACCATTTCTAGTTTTTATGGCATATTCTTGCTCATGGAGGGATTGTGCTTTGGGTGAGCTATGGATTTATTTGGGAGAGATTATAATTACCCATTATTTTATGTTATTATGTAAATTATATTTATTTCAATTTCATAATAATCTCATGTCTAAATACTCATAATATTTCATGTAAAAATGTTGAACAATGAAGAAATAGTTCCATTTCCCCACTATCTTGTTGTGAACCATTGTAATGCTGGTGATTTTGAAATGGGAGAGCCTTTAATTGTCCATTTATTATTGTAATAATCTAAATATTTTATTTTATTCATTATTATAAATTTTCAAGTCAAAATACCCAATATTTGTATGTCAGATTGATTTTTAATGAGCAAACAATGACCATTTCCACTCTATTTTGATATATGCCATGGTAATGTTGAATATTTCGAATGGAGGAATGTCTCTATAATAAATTTATGATGAATTTAATGTAACGTATTTTTATTAAAATTTTAGTTCTCATTAATCAAGCATTGGAAGCCATTTTACTCATTTTAATTGCATTGGGAGAAGATTTGGTGCCTTTTCCCTACGAGTCGAAATAGTGATTTGGGAGTTGTTTTGGAGAGAGTCATAATAGAATGTATAAAATGAACCATGATGAATATGAGACCTTAAAAGTTTCACTTACACATCCCCTTCCTCTTTTCATAAATTTGAGTGGGATTGACAGAATTTGAGAAGCCATTTCCAGCACTTACCAGGGGGGAATTGGAGCCCCAAATCGCTAGTAAAGACTCCTACTTTGATCTTAATATAAAACTAGTTTTCATAAGTGATTGGAGGGATATAAATAATATATTAACATAACATTCAATTATTAATATCATTCATACACAATATGAGAATATTTTGGAGCATTTCGGCCAATTTGGAGACCTGGACATCAAAACTAGTCAAAGGTCAAAATCGGGAAAAAAGTGAAAAATTGGTCATTGTAGTAAAATTTTGAAAAAGGAACATTATAGTGGTATCAGAGCATGATATTGGAACCTGATGTGGTATGATATTTATGAGTAAAATTTCAGGTACCACCATCATATATTGAAACCCAAAAGTGCTTTTGTTGAAGAGGAAAAAAAAGTGCTTTTGTTGAAGAGGAAAAAAAAGTGTTTTTGTTGAAGAGGAAACTATGACTAGGGATTAAAAGGGAACCTCATATGATGGTGAGGATATTATAAAAAATATGGAACCTATATTTGAATACATGACCAAGAACATTATAAAAGGGTTCAAATTGTTGGATATCCAAAGTTGGAAAAAATATATTGATTTTAAGAAAACCAAGGGGAAAAATACATTTGCTTTCTTGAAGGAGCAAAAGGAGGAGACCCATGAACCACCCAGTTCTGAAATAGGTGAATTAGAAGAAGTAGTACATGAAGAGGATCGAAATTTACTCCCAAGTGACTCTGAAAAATATGAAGAGGCATCACATGAGTATGGAGAATTTTCTATTGAAAATACTGAAGATAATTTCGAGATACATTCTACCTTGGAAATGAAACAAAGAGAATCTAATGATGGATGCTTGAACTATGAAGGAGTACCTGCTGATGGGTGCTCAAAACTCTATTTTGGTGACATAGATATCACTTTTGAAAGTTTTTTTGCAAGACAAAATTCCATTAAACATTAAAATTAATACCTTGTAGCATTTGAAGAAGAAACAAGATCAACTTCCCCATCACCACTTGAGCTTCATGAAGTTGGTCCAAGCAAGAAGGAATAAGATGAGGAGGTTCATTTGCAAGAGCCTCATTTTATTTAAGGGTCCTTAAATATGAATTCAAATAATATCCAAGAGTACCTTAGAATAATCCATGACACACAAGACTTAGTGTCAAATTCTTGTTGGAGAGATACTTCATTGGAGGAAACATCCTTCCTTGAAGACATGGAGAAGATTCAAAGAGAAATGTGCAACATCAAAGGTAATTTCATGTATTTTATTTTTCATATAAAAATTTCATTGAGCTTATTGAATGGTTACATGAATCCTACTTGAATAATAATGAATCTATTCATAATCTCGCAATTCAAAATGAGCAACTTCTTGAAAATTTGCAAGACACTTGTTTTTCTTCCTATGTTTCAGATTGTCAAATGGTAGATTGTTTGGAGGATTCTCATGACATGGTGGATCATGATAAATGTGGAAATTTGAATGTTATTTATGTGTTTTAAGATGAAATTTAAGAGATACAAACACTTGATGTGGTGGAAGAGGAACTTGAAATGTCTCTTGATGAAGGTTATGCAATTTTTAAAGAAGAGCATGATTCCTCTACATTGGAACCAATCTATGAAAAAGGTCTCACACTTTTGAAGGAGCTGCATGATACTACCCATATGTATCCTTCCCATGATGATACTTCTTCACTTTTTGATCATTTGGGTGAGTTAGTTCATTCTCCTACATCCTATAATTCCATGTTTTGCAGCATTAGTCTCAATGAAGTATGGGTGAAAGGGTTCCTTTTGATGGTGCCACATGAGGAGTGTGGAACTCCTAGATTTACTTTTAATGATGACATGGTTGGAGAACATTATTATTCACATTTGCAACAGCATCCTTTGTTACTTTATGATGATGCACCTATGGTATTCACTTGAGTCACTTAGAGACTCATGCTTTTCCTTGCTCCTTGTATAGTCCATTGGATGTTGGAGGAAATTCATCCCACACTTGAGTAAGGAGATATATGGTTGAAGAAAATTATTATTGGAATAAAAACCCTCTATTATTTCATGATGATATACATATTCATGGATGTATGGGTGAGAATTCTTTGAGTCATTTGAAGTCTCTTGTTTTTTTTGCTCATTATTTGGTTCAGATTTTGGTGGAGGTTCTTCATTCACTCCTTGGATGAAAGAACACATGGCTGATTATATTGATGCACATTATATATATTTGGAGCAGCATTATGGGACATGGGATCCTCACCTATGTCATTGTAGCATATTTTATTGGTCACTTGAAGCTTGTATGCACTTGGAAAATGGTGGTCTACTTACTTGGAGGTATAAGCACTTTCATGATTTTTTGATGAGGCACCTCCTTGATGCACATTTTTATTATTTTGTTATGTACTTTTATGATATATATTATGTACTTGTGATGTTTGGGAGAATGCATCCAAGAAAATGGGATCCCGGAATTCTCTTTCCTAATGGTATGGGTTGGAGAGCACTCTTAATTGTTGGAGTGCAATACAATCAATGGGGCCCTAGGATATTTTTTAGTCCCATTGATTTCAAATTTTTTGGGAAAAAAGAAGGATGGGAGATGGATTCCCCACTTAATAAAGTGATTTTAATCAGAGTAGTGCAGCAGTAGGCATGGTGTTTCCTCTCTCAAATCTTCATGGAATCTCAAAGACTCAAAGTTGGGAAACTCAGTGGCAACTTCAAAGAATCATACAGAAAGCAAGTTCTTCAACACCCATGTTTGAAATTGCTTGAGGACAAGCAATATTGGTAAGGGAGGATTTTTCATTTCCCAAATTGTGCATTGGGTCATAATGGCCTAATCATATTTTCCATATTCATTAGAGTTTGTCAAATTGATGCTAAGGGTCAAATAATTTCCAAGGAGGAAAATTATTAGTTTCCTAGGTTGGGGGTGGAAGCTTTGGGATTTGGAATAAGGGGGACAATGAATGATGTTTGAACATTAGAATGGAATAAATATTTAATAAAGGAAATAAATAAATAAATACAATAGAAAATTGAAGTGGCAATGGAGCATGGAGACACATGGAGACTATGGGGCCGACACAAGCTAGAATCTATGTGCCACATGGTATCCTCCTCTTGCAATTTAGAATCCATGGAAAGCCTAAATGTTCTTGGATGAGTTATAAGGATAATACACTTGTCCATATATATCATAGGTTGAATTTGGAAGGAAATGTAACTTACATGGGAGACGAAGAGTCATTTTGGAGCTAGTGAGACACTTGAACTAGATTCCCTATCTCTATGACAACAATGATGAAGATGCTATGACACCTATGACAGAAATCAGATATGAAGGATGAAATATGAGATATTGTCAGATCAAAATAGAGAATCCAAGAAGGAGCTCATGTGAATTGGGGAATATTAATGGGTTCCTACTCAAATTGGGGAAAGATGGAAGGCTAGGAAAGGGAGGACACATGGCAAATCTTGAGCCCACACCCAAATTCGAATTGGATTGAGTTTATGGATGGATTTGAAACCTTAGAAGGATGATTATGTTTATAAAATACAGGAATCAACCAAGATAATAGCTTTTTCTCATTTGAGAAATTGTCTTTTGTGAATTGTGAGAGCTATTTGATGACTAGTTTTCTTGCCTTATCCAATTTCGAGGGTGAAATATTCCCATACAAGTTTGTGTTTGGAGAGGCCACTCACATATTTCATAGAGATTTAATGGATTTTTATTCACAGGTGTAATCTATAGGGAAGATCATGGTTCCTTCTATTACAGCACTTTCTCTCAACCATCTCCAGTTTTTATGGCATATTCTTGCTCATGGAGGGATTATGCTTTGGGTGAGATATGGATTTATTTGGGGGAGATTATAATGCCCCATTATTTTATTTTCTGATGTAAATTCTCTATATTTCAAATTCAAAATACTCTGAGGTAGAAATACCCAAAATATTTCATGTAAAAATTTTGAACAATGAACAAATAGTGTCTTTTACCCACTATCTTGTTGTGAACCATTGTAATGCTAATGATTTCGAATTGGGAGAGAATTTCATTGTCCATTTCTGATTGTAATAAGTTCAATATTCTATGTTCTTCATTATTATAAAGTTTCAATTCGAAATACCTGAGATTTGTATGTCAAATTGATTTTTAATGAGCAAACAATGACCATTTCCACTCTATTTTGATATATGCCATGGTAACGTTGATTATTTCGAATGGAGGAATGTCTCTCTAATAAATGTATGACGAATAAAATTTGATTAATCTCTATTACAATTTTTCTTCTTCTGTACTTAAGCATTGGAATCTATTTTACTCATTTTAATTGCATTGGGAGAAGATTTGGTGCCTTTTCCCCAAGGGTCGAAATAGTGATTTGGGAGCTATTTTGGAGAGAGTCATAACTACATGTGTTATAGCTAATTTTACCACACATGGTTGATCACATATTTATGGTCTTCCCTATCCCGCTATAGACTCTTTATACCCCATGGACTGATATTATACTTTGATGTTTCCAAGTTCACCCTTAAAACCCCTTGTTTATTGTTCTACGCGACTTTTAAACCCATACTCGGGTATACACAAGACTTTTGACGTCAAATCTACATACATCAGGATGTTTGCATAAATCCAAATACTTTTGGATTTTTCCTTCGTATGAGTCTGAACCACTTGACTCTTGGCCTTCCATATGCCTTGAGATTTCCCGGATTTGACCCTTCATTACCCCTTTGGAGTGCTATATAAGGAACCCCTTGGATACATTGAAGAGGAGGAATTAAAGAGCAAGGAAAATACAGTCCATTGTTGCCACAGTTTGCATATACTTGAGTCTGCATCCCTTTGTCCCTTTCGAGCACTTTGTGTTCTTCCCAAGCTTGAATTTGCGTGTGAGCTTTCTATCGAGAGATGGAGGATTGAGGTCGTGGAGGCCCAGGTGGAGGACTAGGTTTCTCTGGTTCGTAGACGTGCCGACAGAGGTTGTCACTTGTGTAATCTCTAATTTGATTAATAGAAATATCTTTTCATGTCCAATAATGTGCATTTGAATGAATATTGAATCCATGGATATGTTTAATTTCTTATAAATTGTTGATTATATATGCTAGAGTAGCTCTAACACCATATTATATATCATGCTTATCTTGTTTGTTGTTGTTAAGAGAAAATTGTTAGCACAAGTGGGATTGGAAAAAGCTCAATGGGGATCTACTTCAACCATCCATAATAAGCTATGATTCGAGGTCCCTTAGAGTTATATTTTTGGTTTCTCTTGCATATTGGGAAGGGATTGATTTCTCTTGTCTAGATTTGTATTGTGGTACACCCCAAGCCATAGGAAGTTTCTCTCCGTAACAGAATTGGTGACCATACTGGGGAGGTTCCTAGTTGTTTCTCTTTGGGGGTTTTTGGTATTCAATGTACTTGAATTGCTCTGATTTCTCTATTTCTGTGTCGAGTCTGTGGGCACATTTTCCCAGTAGGGTCCTGAAGGAGTAAATTTTGTCTAAGCTTGTCTATTTACCTTATTTTTCTTCCTTTTTCTTCTTATACACAGGTTTATCTTTCACAGTCATGTATATATGCGGGTTTTCCTTGAACAATGACGTATATATGTTGGTTTAGTGAGAACAATCATGTATGCCTTGATTTTGAGCCTTAGTGGGAGGATTAAGTGTTGCTGGGTGAGTTTGGATGATTGTTGAGTCTTCTTGGATGCTTCTGGAATTTGTATACACCCTCTGTTTATGACCATAGATTGCTTTTAGTTAGATTTTTTAGAAATGTTCTTGTCATTCATTTTCTACTTTTTTGTTTTCGGATTAATGCATTAGGTCTCTTTTACATTGGTGATTTGCTTTGCTATTGTTTGTGAGTGGTTGCAGACTCTGAGGGTTGTAGAGTCATCTTTTTGCTTTCATATCTCGTTTAATTCAAAAATATAAAAATATTTTTCTTTTTGCATAGTTATGCATTACTTTCATTTTGCATTGGCATGGTACTTTCATTAGGTTTTCTTGGTGAATTATAGTCATATTTTCATATAGGAATGATTGCACTTACATTTGAAGGAAACATTTTGCACTTCACGTAGTAGCATACCCTGTTTTTCATTCTACACATTGCATTTGCATTGCTTGTTAGGTGTGCATTTTACTTCATGTTGTGTCATAACATCATAAGTTGCACGACCATTACCCTTTGAGTAATCACAGCCAAATAAAATCAATGCTTAATAAAATGTATTACACTCTTTTTCTTTTTAGGGTGCATCAACAAGATTAGGTGTTAGGGTCTTGGAATAACTCATTGTAAGTTAATTCTCCAAGACCACTAAACAAAAAAATTAGGTGTCTGTCAATGTGAGAGTGTGAAACCCTTGGTATAATTTTGTTTCTCAAGATGCTCCTCTTACATGGGAGTTAATCATGAGGTAGTGCACGCGATTGTGATTGGGATGACCCCTGGTCACTTTCTGTGAGAACTGAAGATATTTCCAGGATTGTATTCGTATCTGGGGGGATTTGAGGTATTGATTGGTGCACCCCTAGGATACCATTTGTTCTTTCAGTCTTCAGGATTTTCTACCCTGCCCATACGATTGATCCCACCTGCAACTCTCTGCCTGAGCATTGGTTATATTGAGGTGACCTTAGTTTCCTTACCTAGGTTATCAAGGTGGTATTTACAGAGGTTATTCTGCAGGTGTCCTAGCCAGGTAAGGGTCAAAAAACACAGTCGTCATATGTGTTGAAGCTGAGGGCCACTATAATTGGTTATGAAGCTCCGCTTGTTGTGTATGGGAGTCTCAAGCCTCTCCTAGGCAAGACATACTTACTTCACTCGGGAACTCATATATCCTACCCTTGGTTTCCTTGCTTGTTGGATGTATTTTTCTTAGGTGTGTGCTCTATGCACGCTATATTGCTTTGGGTTACATAGATAGATCGAGTCTTTTCTTTTTGTTGATTCATTGTGGATCTGAGTGTAGCTCCATGTCACTCTCATTGTTTAGCATGTATTCCGCCTTCTTCTACTTCTCCTCCTCCTTTGGGAGAGAGATCTAGGAAGTCCGGGTGGACTAGTCATCACTTTGACTCACATAGAGATCTCATCATGAGTCATCATGAGTCTGAGGTCCTAGAGCTCCCCCCTTCCCCACCTCTGGGGATGGATGTTGAACCTTCTAGCATATATGGGACTCTGACTGAGTCTGGTCCTTATGGGGCTAGACCATCACAAGAATATTTGTCACAGTTTCATGATTACATTAGCTCTGACCCCTGGTATTGGTTATACTATCCGAGTGAAGAGACTCGCCATGCACCCACCAGCACTAGCCAAATTAGATATGGCATGCCTAATATTCCCGACACCAGTCCGGCACCTCATGTCGAATTGGTTAGTGACCCTGGTACTACACCTAGAGGGAACATCCATTCTTTTCCATGCGGAGAGGTTTGGTACTAGTAGTCACATTGCACCATCTACTCCATCGGTGGAAATTCCTTCACACATGCAACCCAGACCTAGCACTAGTGTTCCTCTTTGGGGACCTAAGCCAAGACATGTGAATATTGGGGGTAAAAGTTATATCCCTTCACATATTCCATCGTCTTCTCAACTTGTTCCTTTGAATTCATTTTTGACGCATACTCTTCCTAACTCTATTGGTCCTTTGGGCTAGAGTTCTACTACAAGCCATGTCCATCTTGCACCTGCTAACACTGTAGTGTCACAAGGCCAAGTGCCTCCTCATGTGTCCGTAGGTCATGTACCTACTTCTAGATTGTCTCATGGAGTATCTCGTGGACCATCTCATGGTTTAGCTCATGGAGCTTCCCATATACCTGCCTATGGACCATCTCATGGACCATCTTATGGACCATCTCATGGTCCAACCTATGGATCTTCCCATGGACCTTCTTATGGACCATCTTATGGACAAAACTGTCAACCATATGGGTACAGGTATCAACAACCCGCTTACTCTCCTAACTATGGCTTTGTAGCACCTCATAATCAAGGTACTCCACATTACAATGCTTCCATGCAGCCCTTTATGGGTCATATGGGAGGATGTTATTATCCCATTGGCCAAGGCCATGGTGTGTATAGTAATCAACCTTATCCGAACCAGTCCTATCAGGGAGCGTGGAATCGACTGGCTCAACCTAGGCTCCATTTCCTTGTGACCTTAAACCTACCTGATTTGTCAAGATTGACGAATGATCCTGTGTCTCATGATCCAGCATGGCCAGCAGTCACTACCAAGCTTCCTTTGGACATTCCCAAGTTTGAAGGTAAGGCTGGTGAAGATCCTGGTGAGGATGTCACAACCTTCCACCTTTGCTGCTTTTTTAATTCCTTAACAGATGATTCCATCTATTTGAGGCTATTTCAACGCACCCTCACGGGTCCTGCGGAGAAATGGTATATAGAGTTACCAGGGGGGACCTATACTATGTTTGATGATCTTTCCTTGATTTTTCTTAATCACTTCCAGCTACCCATATGTTACGATGCTGGTACCGAACAGTTATCGACCTTCCGGTAAGACAAAGCCATGCATATTTCGGATCATATTCAATAGTGGTGTAGACAGAAACAATTAATTAAAGCCTTTATACCACCAGAGTTTCTTCTAGAGTGGTTCCTCAAGTCATTGTTACCTTATATCGTGAAGGATGTTTCCACATCCGAAGTTCAAAATGAGGACCAAGCTATTTTTAGGGCTCAAAAGTTGGATTTGATCTATGCTCAGTCCATACTCTTGTATGATATTATCCTGAATGCTCCAAGATCCAATTTCGACTCCAAGATTAAACCTGGACCACATGTCGATGGTATTGTTGGCTCCACAAGTACCAAACCTGTAGACTCAGTTACAAAACAAGTGAGCCAGAAAATGCTTAACCAACTTGCGTCGGGACAAGCTAGGGCTTTGTCTCATACTACCCAATCAGGGAGTGTGCTTTCAGTGAAAACATCGAACCCGAATGGCAACCAGCAACCTAGAAGGAATAAAAATAAAGGAAAAAATAATCTTAAGGGTGGGAATAAAAATAAAAATGGTAATAATAATGACAAGAACACGAACAGTGTTGGGGGGGGCAAGCATCCTAAGCATAAGGTACAGTTTCCTTGTAAGTTATGTAAGGACGATCACCTCACTCACTTGTGCCCTTGTATGGAGGACACCTCAAAGTTCATAGCACAGGGCCCAACTGTGTTTACAAATCCTTTACCTAATAATGAAAATATGAACTCGAGGACTGTTGATCCTAGTTGTGCATCTGGTGGAACTCAAAACCTGCCGGAGGTTGCTAGTGGTCATGGTTGCATCAACATGGTGAATGCTACAAATGTTGTGACACATGTGAAAGACTATGGTTCATCACAATCTGACCTTCAGAAACAACCTACTCCACCCGAGAGCTCTTTGAGAATTGAAAAGCCTATGGATAAGCATAAAGTTCTGCCTCGCATTCCTAAGGGAGTCTTGAAGTGCTCAGGGCACAATACTAATGCTCGAGCTGCCCAGAACTATTCAATTGTCAAGGATTTGGGCTAGACTCCTTGTGCAATGTCTGCATTAGAAGTGCTTCAGAATTTTCCTTCGCAGAGAAAGGCCTTGTTGTCTGCTCTTGGGTTGGTGATGATATCTCTTCTTCCATGATCAAATTTGAAACCATGGAATCCAGCCTCACTTTCCTTACTACGTGTCTCTTTTGATTCATGTAGAGTGTCTCAACAACACCATCATGATACTATTATTGATGAAGGCGTTGCTGCCTCCATGATGTCTTTGGCTTGTTGGAAGGGCTTAGGTTCTCCCACGTTGTCTCAATCTACCAACATTTTGACTACTTTCGATGGAAGATTGTTTCGGTCGCATAGTATACTTCCTTCTCTAGAGGTCCAATTGGGAGGGAAGACTGTTGCGATCGAGGTCAAGGTGGTTGATGTGCCCCTTGACTATAATCTTTTACTGGGACGAAATTGGATGTACAATATGCAAGCTATATCCTCTTCCCTATTTCGAGTGGTTTGTTTTCCATTTAATGGGAAGATTGTTACTATCGATCAGAAGTATTTCCAAAATCTGAGTGTGTCAGCATCATTAGGATCTTCTATCCCGATTATCAATCATTCTCAGCCAGCAACTGAGAATGTGGGTGTGGATATGTATCCTTCTCTCATAGGAACATTTAGTTGTCTTGCACCTGTTCTTATGATTGGGTCTAGTCTTGGTGGGGCTTCATCCTCGTCGAATTCAGTATCCTTTCACACTTCTCATATGGAGGATCCTTGGATTCTTCCTTCACCGAGTGCTTAGAGTATACGTATCGAGATAGACATTCCATTGCCTACAACATTGGTGGCATATCAAGAGAATCTTGATCATGCTGTAGAGCCTATTGCTTCCTCTTCACGGATGGAGGAGGAGGAACCTTATGTGCTTCCTGCATCGGCAATAGAGTCATCCCACTCTCAATACCAACTTGATGATGTTTTTTCATCACATGAAGCTATTCTTGAGGCCATTTATGGGATAGAACAACCTTGGGAAGAATTGCACCATAGATTGTATTTCCTTCCTAAGCTTGATCATTTAGAGTGTGATGACTTTAGGGAGATTCTAAGCAAGAAATTTGGTATCCCCATGGTCCCCTTAAGCTCTCCTAGTAAGGTTGTTGAAGGGAACATGGCTAACTTGTCACCAATGATTCCTATCAGCATTTCTCGTGATCTTGGTAAAATTGAGAACGTTTATATTGGGGTGGATTGTTCCCCCGATGAGATAAAACATTATACCGAGTTGTTTAAGGAGTTTCGTGATGTTTTTGCTTGGTCATATGAATAAATTATAGCTATAGACCCTCATATTGTTGAACATGAAATCAAGACCTATCCGGATGCAAAACCGGTTGGACAATGTTTACATGTTGTGAATCCTAGGAAAGCACCTGCCATTGAAGCTTAGATAGAGAAACTGCTCAAAGCTTGTTTTAACTATCCTGTCCCTTGACAGAGTGGGTTTCAAATCCCGTTCCAGTGGATAAGAAGCAGGAGTGATCTGAATATGCACTGATTTCCATGATTTAAATCGATCCTGTCCCAAGGATAATTTCCCTACACCATTTCTTGATCAAATTTTGGATGAGTGTGTGGGAAGTGAGGTAATTTATTTTATGGATGGATTTTCTAGATATAATTAGATACAAATTAAACCCGAGGATCAACATAAGGCTGCATTTATTTTTCCTTGGGGAACTTTGGCATATCAGAAGATTCCCTTCGGCCTTAAAAATGTCGGAGCTACGTTTCAGCGGGCCATGACCTTGATCTTTCACAATCTTAAAACAATTATTGAAGTGTATTTGGATGATCTAGCTGCTCACTCTCATTTGAGAGTGCGTCATCCTTATCATTTGCGATTAGTGTTCGAAATATGCCACCATTATCAAGTTCATTTAAATCCTCATAAGTGCATCTTTTGCATGAAGGTTGGTCATTTACTAGGATTCATCATATCCAAGGAGGGTATTAGAGTCGATCCCTTGAAGGTTGAGGAAATACTTCAATTGTCTCCCCTACGTAACATTCAACATATTCAATGTTTACAAGGAATGTCAAACTTCTTACGAAGGTTCATGGTCAACTTCGCCAATTTGACTAAAGGTTTCATGAATTTGTTGAAGAAGGACACCCCTTTTTACTGGGATGAGCGAGCCCAAGATTCTTTCGATGCCTTGAAGGAAGCCTTAGCAACGGCCCCCATGCTTAGTCCACCAGACTATAGCCATGATTTTTTTATTTATGTGGTCGCGTCTCAAGAGATGATTGGGATGGTATTGGTTCAGGAGGATGAGGAGCTCCATGACCATGTCATATATTATCTAAGCCAAAACCTAATTGATGCAAAACTTCGTTATTCCCATGTTGAGAAGCTAGCCTTAGCAACCGTCCATATGGTTCAGCATTTAAGACATTAAATTCTCCTTCTCCAAACTTTGGTCATAGCTCACATCAATCCATTTCAATTTTTCCTCACTAGAAGGATGATTGGGGGAAAGTATAATAAATGGATTGTGATTTTGCAAGAGTTTGATCTCAAGTTCGTTTCAGTGAAATTGAAGAAATAATTGATCTTTGCTGAGCTCATATCAGATTTTCCAAATTTGGATGAAGAGGAGGTTTATGAAGATTCTTTTGTTGATGAACATATATTCATGATCTCAACTGTGGACCCTTGGTACGGGGATATTATTGTGTATTTTCAAACATTGAAGGTCCCTACTCACCTCTCATGGGATGAGCGGCGACGACTACATCACGTAGCGAAGAACTACCTCATAGTGGATGATACTTTGTACCACTATTGGGTTGATTCCATTTTACGTTTTATTTAACTCATGATGAGGCTTAGGTCATACTTAATGATTGCCATGAAGGGTCATGTGGTGGTCATTTATCTAGGATTTCTACAGCGCAAAAAATCTTAAGAGCGAGCTATTTTTGGTCATCCATCTTTAAATATTGTGTTAATGCGGTCAAGAAGTGCCACCCTTGCCAGGTGTTTGCACTTAATATGCGCTCGTGTCCTGCCCCTTTGCATCCTATTGTCACTGTTGGTCCCCGGTCCCTTCACCAAGTAGGGGCTTGATTTTATGGATTGAAAAAAGCTTTGGCTAGGGGGCACCATCATATTATTTTGGTTGTCAATTACTTCACGAAATGGGAAGAGGCTATTCCCATAGTTAAATTCAACGGTGAGATAGCTGCGCATTTCATATTTAACCATATTATCACCCGGTTTGGCATTCTGAGAGAGCTTCTCACTGACCATTGCAGGAACTTTCAGAACAAAATGATGGAAGAGTTGGCTTCGAAGTTAGGATATAAGCAAGAGCACTCCTCTTCTTATTATCCTCAAGTGAATGGACAGTTTTAAGCAGTGAAAAAGTCACTTAAGTCCATTCTCCAACGAACCATCGCATAGAGAAAGAATAATTGGCATATCATGGTGTAACCTGCTTTGTGGGCCTATAGAACCGCAGTCAAGAATGCCACCAATTTTTCTCCCTATCAGCTTGTGCATGGGGTTGAGTCAATATTACCGGTTGAATACGAAATCCCTTCTTTGAAGCTAGCTGTGGAGATTTTACCAGAGACTTCTGCATTGGAAGAGCATTTGGTCCATTTAGAGAAGCTTGATGAGCAGCGTCGAGATGCTTTAGTGGCCCTTGAGGTTAACAAGCGTCATGTTAAGGTCCTGTATGATAATTCTGTCCATCCTAGGAGGTTTAGTGAAGGTGACTTGGTCCTTTTGTGGGATCAAGCTAAGGAACTATTGGGGGCAGGAAATTTCAATCCTATGTGGCATGGTCCTTACGTGGTTAAGTGTGTCCTAGAGAAAGGTTCCTATGAGCGGGTTGATTATGAAGGGACAACCTTGGCGGAGCCTAGAAATGGGTTCTATATCAAAAAATACTATGCATGATGTAGTAGGGATTTCTCCCTAGCTATGAGCAAGAAAGGCTACCTTCTATCTATAGGATGGAAGGGTAGGGTTCCTGTGGATGAAAAAACCCCAAGGAAATGTTAGCTTTGAGCCATGAAAACCCTGCAAGAAATTGTTAGAAAAAAAAAGAAATGGCTACAAGAAATCAAAGGAGAACCTGCAACAAACTATGAGTAAATAAACCTGCAAATAAACATGAGCTAGAAAAACTAAACTAAAAGCAAAAGAAACATGGTTATACCTTCATCCTTTGTGGAAATGGGCCACCATGCCCTAGCTTTGGACGCACCTCTCTATGGAATGGGGTTTTGGATTATGGAGCTATGCAGGAGAGGGGTGAATGACTTGAGAGGAAAGGGTCTCAAGGCACTCACACGGGCAGCATAACGATAGGAAGAGGAGTGTTTTGAGAGTGACCCCCACTCCTCTATTTATAGTTTTTCTTTGATATTTTAGGGTTTTAAGACCTTGGTCAGGGATTTATCCCTTTTGGGGCTTTAAGCCCCTTTTTCCCAATTCGTAGCTCCTTTGGGGGTTTTAAGCTCCTTTGAGGGGGTTTAACCCCTTTTTGGAGGTTTTAGCCCCTATGCGAGCTATTTTGGCTCTTTTTAGGGGTTTTTAATCCCTTGTTTGCGTTTTTGAGCCTTTGAAAGGGTGTGGGGGTCAAATGAGGGTAGTGAAATAGATGTCTTTGGGTGGTGTAGGTCATGTAGAGCTCAATGAGGGATTTTTTGGGTTAACAGATTGCCCCCTAATGTGTGAGGGAAAGAGCTCATTGTATGGACGATGGACATCATAGTATTTTCTGGAGNGGCATGGTGGCTTTTGGTTTTTGTATTAATATGGTTCCCATCAATGGGTGAGATACAAATAATGTGTGACATGTATATGGATGAGGTGAGAATCCCCATGTTCGTAACGATGTCAAAAGAATAATGCGATGTAAGCTCTAAAATGTAAGAGATGATCATGTACAACTGTTGTTACATAGTGGTTTCCTCAATAAGAGGTTGAATACAATACTGGTCTGTCGAACTACTACATTAGACCCATGGCATTCTCATGGAATGTTATATCTTCATGACTGATGGTCTACTGGATCTAGAATGGTACATAGTTTACTGACGGGTACATAGTTTACTAACGGAGATTCAAAGTCTCTATGGTACCAATATGTTGTATCAATCATAAATCTATATAGAAGCACTTCTCTGGGGCTTCTAAACAATGTCTCCAACACAAACCACAAATCACAAGGGACATGAACCTATTTGGGTCCCTCAAATAGACTCATCAATGTGCCAGAGTCAGGCGACATCCAGGGTCTTCGACCAAATACTGCATGGACCAATACCTTGTATGAATCTCAACGGTGCAATGATGTAGCTGTAGTCAAGCACGTGAGACACAACCATCCCAAGAGGCACTGAGGACTCCTATAAATTGGTCCAAGGAACTGATCAATGAGGTTAATGAAACTAGGATACAAGGACCTCTAGGTCTATCCTCTAGAATATATGTGTTTCCATCGACAGAGGGAGACCTGCAACCGGCCAAGGAAATGGTGTTTCCTTGACTAGAAGCGCAAGGGAGATAACCGAAAGATGTGAGAAAATATGAGGACTGAACCACTGAATGGGGGGGCTAGAATAGGGGCAGAGGGATTATAGTGGACTCAAACTTCCTTTGTTGAGAGCATGATGGCAGGGCGTACCAAGAAGCAAATGAAACTGACTCATGGGGAAGGGATCATAGCTATAATACCGGGGATGCAACTGCAGATGGGAAATACTTGGTGGAGGTAGAAATTTTTGGTATTGATGGGATCCAAGGAAGACACATCATAGAATACTTGGAACAAAGGCGACCCAAACTAGGAATGATGCCAAACTGTTGTATGTGGGGTGGTGCCTAAAGACACCATTGTGGTATGATCTCATGGATTTTTAGCGAGCCCAAGAAATTAAATGCTTGATGGTGCTTTCAATTTTAGAGAGTCTGAAAGCATGAAGAAGACTCCAGTGGGGTCTCTTTTTCATTGATAGTCTCCTGTGCCCGAAAAAGGTTTAAAATGTACATAGGAGAGCTCATCCATCTTTTGTGGGATGGGAGACTTCTTTACCATTGGTAGTCCAATCAAGTCGAGAAAATTTAAACCTGTACTGACTGGATGGTCATTCAAATAATTTTACGAGCATGAACGAAACCAAGTTTGCTCGGCAATATTTTCTTGATGAGAAGAATGGAAAAGAGCTTAACGACCACCCATGGTGAGGTTTTTCATAAATTTCAGCCCCTCTGCCCAAGAAAGCATAAAAGGATGCAGAGGGGAACATTCTTGGCTTGAATGTGCCAATGTGGTCCTTTTCAGATGGTAGTCTACATAGTCTGCAAAAGGAGATAAACGAGACAATGTAGACACCCTTTCCTATACCTTAACGAGCGGGAAAGGAGGCAGTGATGCTGGACAATATTTTCATTCTTTTAGGAGTCAAAAAAGAGCTTAATGGAAACTCTAGTATGGTCAACCGATTGGGGGGGCACTAATGGTGCCCCCATCTCAGGACAATGGACAGTGGTACAAAGGTCAAACGTGTAGTATGGATGGAGAAAGTGGCTCTTGAACATACCAATACGTGCATGGGATAGATCACGACAGAGGCACGCGATTCGGTGCAGTAGAGGCATGCAAACCGAGGTGGCTCTCAGACAGAGGTCAAGAGAGTCTTGTGTGAGTTATGGTGGATGGACTGGACTACATATGATGTGAGTGCAAGTCCGGAGATAGTTATATGCCAAATGTATGTGAAAGAAATGATACGCCATCTAGAAAATGGTCCAGTAACCCGCGTGAGTTGCGGTGGACGGATTAGATATTTATATGCTGAAATAATAAAATGATGTGCCTTTCAGGAGATGGTCTGGGATCCTGCATGAGTTGCGGTAGGCAAGTGTGATGCAAGTACAGGTCCAGAGACACTTATATCACAATGTGGTACGTAAACCAAGGTAACTGTCGGGAAGTGGCCCCAAAAATTAATTATTAAACATGAGATGATGGTCTCATTAAAAGATAGAGGATGAAATCTTGAGCCTGGAGGTGTGAGGGGTGTCTCAAACAGACTTTGGGTGACTCTAACTAGCATCTAATGGTGTTTCCCCTAATGGGGGTCTTTGATTTGTGGTAAAAAAATTGCAAAACAAATAAGGAAAACAAAGAGACTCGTTGGTGATGTTAAGCGTAAAATATCTTGAGGTAGAGCCCATTACGGGGGTTCTCCAAGAGTTGTCCATCAAAGTCAATAAGGGTGTATGCCCCTTTTTCAAGGCAACGGTGGACAATGTATGGGCCATACCACATTGACTCGAACTTGCCTTTGCCCAACTTATCATTGCGCTGGTCATAAACCAAAACCATATCGCCTTCACTAAAGGTGCGAGGGTGGGCATGGGAGTCCTAATAGGATTTTGACCATGTTTTTGTTGCTTCAATGGCTTGGAGGGAAGCCTGATGGTCTTCTATGGTTTGCTCAAGTTGGAGGAGTCATTCTTCCAAAGGCGAAGTATCAAGAAGGAGTTCTACTGCAAGGCAAAGTGATGGGATCTGTCACTCTATAGGGAGTACTGACTCAACACCATTTACTAAATAGAAAGGGGTGAAACCAGTTGCAGTTTTTGCAGATGTGCGATAATCCCATAGGGAAAAAAACAACATGTGATGCCAGTTGGTTTTATGGTTTCCTACCATCCTTTGGAGCATTGTTTTGATGATTTTGTTGACTGCCTCAACTTGTTCGTTTCCCTCGGGGTAGTAGGAAGATGAGTACTGGTGTTTGAATTTCAACATGGTTGAAAGCTCAATCCAAATAGCATCTTCAAATTGTTTACCATGGTCTAAAACCAACTGTTTGGGAACACCAAATCATGAAACGACGTGGTTAAAGAAGAAACGTGCCACCATTTCACTTTTGCAATCGAACATGGGCATGGCCTCAAGCCACTTAGTGAAGTAATAAACTACCACAATGATGTATTTATGACTATTGGCCAAGATAGGGTTGGTTTTCATGAAGTTGATTGCCCATTTGTAGAAGGTAACGACTGTGACTACGGGGTGTAATGGTGCGGGGGGTTCTTGCCTTTGGGGCAAACAGTTGACATCTACGATAGTGTTTAACTGCCTCTATGCAATCAACAAAGATGGAAAGCTAGAAGTAGTCGACATGTAGAATCTTCTAGGCAGTTTCCAGTCTTGAAAGGTCGCCACTACAGGCTCCACTATGACAGTCGTTGAGAACTGTCTCAGCCTCGTCATGGGTGAGGAAACAATGTAGGATGGTATCAATGCCTTGACGATATAAAACATCTCCAATTAGACTATGGCGAGTGGCTTGATGTCAGATGCATCGCTTGTCCTCATGGTTTAAGTGGGCTGCAAACTTCTGTGTGCGTAAATATAGAAGGATCCCCCCATACCATGGGTCCTTCATGGATATGACAAATGGGAAATCATCAGGGAGGTCATCCTTGGGTGGTGGTGAAGTGGTCAATGGGGGCATATTTTTCATGAGCATGGCCAATGCGAGTGCCTTTGTGCTTTTAGAGGGAAAAAACTCCAAGTCGAATTCTTGGAGGATGACTACCCACTTGGCTGCACAGCCTTGTAGAAGGAGACGGCTTAAGAGGTACCGCATTGGGTTGGAGTCAGCCACTACTTAGCTATGGTTTTCAATGATGTAGTAGCACAGCTTTTGGGCTAATAAAATGATGACAAGGGCCAATTTATCTTCGGGTGAATATCGTAGTGGGGGGCCTGTCATCTTCTAACTGACATAATAAATTACGTGTTCCTAACAACCATCATCCTCTTAGACCAGGACTCCAGCAATGGCATTTTTTGAGGCTGACATGTAAAGAATGAAGTCTCGGGTGAATTCTGGTGCCGACAGTAATGGTGTGGAAGACAAGGCTTGTTTGAGTGCTTCAAACAATTCCTGCGCTTGTTGATCCCAAACAAAGGGAATTTTGGTGCAGAGCAGACATATGAATCCATGGGATTTAGTTGCATACTCTGGTACAAAGTGGAAAAGGAAGTTGGCCTTACCTTGGAGGCTCTGCAGTTGGCGCAGTGTTTGTGGTATGGGGAGATCAAGGATAGCTTGAAATTTGAGAAGATCAACCGTTATCCCTTTGTGGGATATGATGAAGCTGAGCAGACATTCTACTGGGACACAAAAAACACACTTTAGGGGATTCAAGTGAATTTTGTACTTGTGGCATCGCAAAAAGACTTGTCCTAAGTTGTCTATATGTTGTGCTCATTTTGGTGAGCGAGCAGTAAGGTCATCCAGGTACACCCGTATGATGTGGATTAGGTCATGGAAACAATATGTCATGGCACGCTGGAAGGTGGCTCTAGCATTCTTTATACCAAAGGGCATTACTCGATATGTGAATGTGCCCCATGGGGTTGTGAATGCAGTATTGTAATGATCTTCTTTCCAGATCTGAATTTGGTTGTATCCGAAAAGGCCATCCACGAAGGAAACTAACTCATGTCCGGCACACTCATCGATGATCTTATTGATGAAGGGCATTGGGAAGTTGTCTTTGGGACATGCCCAATTCAAATGGTACCCTATTTTTTATTCACAGGAGCAGGATTTGAAAGCAATTGGGTAAATGAAGCCAGCCATGCGTAGCTTGCATAGCTTCTCTATTTCAGCTTTGACCGCGGCAGGTTTGGAGGAATGGATGGGTCTTTTCTTTTGGTGCACGAGGGCCACATCAGGCCATGTGTTGATGTGGTGTTCCACAATGGATGGATCCAATGCGGGCATTTTAGTGTAGGACCAGGAAAAGATGTCACGGAATTCTTGGAAGAGCACTTTGTAGGAAGCGACTTATTTCGAGGAGCATGATGCCCCCAGCATGATTTTCTCAACCACCTCAGGATTGGTTGAGATGTTGATTTTTAATGGTTGGTGATATGTTGTCCATGTTCCCTTCTTCGAAGGAATCTAGTGCCGGGATGGGATTTTTGAACCAATCGACTTTCCCATGAATGAAATCCTTTGTTTCAATGGAAAACTGGTCAGACTGCGATACCATTTCCTCGGAGAGGAAGAATGAGCGGTGGTGCATGTCATCCCAAGGGTATTTTGGAGTAGTTAAGGCTTCAATTATCTCCTCATCATTGCAAAAGAAACGATGAGACAAGTCTGATGGCCTGTCGGTGATCGAGGAGATAAGAGGGTCTGTGGAACTGGACATCATGTAAATGGACATGGTGTCTAAAGAAGGAGGTGGGGGTGGATTTCTTCGATTCGAGTGATCTCATATTCAAGGGAATGTTTTCGAAGGTTGGCTAGGGCCATTCCAAATTCAGACAAGTCTTGGAAATGGTGAGAATAGTGTCCATACAATCCGCAAAGGGTGCAAGCATGGTTTGTTCTCAAAGACTTATTTCTCACTATTGGCCCACTTGGGAGCTCAACCATGGGGATGTTTTATGTTGTGTCCATGGCATCCAAATGTGCATGGATCATGGAAATTTTAGGGTAGTTTTGAGTTCCATGGCCCTGTTCTTCACAGACGGCACAAGGCAGGATTTGTCAAGGTTCAATGGTAGTGTTATAGCCTTTTTTTGTTTCCTATTTTTGAACCATTTGCTTGTCTTAAAAATATGGTTTTTCTTATTGTTTTAAAGTTTTGACCTTGGTTTCTTTTAAAATATTTTTTTTTTAGCCTTATGTTTATATTTGATTTAACAGGCTTTTTTTTTAATTTTTGCTTGACTTAATTAACTTCATGGTTTTTATGGGCTTATAGGATGTATATATTTCTAAAAGGTTCTAAATAAATATCATAAGAACTTACTTAAAGTTATTTACCAAAAAACAACACTTTGTTTGGAGTTTTGGTTAAAAAAATCATAAAACAGGGATTCCTGTAGCGCTAGCCAGAAAAAGTTACACAGGAGCACTACAAGAAAGTCGCGCAAGCTAAAATCATCATTTTTTCGGTCCAATTTCTTCGGGATTCTTATCTGTGAGGTGTCAATCACATTATTTGGTGCATTTGATACGTGCCCTCCATGGTTTAATCATTGAAATAGGTGGATGATCATCATAAGGGTGAGATCATGGGATTGCATGCAGAGAAGGATAAATGATGACAGCAAGTAGAATGAGACAGAGTTTTTCGGGAGTATGTTCCTTATTTGAAGGACACAAAGGATATTGAAGGTCATGGTGAGAATAAACTGTTGAGAAATCAAGAGTTTTCAACTGAATGAGGAGTTAGGGATTTTCAGCAGCGACTGTTTGAAGTGGTCTGGACAGTTAGAGACAGGTGGAGCATGAAATTTGACACTTAACCGTTGAAATAACTACATTCCAGTGCTCGTATTGGTCTTCTAAACAGCTGCATGAGTATCAACATAACATGGGTCTCCTCTCGATGGAGCGCAATGATTGGACAACAAATTATAAACAGTTGGAACTTGCTGCAATAGAAAAAAAGGACAAGTTGAAGCATGAGCAATCTAAACATTTGATTGCTTTAACAGAAGCTAAAAGCATGAGGAAAGTTTGAAAAGAGATTTTGAAGCTCAAAAATATCATGCTTATGAATTTTTGTCTCCTTTGAAGATGACTGGCTGCTGTGTGAGACATACCAGGACCGACCAGTAAATAGAAAAAATATTTTTATTACTCACTCCAACTGAAATTGTAATCATTCTTGAGAAGCCTTTGCATGCTATGCATTCTGAATCGGAATAAATCCAGTGTGAATCCAAGGCTAAGTTGGTTCAAGCCCAGGAGATGGTATTTGATTTTGAGCAAAGGAATCTTACCCTGGAGTTAGCTTTGCAGGAAGCCAATATGCTTTTTGAAGAACAAAATAAAAATTGTGGAGAGGCATAGAGAAAGTTAAACGAGCTTGAAGCTTTTGAAGATGCACCATAGAAACAACATCAATCTTTTTATTCTGAGTTGAGATTCCAAGACTCACTGCTAAACAGAAAGAGGAATGTGAACCACAAAAACAAGTGTTTGAAGCTAAGATGGAAAAGTGCCATAGGTCTTTAGAGGAGGAATTGGAAAAACAAAAACGTCTAGCTAAGTTGAGGGCTACTGATATCCAAGTTAAAGAGCATGAATTATCAGAAAAGGAAAAACAACTAGAGAAACATGCTGAAAAACTTAAAAAATCAGAGAATAGCTTGCAGGCAAAACTAACCTCCTTGATAAAAGCAGGGGAGTCCTGTGAAAATTAGGAACATAAAATTAAAGTACAAAAAGAAAACCTTGAGAAGGATGGCGAGCATAATGAATTTGTTCAAGAATTCAAGATGCAAATGAATGAATTAGAGAGAAAAGTAAAGGAGTAGTGCAAGTAGATATAGAGAGATTTAGAAGTAAGGGACTCAGATCTTGAAATAAGGAAAGAAAGAGATATGCGGGATATATTTTTACAGAGAGAATTGGTTCAAAAGTTAAAGGTCAAGGATGAAGACAGGGTTGAAGTAGAGGAATTTTCAGATCATGCAAATGAAAACTTTGAATTTAAATAGAAACTTAATGACAATGAGAGCAAGAATTTACAATTAGATATTAAGGAATCCGAGCCTATTGAAAATGCTGTACCTACAGAGACAATTTTAGATGAAAAAGAGGATATTGAAATGCAAAGATTATTGAGAATTATGCTCTGTTTTTCCTGTTTTGGGTTATTGAAATTGAATGCAGACCACGAGCTGATGGAGATGAATTTTAGAAAAAAAAAGAGGTTTTCGTTCATAAGATACCCATTCACAAAAAACTCTCTCTGTTTTGCAACAGCTATCAAGGTTTGAAAGATTCATTTTAATCTTTACAGCTTATTGTTCAGGGTTTTAAAAATATTTAATATTTTCCTGTTTTAGTGTTCATCTTGCGGGGAATATTATGATTGATTGGAGATGAATTTTTAAAAACCAAGAGAGGTTTTTGTCCATCACAGACCCATTCAAAAAATTATCTCTCAGTTTTTACACAGGTGTCACGGATTGAGAGATATGGAAGCTTCTTTGACACCTATTTTTCAGAAATTCACCATATTTACCAAGAATCTGATTTTACTATTTTTAGTCAATTAGTTGAAAGTTAGTTAATGTAACTGTTGGGTAGTTTCAAATTTGACCTAATGAAGGGAAGATAGAACTACTTCTCTGTAATTATAAAAGATGGACAAGGGTACAGGAAAGGGGTTCGATTTTTTGGCTGGCAAGAGGAGGTCTTCAGACTTGTTCAGAAGCCAAGTAAATGACTCTTATGTGTATTTGAAAGAATGATTATGAAATATATGCTCTATTTACCCTTCAGTTTGTTCTCTGGATTCATTTATAGCTTGTTTTAGCTACTCAGTTGGTAATTTCATTTCTGGTTTAAAGTTATTATACTTGTAGTGCTTGTCATTTGTGGATGAACCTCAGTGTTTTTTTCTATTGGATAATGGTTATTTTGTTATGCATCTCATTTTTTCTATGCTTATGATTTAGTGTTTATTTGAATTTATGAATGCATTCCCTCTTGTCATCAAACTTCTCAACCAAAAAAACTTGAAAACCCTAAAAACCTTAATTTGTTTGATTGAAATTCTTGAGATTATGTTGGCTTGTTCTCTTGTAGTCTGGGAAAAATTTCTGGCATAAACATTTTTGCCGCCGTTGCCGAGGAACGAATTTGTAAACATATCTTTCCCTGGGATACTTATCATTTCACTAGTCTTAAGAGGTGAACTTAAACCAACAAATCTTAAATACTACTTTTCACTAGTTTGTCACAGTGGCTACTAGGGGAATTGGAACAAGAAACAGTCCTAGTTCACCTTTGCAGTTGGTTGTTTCAGACCCAGAACAGATACTGAAAACAGCTAGAAGAATTAGAAGGTTTTAGTCATCCCCAGCTTTATGCAGCCCTAATTAATTTGAACTATTGTCACCCCTTCCTCTTTCTAAGGAGGAAAAACAAAATCTATCTTGACAAATCGATTAGCGACTACACTAGTTCAAGATGCAGAGGCCGAAGACCATGGAAGCCATTCTGGCTCGAAGGTTTGCACCTTTCAATTTTTTCGATGTACCAGGTTTTCCAAATCTAGTACCTATTATGGATGTTTGGGGAGATTGTCTTCCACGGTTTAGAGAAAGCAAAGAGGATAATCCTTCAGATCACCTCATCAGATTTCATCAATGTATGGTCCAGTTAAATATACAGCATGAAGATGTTCATGTATTCACTTGAGCAAGATGCACGAGAATGGTATTTTTGTCTTCCTACTGCTAGCATTTCCTCATTGAAATAATTCCACACATGTTTTCGAAAACATTGTAAGTATGTGTTCTCAGTTGAATTCTTTTTTAAAGATTGTTGTGAGCAGGCTGATTTTTATAATACAATTTCTGTTTCAAAAAATCATGATGATAAGTATAGTCAAGGATTGAAAACATGTCATGAAGAAGTTGTAGTTTCAGAATTTGTTGAAGATGAAGAGGTAACATTTTTAGATACTGTTGTCAAGGAAGAATTCCATGATCATTACGATAATCAAGTTGTTATTTTAGGTCAGGTTGAAGATTATTCAAGTGATGAGATTAGTAGAGATAGTTTGGAATGTTCTCATAATGATTTCAACAGTATTAATAATCATTTGAATGCTAATCCTTTTGAAGATCAATCTCTTGTTCAACAAACTATTGGAAATCATTGTTGTGTTAAAGATTGTCTTTGTATTGAAGAAAAATATGAACCTTTAGCATCATCATTCGAAATTTCTCAGAATGCTCCTTGTTATGATGAAGAGATTAGGGTTCCAAGACAAGAATTCTGTGATGAACTATATTCTTTTCCTTTTTGTTTTGATACTAAAATCGATGAAATCCAGGCTGTTCGCAATTTTTCAGAAGTTGCTTATATTTATGGTTATGATAAATCTGATGTTCAAAATCATTATGAAGATGCTCTAATTTTTAATAAATATGACGATGAAATTGAAAAGAAAGACCCAAAAATGTGTGAGGTGTGTGATATGGCACAATCTGATCAGCAGATTCAGGAATGCATTCAGTCCATTATCCTTGAATAGCCAAAGCCAATGCATGATAGTTATCCATTTGAATACAGTGTGGAAAAGGAGGTTCAGCTTCTTGACATTATTGATGATACTATCCAAAAAATTCAGGATAAAATTCAGGCTGATCCTGAAGTAATTTTTTGCCAAAGCCTGCTTGATATTCATGGAACAAAATATTCTTATGGACATCCTATCTTTTTCATAGAACAGGAAGAGGTAACTTTTGGAAATTTTTATGATTCAGTGGCAGATTATTTAGAGTCAATACTAAGTTATAAATATGTTATTTTAGAGACACCATTTAATGAAAGTGAGTATAAGTTGTTAGATCTTTGCTCTTCATGTTTTCCAGTATTTCTAATTATATATATATTCGGAGTTGGAAACAAGTTTTGGTGGGTTGATGAAATTTTGTCCTGGTTACATTGGAAATGGGATTACAATTTGATTCAGTAAATGGAAGGTTCCTCAAAGAAAAGAGATTTGATTTTCATTGTATATATCAATGTGTGAATGATTGAATAAAGACTCCATAGCCCAATGGATGTTTTGTAGAAAAGCAGGAAGTTTTGGTTACAAAAGGCACTAGTCTACAGGTTCTTGAAGCCTCATAGAAAGGACTTCATCCCACAGCAGGATCCAGATGTTATAGCCTATTTTTGTTTCCTATTTTTGAACCATTTGCTTGTCTTAAAAATATGGTTTTTCTTATTGTTTTAAAGTTTTGACCTTGGTTTCTTTTAAAATATTTTGATTTTAGCCTTATGTTTATATTTGATTTAATAGGTTTTCTTTTTAATTTTTGCTTGACTTAATTAATTTCATGGTTTTTATGGGCTTATAGGATGTATATATTTCTAAAAGGTTCTAAAGAAATATCATAAGACCTTACTTAAAGTTATTTACCAAAAATCAACACTTTGTTTGGAGTTTTGGTTAAAAAAATCATAAAACAGGGATTCCTGTAGCGCTAGCCAGAAAAAGTTACACAAGAGCGCTACAAGAAAGTCTCGCAAGCTAAAATCATCATTTTTTCGTTCCAATTTCTTCAGGATTATTATCTGTGAGGTGTCAATCACATTATTTGGTGCATTTGATACATGTCCTCCATGGTTTAATCATTGAAACAGGTGGATGATCATCATAAGGGCGAGATCGTGGGATTGCATGCAGAGCAGGATAAATGATGATAGCGAGTAGAATGAGACAGATTTTTTTGGGAGTATGTTCCTTATCTAAAGGAAACAAAGGATATTGAAGGTCATGGTGAGAAGACACTGCTGAGAAATTGGGATTTTTCAATTGAATGAGGAATTAGGGCTTTTCAGCAGCGATTGTTTGAAGTGGTCTGGACAGTTAGAGATAGGTGGAGCATGAAATTCGACACTTAACCATTGAAATAACTACATTCTAGTGCTCGTATTGGTCTTTTAAATAGATACATGAGTATCAGCATAACATGGGTCTTGTCTTGATGGAGCGCTGATTGGACAACAAATTATAAACAGTTGGAACTTGCTGCAATAGAAAAAAAGGACAAGTTGAAGCACGAGCAATCTAAACATTTGATTGCTTTAACAGAAGATAAAAAGCGTGAGGAAAGTTTGAAAATATATTTTGAAGCTCAAAAATATAGTGTTTACAAAGTTTTGTCTCCTTTGAAGATGACTGGCTGCTGTGTGAGACATACCAGGACCGACCAGTAAATAGAAAAAATATTTTTATTACTCACTCCAACTGAAATTTTAATCATTCTTGAGAAGTCTTTGCATGCTATGCATTCTGAATCGGAAGAAATCCAGTGTGAATCCAAGGCTAAGTTGGTTCAAGCCCAGGAGATGGTATCTAATTTTGAGTAAAGGAATCTCACCGCAGAGTCATCTTTGCAGGAAGCCAATATGCTTTTTGAAGAACAAAATAAAAATTGTGGAGAGGCATAGAGAAAGTTAAAGGAGCTTGAAGCTTTTGAAGATGCACTGCATAAACAACATCAATCATTTTATTCTGAGTCGATATTCCAAGACTCATTGCTAAAAAAAAAGAGGAATGTGAACCAGAAAAACAAGTGTTTGAAGTTGAGATGGAAAAGTGCCACAGGTCTTTAGAGGAGGAATTGGAAAAACAGAAATGTCTAGCTGAGTTGAGGGCTGCTGATATCCAAGTTAAAGAGCATGAGTTGTTAGAAAAGGAAAAACAGCTAGAGAAACATGTTGAAAAACTTAAAAGATCAAAGAATAGATTGCAGGAAAAACTAACCTCCTTGATAAAAGCAGGGCAGTCCTATGAAAATCAGGAACATAAAATTAAAGTACAAAAAGAAAACCTTGAGAAGGATGGCGAGCATAATGAACTTGTTCGAGATTTCAGGATGCAAAGGAATGAATTAGAGAGAAAAGTAAAGGAGCAGTGCAAGAAGATACAGAGGGATTTAGAATTAAGGGACTTAGATCTTGAAATAAGGAAAGAAAGAGATATGTAGGATATATTTTTACAGAGAGAATTGGTTTAAAAGGTAAAGGTCAAGGATGAAGACAGGGTTGAATTAGAGGAAGTTTCAGATCATGCAAATGAAAACTTTGAATTTAAACAGAAACTTAATGACAATGAGAGCAAGAATTTACAATCAGATATTAAGGAATCCGAGCCTATTGAAAATGTTTTACCTGCAGAGACAATTTCAAATGAAAAAGATGATATTGAAATGCAAAGATTATTGAGAATTATGCTCTGTTTTTCCTGTTTTTGGTTATTTAAATTGAATGCATACCACAAGCGGATAGAGATGAATTTTAGAAAAAAGAAAGAGGTTTTTGTTCATAAGATACCCATTCACGAAAACCTTTCTCAGTTTTGCAACATCTTTCAAGGTTTGAAAGATTCAGTTTAATATTTACAGCTTATTTTCCAGGGTTTTAAAAATATTGAGTATTTTCCTGTTTTAGTGTCCATATTGCGGGGCATATTATGATTGATTAGAGATGAATTTTTAAAAACTAAGAAAGGTTTTTTCCATCACGGACCCATTCACAAAATCCTCTCTCAGGTTTACACAGGTGTCACGGATTGAGAGATATGGAAGCTTCTTTGACACCTATTTTTCAGAAATTTGCCATATTTACCAAGAATCCAATTTTGCTATTTTTAGTCAATTAGTTGAAAGTTAGTTAATGTAACTGCTGGGTAGTTTCAAATTCAACCTAATGAAGGGAATATATAACTAATTCTCTGTAATTATAAAAGATGGACAAGGGTACAGGAAAGGGGTTCGATTTTTTGGCTGGAAAGAGGAGGTCTTTAGACTTGTTCATAAGCTAAGTAAATGACTCTTATGTGTATTTGAAAGACTGATTATGAAATATATGCTCTATTTACCCTTTAGTTTGTTCTCTGGCTTCATTTATAGATTGTTTTAGCTACTCAGTTGGTAATTTCATTTCTGGTTTAAAGTTTTTATACTTGTAGTGCTTGCCATTTGTGGATGAACCTCAGTGTTGTTTTCTGTTGGATAATGGTCATTATGTTATGCATCTCAGTTTTTCTATGCTTATGATTTAGTGTTTATTTGGATTTATGAATGCATTCCCTCTTGTCATCAAAATTCTCAACCAAAAAACCTTGAAAACCCTAAAAACCCTAATTTGTTTTATTGAAATTCTTGAGATTATGTTGGCTTGTTCTCTTGTAGTCTGGGAACAATTTCTGGCATAAACAGGTAGCTTTCGCATTTTTTCCCCTAGCCCTTTTTGGGTGGGGCGGTGTGGGTGTGGGTGCAGTGGTTGGTTTTTGCGGACTGGGTGGAGGATGATATTCGAATGTAATGGGTTGCACGAGGGTTAAGACGAACTGGGGCATCGAAGGTTGGTCTGGTGGATCGAGGTACCACACAAGAATCCCTAATGTGAAATTGGGTAAGTTTAAGGTAGCCATTACTAGCTTACTCATGACACCAGGCGGGGGAAATAGGAAGGGAATTGTATGGACTGGGGAGGAGCCCAAATAACTCCTTGGTGGTTGCATGTGGGGATGGGGTTGTGGCTGTGGCTATGCATAATGCTATGGCTGTTGATGATGTTGCGACTACAGATGATGTTGTGGCTGCTGTTGGGGCTGCGGTTGTGGTTGATGTTTAGGTGCAGCAGTACTAGATAAGAGCATGCACAAATCCCCAATCACATTTGGTGTCGATGGTGGTGACACTAAGGGGAAGGAATTTTTCATGGGGGTGTCAGCAAACAACCCAGGGCCTACATTCAATAATGGGAAGGCGGGTATGTTTTTTACCATGGTATTGGCCATAGGGATAACATTGGCTGGTGTGGTTAGCCCTTGTGGATCGACGGTATTGACCATAGGGATAATAGTGGTTGGTGCGGTTAGCCCTTGCGAATCGTGATAAGTTAGTTGGTCAACCATCATGATTTTCCTGTCATGAGGGAACATCATGAGACAGAAAACATTTGATTCTATGGCTCTCACGGCATCCATATAACTTCTTCTGAGGAGAAGGTTATAGTCCAACTAAGCATTGACAACTTCTATGTCAATCAATACTGTTTTCCCAGCTAATGTGATGGGAACATGTAGGAGGATACCTTGGGATTTAACGGGGTGGCTATCATAAGCCCGCAGAGTAGTAGTGGATGGTTGTAGAATTAGGGACCTAAGTTTTTTCCAGACTAAGGTTGACATGACACATGTGGATTCCCCCTCGTCAACGATGCACCAGTGCACAACCAAATTCTGAATGGATACTGGGATTTGGAAGGAAATGGTTGATGGCATCCATGGTTCTCCATTCTCTGTGTTGAATGTGATCAACTTAAAGTTAGAGGGGTCTACAGCATCGAGGGCGGCTAGTAAGTATTTTCGCTATGTTGGGTAACTTTTAAGTACCTCAAGAGCGGACATAGCCATAGGTGTTTGGGCCAATTCATGCACGATGTTGTAGCTTACAACAGCTCTACCCGTGACATTGTTGGAAACCCATCATATGGGGAGGCGTGGGGGAAAAGGGGGTAAATGAAGAGGTGTGTTGGTTGTTTTGGATTAGGATGCCACTGATGGGTCAGCGGGTTCGGTGTTAGCTCTGTACTAATTTTATCTGGTCTGTAAATTGACCTTCGGTTGTCAAGGCTAGCAAGTGGTGAACACCTGTTTCTTCTATCGAAGGTGCAGCTAGGGCGGTGGGATTGGTTTGGGGAGAAAGTGCAGTTGCTACCAGTTCTTAGACAAGTAATGGGTTTTGGAGCACCATGGGTGGAGGTCCTGGTGGTGTCGAGTTGGGTTGAGCTGGGGATTCCGTATTGGTAGTGTGTTGAACTTCATTATGAATGGACTGTTTAGCCTGACCCATGAAGGGGCATTCGTGTGTATAGTTCCTATTGACCTCGCATAGTTTGCATGGTTTATTTGTGCATAATGGAGTGTTGCATTTAGGTTGGTTTGGTTGCTGAGGGTTTTGAGCTAGCCAGTTCGCCCCGGCATTGTTGGGAGGATTTGGTTGTTGACCGCCTCCTTGCGGTTGATTGTTGGTTTGATTCCTTGCTCGATTTTTTCTGGCTTGCCCTTGTTGGTTATTAGTGGCTGGTTGGGTGGGATGGTTTTGCTGTGCAAACACTTGTCCCAAAGGAGCAGGTGGAACTGGGGCAAGGGTTTGAGTATCTTGAACAGGTGGTGCATAGTAGACTTGGGGGGCTGGGGGTGCTACAAATGTGGAAATATACCCCACATATTGTTGTGCCAGATAAGTAGGTGCATGGCTCTACTGCTATGGCACAAGTTGTACATAAGAGGTCGTAGCTTCGGACTGGGACATCATTCTTGCATAGTCAGGAGCTTGGTTTGGGAAAGCAACACTAGGGGTGTTTCTTGGTTATAGTGGCATCGTAGGTGGTGTTGGATGGTGATGTGGTTGGTGGGATACAGGACCTATGATGCCATCTACGACATGGGATGCCCCCAGTGCATCCCGATAAGAGGGTTCTACACAGGGAGCATCTTGAATGATAGTGTAGAGTTATCTGGACTATGCGTAAATGAGGTCAAACTATTGGGTCTTCAAGATGGCCTCTTCCTCTGTTTGGGGATGTTTGAAGGTGACGTCCTTGGCTATAGGTGGCACCAATATTTTTAAGAACTAGTCTAGGAATATCCTGTCATCAAGCTTGGTCTTGCACAAGCTATGACGTCACCTCCACTCATGGATGTGGTCAGTGATGTGGGTCACAATGTTTTAGCGGCAAGATAGCAAGATTTCCACTCCTTCATCACATCTGACGGGGAGCTAGAAATAATACAGGAACATAAAGGCCAAGGAGTTGAAGTCTAGGTACCTGGCTTGTTGTAGCTCAATCTACCACTTGGTTGCAGCACCTGTGAGGGTGCGTTGGAATAGTCTGAGTCTAATCGAATCATCTATGATGTTGTTTCATGAGCACCATAGGTGAAACATCATAATATAGTTTTGGGGGAACTCCCCTACCTTCCCTTCAAACTTAGGGATGTCTGAGTGGAGCTTGGTTGGCATGGGAGGCCAAAAGGTTTGATGACAGATGGGGTCATTAGTTAACGTAGCCAAATCAGGAAGGTTAAGGCATGCCATGAAAGGGAGGTTTGACCCAAGTTTTATGTGTGGTGGACCAACAATGGTGGTGGCATTTGCAAGAACATGATGTACCTACATAACTGGGGGTACTTGTTGTTAGGAAGAAAACTTCTTATGGATCGGGGTGTACCACAACAGATAGAGAAACCGCATAAATCAATCCCTTCCCAATATGAAGGAGAAATAAAACATCTAACACTAAAGGATCTCAAATCATACCTTATTCCGGATGGTTAAAGTAGATCCCCGTTGAGCTTTTTCCAATCCCACTTGCTTTAGCAATTTACTCTCAACAACAGTAAATAAGGAAAGCATGCTATATAATATAGTTAGGCCTACTCTAGAATATATAATCAATAATGCATAAGAAATTAAACACAACCATGGATTCAAATTCATTTAAATGCACATCATTTGACATCAAAATATATTTCTATTAATAAAATCATAGATTACATAAGTGACAACCTCTATCAGCACGTCTACGAACTAGAGAAATTGAGTCCTCCACCTAGGCCTCCACCACCTCAATCCTCCATCTCTCAATAGCAAGCTCACAAACAAAGGAAATCTTGGGAAGAACACAAAGGGCTACATAATCAAGTACAAACAAGCTACGACAACTACAGACTATAGTTTTCTTGCTCTTCAATTCCTCTCCTTCAATGTATCCAACGGGTTCCTTATATAGTGCTTAAATGGGGTAATGGAAGGTCAAATCCGAGTGATATCGAGGCATATGGAAGGCCAAGAGACAAGTGACTCGGATCCACATCAAGGAAAACTCTAATTATATTTGGACTTATGCACACATCTCGATGTATGTGTGTTTAAGGGTAATATCAATGTATATACGCGAGAAAGGAATTAAAAGTCACGTACAACAAATAATAGGTGTTTTTAGGGATGATCTTGGAAACATCAAAGGTACAATAATGGTCCATGGGGTCCAAAGAGTCTACAGAGGGACAGGAAAGGCCATAAAAGTATGATCAACCATGTGTGGTAAAATCAGCTGTAACAGATTCCCCCTAATGTGTGAGGTCAGGGGGGTAACATGATGGCCGAAATACATTATAAATCCATCCCAGAAGTGGAGTGATGAAGAACTAGGTGGAATAACTAGCCATCCATCATTATAGTACAATAATCAATATCTGTATATGACTACAAATACATATAGCAGTCCCGGATACATAAGAGTATAATGGCCATGAATAGGCATGATATACAAAATGTGACATGTGTGGTCATCTCCACGTACAATATATAATAGATCAAAATATCCATGATGAAGATATACGAAGGATCAAGATATCCATGAAAGCTAAGGATATACAATGGATCAATATCTCCATGATGGCTGAATATATCTGACATACACTGGAATCAAGTCACGAGAGCTGAAATCTCATGAACACTAGCACGATAAAGGACATAGCATATTTGGAATGCCACCAATATGGAAAGTCTTCTACACAAACCACTATGAGTACATGTCCTACTATGTGAATAGAGGTGTCGAGGTCGAACATAGTATTCCATCGTCGAATTATTGGTCATTGATGTATACCATTAACAGACGCGAGATGACCCACCGATAATGAAAATGGGAATCAAGGTACTCGAGTGCAATCTAACAACAAGTGAGTAGATTTGTTGAGGTCAAACACTTGAAAGAATCTATCGATCATGGGACATTGATGTCTTCCCAAAACTATCGATGGCAAGAGAACCTACCACTGATAACTGTAAGTCTCAAGGAACTCAAATGACTCTAGACTCCTATCCCAGAATAAATGATCTCAAGTCAATGGGATGGAATCCATTTAAAGGATGGCATTAAGGTATCCCCCATCAACCAACATGAGGTACTCAACAACGCTATATAATGTGGAAGGACTCAATCAAGATGTGCATGAACCAGTAATAGTACCGGGAATGGCCGACATGCAAATTCAAGATAACTGAGGAATGGCTGACTCGGGTTTCAACTTCCTTCAAACAAGAGCATAAAGGTGAATGGTGACTGAATGGAGGTAGTATCAAATCGATATACAAAAACTAGGACATCTCCGCGACATAGGAGGCATCAACAAAGGCTCGATAGCGACTGGAATCTTAACCAATCGATGGAGATAAACTCAGAGAAATGAGTACAGCTCCTAAAGTCAAATTACTAACCCAACCAATGGATATGATATGCAGTGCTCTGTTCGAAGGCAACATGACTCGACTTCTGCCAAAGATAACATCTTTTTTTCTCTGACTTTTTGGTTTTTTAATTTTTTTTGGACTTTTTCAGATATTTTGAAAAGCTTGAAAAAGAATTAAAGTGCTTTATAGTTACAAATCTAGGAGGAGAGGAGTGTCAAGGAGCAAACAAACTAGTTCCAAGAAGCATAACATAACTATGCTCAATGCAAGGAAACATGTGCAGGATAACGACACTCGGGGGAAGTCCCCTCCCGGTAAAAAAAATGGGGAATCAAGCTGCAAAAGATATATAAAGAGGCTCTGCTTGGCTAGATATGAGACAAGCTTGGGCTATATTGCTGATAATCAAATTCAGGGAAGCCAGCATAAGGCTCAATAAGGCAAGAAAAACTCATGATAATGCAATTACAACTTAACATATACAAGGGAGTCCTGGGGAAATGGCCAGCATAAAGGTCAAGAGGAGTATGAAGCTCTTGCTCAAAGTCATGGCGGTACTATACAATGGACTCTCACACCCTAAAGGAGAAATTTTGGCATGGGAACCAAATGCAAAACAGGATCTAACTAGGGTACCCATGTATGGTAAAGCTCTACCATTCACAACATGTCACTTCTAAAAGTAGCAAGAAGGTTCCATGACAAGATGGAATGGGTTCGTAACTAAGGTTACAATGAAATGGTCATAAGGTTATGCAAAGTGCAAATGGGTGTGAAACCTAACCTATATACTAGTTCATACATAATACCTGCAATAGGCACAAACGGGTCAAAGCCACGGTCAAACTGTACTCAAAATGGATTCCTACAACATCAAATTAGTTCAAATGGTCCAAAACAGTCATAAATGGTCAAAAACTATAGAAAGTGGGTAAAAATTTCAAAATGTTTCTATAAATAGTGAAAAATTAAAAAAATTTCATACCATTTGAATTTTTTACCCAACATAGTGCATTTGAGCTCAGAACTTTAGAAGCAAATTCCAGGAGCATCGTCTAGCGGAATCCCTCCCTGTTTGATCCAGGTAGATTCTCATGCTCCTCCCTTTCATTCTGATGCATTTTTTTTCAAATTTCATGGTCTATTTAATTTTTTGAGCCATCCAAACTTATGTGTTTCGACCCATGCGGAAATTGGTCCTTTTTCTGCATATAGGGCTCACAATACATGGAAAATACACCGAAAGTCGCATACATACGTGACTATTTTGAAAACAGTCACGTACAGGGCCACAAACAAGGTTTTAAAGGGTAAATCTTGATCAAAAAACTTGTTTTTTGTGCAGGATGGTGCTAGAGTGGAGAAAAATAGAGCATGGTGATGTTGAGGAAGCTTTGCAAGGTGATCTCATGGCCCAACAAGAATTATGGGCATGTGGCTTGTACCAGTTTTGGTGTCTTGGTAGCCTAAGGGCCAAACCAAGACTACTCCAACTACTGGTGGACTATTGGGATCCAGATTCTAAGACATTTCAGATAGATGGGATGCCACTCAACATTGAGGTTGAGGACATATATTTCATCATAGGTTTGTCCCGATGAGGGGAGATGGTGAACCTTCGATCTCGTGGGCCAAGAGGCGGGCTGACCATAGATGAGTACATCATTATGTACTGCTTTCCAAAGACAGAAAAAGTTGGGAGTCAAATCCTAACAAACTCTAGTCAGATTCTGGGGCTGAAGGCCATACTTTTGGCACTAGGTAGGATTGCAGGATTGGCTTCACTCCACCAGGCCTCATAGCCAATGATGTTCTATGCGGTAGAGTGCATGCGACCTATAGTGTATGACTGGAGTACTACGCTACTGAGCAAGATGAAACAGTAGCTCATTAATTGCAAGATGGGTAGGGTGCGGTACTTTGGGTTCAGTAGTATACTGAACACGTTTTTCTTTGAGCAAGTACTGGGGCTAAGCCTTAGGGTATACATTGCTCCACATGGAGTCTAGTATCTATCCCAATGATGCTAGGAAAATGTCATGCGCAGACTGGTGTAGCTAGGGTTTTCACCCTAGCTTGTGCTGATGAGCACCTACTAAGGAATCTGGAATCCTTAGTAGCAGTTCGATTAAACTAAAAATAAACTG